>CM049847.1:17658144-17969869 GCA_027422415.1 Schizothorax lantsangensis | reverse complement strand
GTTAATTAACACAATGGTCAAAGCAATGTACTCCAACTTCCAGTTGTCTGCTTTAACCATTAGCTAATGATTTGCAAAGGAATCATTATGTTATAACTTTACTTGTTGAGGCACAGGACTATTAACTAATTGTTAAGTAATATGTCATTGTGGTTATGGATTTTGAATTAATTTTGAATAGTTAGTTTAGTTAAAAATATAAGGTAAAAATGTAGGTAAAAATATCAAGTCACCTGTTTACCACCATATCAGAGAGTTTTTCTTATATTAATAAGAAGTCATTCAAGAATAGTTAAGGTATTTGCAAAAACAAAACAAAAATCTGTATAAACAAATCTAGCAAGCTATTTGACATTACATTTATGTTACCTGTTGTTGTGACGTGTCAAGTCCTGGGTCTGCGTCTCTTCTCCGTTGGCTTCTCGTAGCCAAGAAAGAGCGTTGGGTACGGGTTATCCTGTGTTGGCTTCTTCTCAACGAAGTGAAACGAGCACACAAACGGATGTTTGGGGGGTGTTTTTAGGCTTAAGTTCTTGAGCCATATTCTTTTTGATTCGTCGGCTTTTAGGAGGCAGTGGAAACTGTACAATCGTTGGCAGGAACACTCTGATTTAGTTTTAGGCTTATGTTCAAAACACTCACGTTTAAGCCACTAAATTAGTTTAGTCAGGTTGTATGTACAACCGTGAACAGCACAGGTTGTCCCTGAGCGCAGTAATGACATCTTTTGCAACTTTACAAAGTAGATCATCCGTAAAATACTTGGCCTCCTCGCTAATTACCACACAAAAATACCATTGGTATACTACTTCTGCCGCCTCACCGGAAGTTTTACCCACTTTCTTTTTATAGTAGCACCCCCCGAAACTTGTGGATATGTGGGACCGTACACCAAGGGGCACGAAGAAAATCCCAGGAGGAAATCGCAGGGCCGTGGGACAATTTACATCAATGAAAGTTGGTGTACAGATGTAACAGTGTTAAAGAAAAATGTGCTGTTATGATCTAGATGCGCTCTTCATTAACTGTAAGCCGTTCTATTCACCACGAGAGATTCACTCGTTCATTCTCGTGAGTATTTACATTCCACTGCAGGCGCACGTGAGCCTGGCTTTACAGAAACTCACTGATCAGATCACAGACAGAACAAAAACACCTGGACTCTGTTTTAATCATTCTCGGGGACTTTAATGAAGGAAATCTCTCACATGAACTGCTAAAATACAGACAGCATGTTACATGTCCCACCAGACAGTAATATATTGGATCACTGCTACACCACAATAAAGGATGCATATCACTCTGTCCTACGGGCAGCTTTGGGGCTCTCTGATCACTGTTTGGTTCATCTTATACTAACCTACAGGCAGAAACTGAAATAAGCTAAACCTGTATTAAGAACTGATAAAAGATAGATAAATGAAGCAGAGCGGGATTTACAAGCCTGTTTCGAATGCACTGATTGGAGTGTTTTTGAAGCTGCTGCCTACGATCTGGATGAGCTCACAGAGACTGTAACTTCATATATCAGTTTCTGTGAGGATATATGAAGAGTTCAGATGCAAAACCCATCAGACTTCTTTTCTTTTAAATGAGCATTTTTTATCAGGCTCTTATGATCAGGGTCAGTAGTTTCATTTTAAAGGTAATGATAAGGTAATTAGTTAGTGAATAAAATAACTTTTTTCAAAAATGTCACTTTAAACAATCCATTGGTTTTTAAGAAGTTAGATTTTCTTTTGCGTCAAAACCAGCTAAATCCACTTTTTTTTTTTTTTGCAAAAACCTCTAAATCCACCTCTTTGGGACAAGACAGTAAATAGTTTAAAAATCACTAAAGATGCAACTAGAAACCCTGTCTGAATACAGGCAAAAATCCCCCCAAAATATATAAAAATAAAAGGAAGGATTTACACAGTATAACCACAATGGCATAAAACGGCAGCATATTTATTTTAACAACAAAAAACAGACGTTACACAAACAACCCAACATTAAAAAATACATACATCTGGCATAACATCCATAAAAGGGTAGAAGAATGGCATCTTGTTTGACTTTGTCGTTGGTGAAATAGAGCTGTTGTTTGATGTATAATAAATCAGATTCCTTCAAAGTAACGACACTGCACGAAAAACTGTTATGAATGCATGCTACACTTGCGACCGAGCCATTTCCACTGTATCTACTTTCTTTTGCCTTATAACGGGCAGAGTTTTGAGGTAAATAACGTTCTCTTCTGCTATTCAATGTCAGTAGGACAGGCTCATCCATTTCGTCGTACTCCATCTTTTACGTTAAAAATCTGAATCTGAATCCAAAACAATCTCCACAGAAAAACCGGCTCCTCAGCGCGTCGCTATATTGAAACCGCTCGAAATCATATGATTCGATTCGCGCCTTCTGATTGGTTCTCAGAACATAGCGGCTTTTGCTGCCAAAGGGAAGTGGCGTTTAGAGGCTTTTGCCAACAAACCGATATTTCTGAATGGGCTGACGCTGAAAAGCCCTGAAAGCCATCACAAACTACAAGACACCATCCCCCAGCACTGAGGCAAATCAACAATTTGCTGAAGACCTGAATGAGTTTTATTGTAGATTAATGTCTTATATTCACTTTTCATAAATTTAAAGGCTGTAAATAGGATTACATTTCTCAGATAGTGTAATAAATGTCTTAATTTTAATTTGAAAAGACGAGGTGTATTCAGCCTGCTGAGGGGGATGTGATCAAAGCCTGGAGTGGATTGAAAGCACGTTCTTCTCTCTACTCAAGGTTAACATACTTGTTAATTTAAAAAACAATGCTACAGTCATTCTCCGTTGAAACTGCAATACTAAGTTCACTGCAATACTAGTCCATCCGACTAATGCCGAGTTCACACTGCACGATTTTCAAACTCGTCGGATCGCCGTTGTTTTCACATTGCACGATGGATCCACGAAAGGGGGTTTCACATTGCACGATTTCACAATAGGAAGAATCGCCGACAACTCTGTCTGATCCGCAAATACAGCCAAACGCACGCGAGAAGTTATAAGGAAATAACACAAGATCACGCTGATATTATGGTCTATAAGTCCTCCACGAACACACAATAATTAATAAAGATGACTTGTTAACAAACATACTTCTGCTGTGGAATTTTTATATACACAAATCTAGCCTACTTGAAAGTGAAACCAACGTGTTGTGCATTTTATAATGAGTTTATTTCTTATAGCCTATAAAAGCCCTCAAAGTGATGAAAAAGAAAAATGCAATAAATCTTGTGTATTAAGCATTCACAATCTGTCATGTTCTTCTTTAGTTCCCGGAAGTAGGTGAATTGCTGTTCCCTATCTGTCGGTCACTACGAGTTATGTCGTGACGACATAGGGGATTTACCTGGAAGCCCCAATCATCTCTGTAAAGAGAAAACGCCAATGAATATTGGCTAGTGGAATTTGCATACCTGAGCCCCTCCCCGTGCATACGGGTATAAAAGGGCGACAGGTGCATCCACTGATCAGATTTTTACTTCGGAGCCGAGTGGATGAGAAGTACGCTGATCTCCACAAAGCCTTTCGTCTTGATTTGTTCCTGGTTGGCGTCACGGTGCATTCAGCGGAGTCCCTTTTCACCAGCGATTCCCCTGGGCACTTCAACTAAAAGAGCAAATTCTAAAAGAGCAAATCACGGACGATCGCGTCTTTTTCAAGATGCCGCTTCGTCCGTGTCCTCTTGGTTGCGGTCGTTTCCTGTCTGCGGATGACGGACACGATCGTTGTCTTCAGTGTCTGGGCATTCAGCACGCTGAAGCTGCGTTCGTGGATGATTCATGCGCCTGTTGTGGGCGTATGAACATGACATTGCTGCGATCTCGCCTTTCCTTTTTGAAAGGATTGGCACCCTCTGCCGCCACCCGTTCTGGTTTCTCTGGCTCGAGCAGAGGACCACCGGCTGGCGCTCTGGGAGATCTGAGGGCCACAGTAAGAGCTTCTCCGCCGGGCACGTCCCCACGGACCTCTTACTCCTCACGCAGCGAGGGTCCCGTCCGGCTCCTGGGTGATTTTGCTGGTTCTTCCCACGGGATGGCCAGCATATCATTCGGTGCGCCACCAGAAGACAGTATGTCGATCGCAGCATCGGGGGATGGGCTTACGTCCTCTGAGGATGAAGGTGCGGTGGGGCTGCCCCCTTCGGGTGTGGTCGCCACTGCCGCACCGGACTTAGAGCTCACGGCCATGCTTGCCCGGGCAGCCGCGAGCATCGGGCTGGAGGTCAACAGACCACCCAGTCCCGAGCCCTCGCGGTTGGATGATTGGTTTCTCGGAGCGGGACGCGGCTCACAACCGCGCCCTACTCCGGTGCCTTTCTTCCCGGAGGTGCATGAGGAGCTGACGAAGTCGTGGATGGCCCCTTTCACGTCCAGAAGCCACTCGTCTGCCTCCTCCGTCCTCACTACCCTCGACGGCGGGGCTGCCAGGGGGTACACGGCTCTTCCCCAGGTGGAGAGAGCGGTCGCGGTGCACTTGTGCCCGCGAAACGCCGCCACCTGGAGGAACCGTCCGCGTCTCCCGTCCAAAGCCTGTAAGCTGACGGCTGCTCTGGCAGCCAAAGCTTATAGTGCCGCGGGTCAGGCAGCCTCTGCCCTGCATGCCATGGCGATCCTGCAGGTTCACCAAGCCAAGGCACTCAAACAGATGCACGAGGGTAGTTCCGACCCGGGGTTGATGCAGGAGCTGCGCACGGCGACTGACCTCGCTCTACGAGCGACGAAAGTCACGGCGCGGTCCCTCGGGAAGGCGATGTCCACTATCGTGGTCCAGGAGCGCCATCTCTGGCTCGACCTGGCGGAGATGAAGGACGTCGACAAAGCACGCTTTCTCGACGCTCCCGTCACCCAGGCTGGGCTGTTCGGCGACACTGTCGAGGGCTTTGCCCAGCAGTTCTCGGCAGTGCAGAAGCAGACCGAGGCGATCCAGCACATCCTGCCACGGCGGGGTGCTCCGGCAGCGGCGGCTGCCCCTAGGACCAGACCTCCGTCTGCTCGTCGCCGTGGACGCCCTCCTGCGTCCTCCAGAGCCGCTCCGCCCCGTGCTGAAGCAGAAGCTAGGCCGGCGCGTCGAGCCTCTCGCAGGAGTGCGGCGTCCCCCGTGTCCCTTCCGGGCCCCAAATCGTCCAGGAAGTCGACGAGGCGGCCCTGACGCGGGCAACCCGGAGATGTTGGAGTTTGCTCTTTCTCAGGAGACGACGAGGACAGCGTCGCTCCTTCCCCCGGTGGAGGGCCGGGCGGAGAATCCTATGTTCCCCTTTATTTCTGTTCCGCCGCTGGCCCAAGGGTCAGCGGCACCCACATTTTCAAAGAAAGAGCAATTTCCTTTTCCTCCGGGTTTTCAGGTCCACGGGCCGACAGTGTGCGACGCATTGCCTCCTCACTTTCGGCCGCGACCCATTTTGCCAGCGGCCAAGAGAGCGCGGTTCGGGGACGCAGTGCCTCCCCACGCACCTCTAGCCAGTCCCCTTTGGGACCCAGGGAGTTCTGCGCGGATGCTGCAGAACGCACTGCCTTCTGTACCATCCAGCTCTACTCCCCTTCGCTGCACCACCACAGGTACGTCGATTGTACCGTTGGAGCCACTTGCACGGCGTCTGGAAGCGTGGCTTGCGCTGCCCAGCCCGTCTCGCTGGCTCACGCGCACAATTCGACTCGGCTACGCGATTCAGTTCGCCAGGCGACCTCCCAAGTTCAGCGGCGTTCTCGAGACCTCGGTGAGAGCTCAGAACGCTCCTGTCTTGCGCGAGGAGATTGCTGTCCTCCTGGCAAAGGATGCAATCGAGCCGGTCCCTCCAGCCGAGATGAGGCAGGGTTTTACAGCCCTTACTTCATCGTACCCAAGAAAGGCGGTGGTCTTCGACCAATCCTGGATTTGCGTCTCCTGAACGGGCCCTGCACAGGCTCCCGTTCAAGATGTTGACGCACAGGCGTATGATCAAAAGCATACAGCCCGGGATTGGTTTGCAGCGATCGACCTGAAGGATGCTTACTTTCATGTTTCGATCCTTCCTCGACACAGACCGTTCCTACGGTTGCGTTCGAAGGTCGGGCGTGGCAGTACAGGGTCCTCCCCTTCGGCTCTCCCTCTCTCTCCCGTGTCTTCACGAAGGTCGTAGAGGGCGCCCTTGCCCCGTTACGGGAAGTGGCGTCAGGATCTCTCAACTATCTCGACGACTGGCTCATTCTGGCCCAGTCTCGAGAACAGTTGTGCGATCACAGGGATCTGGTGCTTCGGCACCTCAGCCAGTTGGGGCTTCGGGTCAACTGGGAAAAGAGCAAGCTCTCCCCTGCGCAGAGAATCTCTTTTCTTGTGTGTGGAGTTAGACTCGGTGAGTATGACGGCCCGCCTCACGGAAGAGCGCGCCCAGTCAGTGCTGAACTGCCTGAGTTCCTTCGGAGGCAGGACTGTGGTCCCACTGAAACAGTTTCAGAGGCTCCTGGGGCATATGGCATCCGCAGCCGCGGTCACGCCGCTCGGATTGCTTCATATGAGACCACTTCAGCACTGGTACACTCCCGAGTCCCGAGTGGGCATGGCGCCGCGGTGCACTTCGGGTGAACATCACACAGGAGTGTCGCCGCTCCTTCAGCCCCTGGACAGACCTTGCCTTTCTACGGGCCGGGGTGCCCTTAGAACAAGTGTCTCGGCATGTTGTTGTCACGACAGATGCCTCCAGCACGGGCTGGGGCGCTACATGCAACGGGCAGGCAGCCTCGGGCTCTGGACGGGGCCTCGACTGCTTTGGCACATCAACTGCCTAGAGCTGCTGGCAGTGCATCTAGCCTTGCGGCAGTTTCGGCCACTGCTGTTAAGCAAGCATGTGTTGGTCCTACGGACAACACTGCGGCTGTGTCATATATCAACCGGATGGGGGGTATACGATCACGCCGCATGTCACAGCTCGCCCGCCATCTCATCCTCTGGAGTCACACGCGGCTCAAATCGCTGCGCGCTGTCCACATTCCGGGGGTGCTCAATCGTGTGCGGCCGACGCGCGCTCTCACGACAGCTCACCTTCCCCGGAGAATGGCGACTCCATCCCGAGACGATCCGGCTGATTTGGAGTCGATTCGGAGAAGCTCAGGTAGACCTGTTTGCTTCTCGCGAGTCCTCCCACTGCCAGTGGTTTTTTCTCCCTGGCCGAGGGCTCCCTCGGCACGGACGCGCTGGCACACAGCTGGCCTCGGGCTCTATGCAAGTATGCATTTCCCCCAGTGAGCCTGCTCGCACAGACACTGTGCAAAGTCAGGGAGGACGAGGAGCAGGTCCTGCTGGTCGCGCCATTCTGGCCCACCCGGACCTGGTTTCCCGAACTCGTTTCTCCTCGCGACAGCCCCTCCCTGGCGCATTCCTCTGAGGGAGAGGACCTCCTTTCTCAGGGCTCGGCACCATTTGGCACCCGCGTCCAGACCTGTGGAACCTCCATGTGTGGCTCCTGGACGGGACGCGGCAGACTTGAGCGATCTCCCACAGGCAGTGGTAGAGACCATCACTCAGGCTAGAGCTCCTTCTACAAGGCAAGCCTACGCCCTGAAGTGGAGTCTGTTCGCGAACTGGTGTTCTTCTCGCCGAGAAGACCCCCGAAGATGCATGATTGGAGTAGTGCTTTCTTTCTTTCCTGCAAGAAAGGTTGGAGCGTAGGCTGTCACCTCCACCTTGAAAGTGTATGTGGCCGCTATCGCGGCCCATCACGACGCAGTGGACGGCCGGTCCCTGGGAAAGCATGATCTCATCGTGAGGTCCTGAGGGGTGCCAGGAGATTGAACCCCTCTAGGCCTCCCTGATGCCCTCCTGGGACCTCTCTATCGTCTGGCTGGACTTCAGAAGGGTCCCTGTGAGCGCTGGACTCAGTCGAGCTAAGATACCTGTCGGCTAAGACAGCGCTCCTGACCGCGTGCACTTCCATCAAAAGGGTCGGGGACCTCCAAGCATTTTCGGTAAGCGAAGAGTGCCTTGTGTTCGGGCCGGACTACTCTCACGTTGTCTTGAGACCCCGGCCTGGATACGTGCCCAAGGTTCCCACCACGCCCTTCCGCGATCAGGTGGTGAACCTGCAAGCACTGCCTCGGAGGAGGCAGACCCAGCCATTGGCGTTGCTGTGTCCGTAAGAGCTTTACGCATATACGTGGAACGCACCCGGAGCTTCAGAAGCTCCGAGCAGCTCTTTGTCTGTTACGGAGGTCAGCAGAAAGGGAAGGCTGTCTCCAAGCAGAGGTTGGCCCACTGGATTAGTGGATGCCATCGCCTTGGCGTACCAGTCCCAAGGCGAGCCGCCCCATGGGGGTGAGGGCTCACTCCACACGGAGTGTTGCCTCCTCCTATGCCTTGGCGCACGGCGCCTCTCTGGCAGAGCATCTGTAGCGCTGCGGGCTGGGCGACACCGAACACCTTCGCAAGATTTTAACAATCTTCGAGTTGAACCAGTTTCTTCCCGCGTATTAGGGAACAGGTAAGTAGCAGGAAGAACTGGCCGGTGTCACGCTTGCTGCGCAATTCCCCCTCACCCGGGGATACGAGCGCCTGTTTTCTCCCTCCAGTTCAGTTCCCCCGGACGGCGAACCCTGGTGGAGTTCCTCCAGCACCCCCGGCAGTCAGACTGGCGGAGCAGTCTGACGCCAGGCCCAGTACTTGTGCTTGCTCGCCCGGGTCTCCGGTCAGCCCCTGTACTCGGCTAGGTGTCCGTATGGCTTTGATTCCCCTCGGGTAATCCCATACGTGTATTCTTCCACGGTAAGGTTTCCCTCACGGTAAACCCGTGTCTTCCCTTGACAGAGCTCTCTGTCAGGCCCTGCTGGCAGCCCTCCTCCCTACTCCTAGGTAGGATCTGCCCCAGGGTCCAGTCGTATGTAGTACTGCCCCAGGCCTGGGTCAGTCCATATCAGTGTCTCCACATGGTACCTCCCTTCGGGCAGGATGTGGCCTCCGTAGCGCCCTTCTCCGGAAGGCTCGCTTCCCCCTCCGTCGTTACTGCCAAGCTGTAACAACAAACAGGAAAGACGTGAAGTATCTTTCATTGAAGGTCGAAATCCCTTCCGACACTGGGGTAAGGAACAGCGGCTTGGCTATCTCCAGCAGCGATGTACTCAGTGGTCCCTGCGGGCACCAGGTTAGCGAATTTGCGCTGGGGCGATGGGAAGGTTGCGACCTTCGCATGGCATTTGTTGGTCACGCGCTCGCTTGTCAAACATCTGCATGCCACAAGGTCGTGACGGGGTTCAGGTTGTGGCGCTTTCCATAAGACCCCTATGTCGTCACGACATAACTCGTAGTGACCGACAGATAGGGAACGTCTCGGTTACGTACGTAACCCTCGTTCCCTGATGGAGGGAACGGAGACGTTATGTCCCCATGCCACAATCTTGAACCACCGCTGGTTGCCTGGGACTCTGTCTCGGCTCCTCAGTGGAAAACCTGATCAGTGGATGCACCTGTCGCCCTTTTATACCCGTATGCACGGGGAGGGGCTCAGGTATGCAAATTCCACTAGCCAATATTCATTGGCGTTTTCTCTTTACAGAGATGATTGGGGCTTCCAGGTAAATCCCCTATGTCGTCACGACATAACGTCTCCGTTCCCTCCATCAGGGAACGAGGGTTACGTACGTAACCGAGACGTTCTTCTGTGTCACCTCTGTAGTACAAATTATTTTTTTATTAATACTAATTTCATATGATTGGTAACTTATTTGTCTTATTCTACTTCTTATTATATTGTTTAATTATTGATCAGAAGGTGCTCCTAATTATATATATATTTTTTTTATTAGGAGGACAAGCGCTCCTAAGAAAAAGAACTGCTCTATAGCTGGGTGTGTGACAGGTATAGCTGTGGAATGGGGCTTGGCCAAGGAAAAATTTTCAGTCAAAAGATTTTTTCTGCTTTAACCCATGTAGATCTGCAACAATGTGATTCATGCATGCTATATGGGGGTTATTCAGAGCCGATCCTCCCTATACGCAGAATACGCAGGCTGCATAGGGCCCCCGAAACACCAGGGGGCCCCCTTGCTCTCAAAGATGTGTTAATTTTAGATTAGATTTTGAATTTGGCCAGCTGTTGTGAAAACATGAATGATCATTTATTTTAATGCGGTGCGATGTCACGCTCTCTATGTAAAAATCTTGTAACGTGAATGTCGTACAGTCTCTTGTTTGAGAAAAAAAAAAAAAAACGAGTTGAAAGCGTACCGCAAAGAGATACTGTTTCGCGAGCGCGATTCGAGACGGAGTGAAACATGGACAAATGCGTTTCATCCATTCCTCAAATATTTCAAGAGTTCGCACTTACATATAATCCGATTGAGCAAATAGTAAGCATATAGTGAGCAGAGCGGGTGACATTCATCCTCTAATTCATGTTTGACAATAACACATTGATTTAGGGAGTAAAATATGGATGTAAACAAGAGAGGAACAATTTTGGCCCTCCAAAATACCTTTGTCAAAGAACGAGCTTTGACAAAGGATAACAGTGTGATCTTCTGTGTGGCTCATAAAAGCCGGCCATGCTGACAATTGAAAGTGGAGTATTATCAGATTTGAAGCAACACTGCTCAGGTGTATAGCAGGGTCATATTAAATGTTAAAACTGACAGAATTAGACTTACTCCCTGTAGCAAAAACTTATTTAGGTTGAAAGGTCAGAGAAAATCTCCGTGATTAATCTCAGCTATCCCGAACCCATGTTAGACATAGGACTATATTTTGGCACTCACGAGAGAGAGCCTGACACCATCTAGGCACAGCTTGTCTCAGATCTTCTCATTAAAAGAGAGCGAGTGTGATAGTTTTCCTCTGGGCCTCTTAGCGCTATCCGGGAATCTGACCGGTTTGAGTGTTCACAGTTCTGCTTTCACAGCCTTTGCAGCGTTAACATGTACCTGAAATAACATGTGAGATGCAAAGTTTTGAAACAAGCAATTTAGCCTAAATGTGACCCATGCTGGCATACTGTGTCAGAATGAGCACATTTTCAAAAATTAGTTCTATTTATTTTCACATTCTACATTAAAATACCTTAGAAATAATATATGACTTGTTGGAATCAGACCCACAATGACAGAGCTTGAAGGCCTGTCAGCAGAGTTGATTTTGAGAAAAATCGAGTTAAAGTTTTCTGAAGATTCCAAAGCAAAATCACCAAGCAACGTTCCATAGTTTCCTCCAATTCTTTTCTCACTAATAATTACTATATTATTAATCACAATAGAGCATTTTTTTAATCTTTGTTATTAAAAATAAGATAAAAGTAAATAAACATTCTTTTCTTTTCTTTTCTTTTATTGGTTGATTAACATTGAGACAGATCTATATTAAAAGGATAGTTCACCCAAAAATGAAAATTTGATGTTTATCTGCTTACCCAGGGCATCCAAGATGTAGGTGACTTTGTTTAAAAAATAAAAAAATAAACCCAATTGTTTCGTGTCTTAAGACCTCAATGTATCGTCACGAGCCGCAGGGTTTAATTTGGTTTTGTCTGTGTATATTTCTTTGTGACTCTCAAAGCCGTGGGTCCCATTGACTGCCATTATATGACTGACAGACTGCAACGGTTTTGAAAATCTTTGTTTGTGTTCTACTGAAGAAACAAAGTCACCTACATCTTGGATGCCCTGGGGGTAAGCAGATAAACATCACATTTTCATTTTTGGGTGAACTATCCCTTTAAGACCTACTGTAATGCATGGATCTAATATAATATCTAATCTTATCTACAGAACTGTTATGATGGCTGTTGTTGTTGTTCATTAAATATTATAATTCAATAAATAATATTTTATATAAATAATAGTAGTATTTAATAATAGTATTTATTATTAGGAAACAGTGTGTGTTTGTTTGTGATGGTGATTTTAGTTACATTATTCTGCTATTAGATGGCGACAAGTGACAGTTAGCAGTAAAGACTTTTATATTGAAAGAGACTGAAACAGGGGTCTAAACTAGGAAGTAATTTTTTACCAAATAATTATTACTGTAACAACACCTTGTAAGATGTAGCCAACAAATGCACTGAACAGCGCTGTCATCGGAAATCTTATTAGACAAAGATATCGCTTCCCTCAGCGGACATTGAAACTAATGAGATTGAGCTGAAGAATGAATGCTGTATCAGACGCAGGTAATCTCACTCGTTTAGTCCATCTCTCTCATAGTACTCTACAGTGAGCTTTAAAAACAGTAATTACAATAAATTTTCAATGAAGCAACTCAAAGTTCCTTCATTACTAGTGGTACATAGATGTTTTCGAAATAGTAACGGAGGCTTGAACTCAGCTGTTAAACTGTAAAATTGAGATTTGAATCCGAGGCAGAAGGAAGTAGTTCACACAAAAGAGGGTTTTCAAAGACACTCTGGCCTCGTGCCAATCACAGCCGTGCTGATATACAACAATATCGCACGGCTACTCGTGTGCTATTGCTCATTTATCTAATTCTGTAAAAGTCAGCATGTAGTATTTTACATTTCAAATGTTTTGCCTTTAAAATGTTCTGACTCATTCTTCCCCTTTAAATGTTATAAAAATCAAACACTCCCCTTTAAGAGCTCTGAATAATATTAGCTGCTCCACTTTTCAGCTTACTTTTTTTATGGTAGGGGAACATACTGACACCACAGTATCAATCAGAGCATCCTTAGTAGAACAGTTCCTTTAAATAAACTTGAAATTTAACTTTCAGAATACAAACATATTGGACATTTCCTCAGGCTCTTCAGGACATGCTGCTTTTGCCTGTTTTTGTCCTCCATCAACACAACATATAAATTTCAAACAGTGTTTAAAATCTCCTTGAACCGTGGCACATGCCGTGCACCCGAGGACACATAAATATGATTGAAATTTCAGAAACCTAATTTCCACGAAATGTAGCAGGCTGCCATATAGCAGGCTGCCCAGGCCACTCGTTCAATTACAGTAACCTGTGATGGAAATAAATCATTTGCCAACCTTAACCAAGTCACGATGAGCTGAGGTCAAGAATATTTCCTGCCACACTGAGTATTGATTAATTTCTCTCTATGAACACAGCCTGTGCTATCCATTCCCTAAGAGCGAAAATAGAAGAAAAAAATATATCTTGAGCAAGTATTTGTGAAGTCTTAAGCAACATTAATCAACCTGAAGAGACAGGTAGGGGTCACATGATCAGAGAGAATAGCCTCTTAATGTGCCAGAGGCCACTGTCTGAAGTTAGCAGAGTGGTGAGTATATGACGAAGCTATGTGAATATAAATACAGGCAATTTATCTCCTTCATGCTCCAGCGAGTTATCCTGATGCTAAGGCACATATGGACTCTCCAAGCTCACATTTCAGACTTGCTCTTGAATCTGACGTGAAAATCAATACGCAGATACATAGACTCTTACTTAAAAATTGAAGAGAAATTCATATGTAAATGTTGTGAGGTCACTGGGGACATTACAAAGTAAAACAGTTTACAGTGTGTTGCAGCAAATGAGACATTGTGCTCAAGCAGGTGATATGAGTTTTGAGTCCGGCTTGAATCACACCCTCTTCCTTCTTGGAAATAAAATCATGAAACACACATTAATAAAAAAAATAAAGAAATCAAATCCTATATGCTTGTAGATTAGCTAGCTAGAAAAATGTTTAGACAGAGAAACTATGTATATTTTGTGAGAGAGAGAGATGTAGAACCTATGTCGGCCTATATTTTGTTCATTATGTGTATTTTAATAACCAATTTGATGATTATTTGATCAAAAAATAAGAGAAATGTTTAGACGTACATGTAGAAACGATGTGCATTTTGTATATATTTTGATAGTTATTTTAAGATTACTGCCTGGGGGGGCGGGGGGAATAAAAAAAAATAGGATAAATATTTAGACATAGAACTATGTATGTTTTGTGTACTACATTTTAATAATCTAAAGATCAACTATGCAGCACTCCAGTGCTTGAGGTTTTCCATTACATTTATCTCCAGCAGCGTCCACCCACCTGCTCTGAGCTCGGCTTCCCCCGGTACTTCCACCTTTGTGTTAATCATATCATCATTTTATGCCTGACACCTGCAGGGAATTTATCCCACAAAATGTATTTATCTTGGAAGCCAGTCATTTTATGCAAAAAACACACTCCAGTTTCTGTGGAAGTATTAACAATGTAATGTTCCCTGCTAAATATCTGTCAACAGCTCCACAAAAGTTGTTAATCTCATGACCTGTGACGATGGTGCTCTATTGCAGTGGACAGATGTCACGTTAGACATCATAGAGACAGGTCAGGAATAGTCGTGGCTGTCATGGAGGACTGGTGACTAATGCCACGAGATATCGAACTAACATTGTTCTGTGAATAACATCCTGACAACCTCAAGGTCTGCAGAGTGTATCAGTTTACTACTGTCTATTATTAGCCAACATGCTTCCGTCTTCAGCTGGTAATTTGTGAACATTTACTCTGTACTGACTTGCCAGAAACTAACATGAGATTCAGTGCGTAATAAAAGCACAAGGCTTGCTGGTGTCTGGACTGAGGCCGAGGCCATGACTGCAACAACCCATAATTAAAATGTCTTCATAGGCTTTAATTGTTACATCAAGTCCTTATAAATGAAATTACACGTCAGTTTAATGCACACTGTAAAACATCTGACTGGGAATGTGACAGCAAATTACTGGCTACTACTTATCATACTGTTATATATCATAAAATCACAGTATCTCATCGAAATGGAATTCATTTCAGAACTATTATGGTAAACTGCTGTTAAATTCTCATTTGTGAGTCAGCAAATCCTTCATCATTTGTCCCAGGTGATTAAATGTGGGTGAAAAAATAAAAATGAAGAATTAAGATATATAAATTTTTATACAGTTATGCATTATTTTAAATTGTATTCCACTAATGAGTTAAAATGACCTTGTATGCACTGATTTCATAGTAAAATTCTGAGTACGGTAATTTACTGTAAAATATTAGTTAAACCATGTAAAATGCTTGCAGCGTTTTACATTACAGAGCAAGTGAAAATGAAAGAAGCTAGATTCACACCTCTGTCGTCTTCTGCCTTTGTGCAGATATCCCACACAAACTGTGAGTTAGCTCTGGATATAGTTACATCTCCCACACAGAGCCTCACGCTGCATCAGATGACCTGGCTGTTAAAAGCAATGAAAGCAAACATGTCATCACTCCCATTCTTCTGTGAGACTGCACGTTCTGACTGCGAGAGAGAGAGAGAGAGAGAAACGAGTGAAAAGCCCGTTGCTTGTTTTATCATCTTTGGATCTCATGATATGCTCCTGCTGTTTTATTTCTTGTGTCTAAGCAATCAGCCATAGAAGAAAACAAGCCTGCCTTGATATGCTCTTCAGAACTCATTTACTTTTCTTTCTTATTTCTTTTTGTTTTCCGCTCATTTAGACGAAGATGCATTTTTCTCTGTTAAATTCCTCTATGTAAACTCTAATAACACTCTTATTAACATCTACTCGCATACACAAATATATAATTTACATTTATATAATGCGAGTTGATTATATTTCTCTGTGCAGCTGAAAGCTGTTGTCAGATATTCCTCTCTGTGGATTTCATGATTATGTGCTGTCGACGTGCCCAAGTCTTATATGCCCTTGATTCAGTCTCATTAACACACAGCAGTGAATCAGCGGGGACATGCTGTGTGTGTGTGTGTTGTTTTAAATGAGTGAGTGCTGACAATCTGACTCCTGTCCTGGTCAAATAGTGGCATAAATAAACATGAGAGCTATTTTAGGCCATATCACAAGCCCCCTGCTATTTCGTTTCCATCTATAATATTCAAAGATTTCTTGAAATGAGTCCAGGGATTCCATTTGTGTCAGATGAATCTGATCTAAATGGCCATACAGAACAATTGTCCAGTCCTTGGATGTTAACTAATAAAGCTGTACTATTACGGTCATTATGTTATCATTATGTTATATATCAGTTGTGTATTTAGTCTAATGAGATCATTATTAAAATATGAGATATTCAGACAATATGCATGTTTTATATATCGGGGTTCAGAGTTTAAGAATTGGTTCCCTTTTAGTTCAATGAGTTTGAATCAGAAATGAAATGATCACACTAGACAGGAAACTGCCATTTGGAATGACAGTGGTGGAAAGAAAATATTTGTGAATTTTTGTTATTGAAAAAAAAAATAAAATCGAAACGGCAAGGTTAGGGTCAGTACATTTTTTTTATGTTTTTGAAAGATCTCTTAGTTACCAAAGCTGCATTTATTAGATCAAAAAATACAGCAAAACAGTAATATTGTGAATACTGTTACAATTTAAAATAACTGTTTTCTATTCGAATATATTTTAAATATAATTTATTCACGTGATGTCAAAGCTGAATTTTCAGCATCATTACTCCAGTCCTCAGTGTCACATGATCCTTCAGAAAATCATTTAATATGCTGGATTTGCTGCTCAAGAAACATTTATTTTTATAATCAATGCTCAAAACAGTTGTACTGATTAATGTTTTTGTGGTTACTGTGATGCATTTTTTTCAGTATTCTTTGATGAATAGAAATTCAAAAGAACAACATTTGTTTGAAATATAAATCTTTTGTAACATTATAAATATCTCTACTGTCACTTTTCATTAATTTAATACATCTTTACTGAATGAAGTATTAATTACACACCTTCAAATTTCAAAGCTTTTTTGTCTCGCAATGCACAACACCGGAAACCATATCATTTTAAACATTATCATTGTATCTATATTTTGCCGACCTCACACTCTAATGCAGACTATTACCCAAAAGACCATGCAGTAAAACATATAGTCAGAAGAAGACTGCAAGAGTTTTTAGACCTAAGCAACTGTTCATAAAAATGCTATATACAACCATATACAATGACCATTGTAATGTAGAGTCGTACACAAAATCACATGTACTTATGATTTTAATACAAATATCAGATCTTACTCTAACTAAAAACTATAATTTATTATACTGTTTTTGTGCTGTTTATACAGGTATAGAGGGTATGGAGTGTTCCTTGCCCACCGACGGACGCCGTGTGCCTCTCAGCCAGCTCTCCCAGGACAGTTTTCGGGAGTGCCAGATCACCCTCACCCTCACTGATTTCCTCATCATCATCTCTCGGGCATCTCCGTCTCAGTGGCTGCCATCATGGCCAGCTTCTTCCTGGCGTCCACCGTCCACTGTTTTCAGCGCTGGAGCAAGGGCACTAAAGGAGACGAGGAGGAGAGTGAAGAATGAGGAGGGGGTTTAGGGCTGAATGACCTTCAGTCTGATTCAGAGCTGCCAGTTCCTGACAGAGTTCAAACAAACAGCGTGACTGAACAGACACCAGGTAGAACTCGAGCAGAAATAACCTGATTGATAGTGTCAGCACTAATAAAGTGACTAGTATGGACGCAGTGCCTCAGAATCGAAGGATATTTGGTATGAAAGCAAGCCTTAGTATGCAAACTTCCAGGGATTTACTTGTTAAAGGTAATTCTTTGAGATCTTGTCCTGCAGTAGAGTTTCAGTGTTGTTGAATACTTGTGTCTGTAGAGTTTGCCTTCATGTAGTCAATATAAAGTTAGCAAAATACAACTGTGCTACTTGTTGATTGTGCCAAATTAGCACAGGTAGACAGCATTGTTTAGACAAGCACTGATGATCCATGGTGAGGAATTATCACTATAGAAAGTCATGCAAGGTAATGTTGCAGCTTTATACAGCCAAGTATACATGATAGAAGCCATTTTCCTTCAAGTTTGAAAGCATGGGGAAAATAACTTAGACCTTAGAGAGATTTCAGAAAGCATTACCTGTAATTGAAAGTATAGCGCTTAATGTGAATAGTCGTGTCAAATACCGCACTTTAAAATGGTCCTACCTGACATTGTCCCTCAAACCACCAGGTACACTGGTTCAGCCCAGATCTGCCAAAGAATGCTTTGACTGAGGGACTGAAGTTAATGTGTTTTGAAATATAGATTTATTTTTCTTTAAAGAAAGTTTGTGATCTTAGCAAGATTACATTTATTTAGCGTATATCCTTAATGTGACTAAAGACAATATCTATGAGATGGAGATAAGTTTATTCTACAAATGTCATTGTATTATTCAATTATTAATGTCTTAAAATTATATTTATAAAGGCATACAGTGGGCCCAAAACGTATTTCAATAGATTCAGACATTGCAATATGTAACAAAATACTGAACAAAATATTTGGTTTAAATAAAAAACTATTAATTATATGATATTATCAAAAATGTAAATTGAATTAAATATATACACAACGGAAAAAAAAAGGTAAAATGAAATTGCAAAACAGTCCCAGAAAAGTGACATTTGGACTGACAAAAGGTTCTGCATTCTTCATTTGCTGATGTCACACACACACACACACACACACACACACACACACACACATATATATATATATATATATATATTATAACAAAATGATTTTCACACATTTTGAGGTGTCACTTAAGTGTCTAAATATGTTTTGAGGCCACTGTATGTTCACATTTCTACAGATTGCTGTCTAGTGTCGACTAATAATAATACAGTGTGTAACTAACTGGCATACATTTCATTCATAATGTCAATTCCATCAATTCCAAGAAAATTATTTTGTCAATAGAATTCGAATGTCAGAAAAAGACATTTGATTGTTTGTGTTTTCCTTTATGAATATTTCTATCAGTCTTGCTTCTTTCATATCCTTATTTGAAAGGCCTTCATATAGAATTAGGTTAATGTCTTTTGCAAATAAAAATAATTATATTCTGCTCACACAACCTCAGCCATCATATTGTGTTGGATGTAAGAAGCACGAATGCATATTCATGTAATGTAAATATTCTGGTGTCAGGACACGGTTGACCCATATGCACAAACTTTCAAAGCTAGACTGTAGCATGATATCATCAGCAGAACTCAAACCTGCAGCTATAAAATTATCATATTGAATGTTTGTTTTTTTCACATATATTTTGAAACAGCTGTTCAGTCAACCAGTAAAAAAAAAAAAAGTTGTATTGCAAGTGAAATGAGGCATTATTGTAAAAAAAATAATAATTGTAAACAAATATTATAGACATTTACTATGCCATGGCAATAGAGCTGTTCAGTCATGACCTCGGCATGGCTTCCCGTTAGAATTTCGAATTGTTTTTTTGAATTGCGTTATGAATAAAACAAGAAATATAAAGTAATAACAGAGAGTAAACTATATGAATAGACATCAGTGTTTACAGTCAAATGTGAAATTTGTAAAAAAAAGAAAAGCAAAGGTTGATTTAAGGAGAATCAGTTGTAAATTAAGCATCTCATTTTAAATTATATTTAAAATTGTCAACTCGTAAATCAAAAACTGCTAACTTATTTGAAATTCCTGAAAGTTATTATTGCTACAAACAGATCAGTAGCTGATTTTACACAGATCGGTTGAATAATGACATTTGCAATGACAAAATGCATCAAATTTCTATAATCAATACTTTCCTTCATTGTCTACAACAGCTAGTAAAACATGGTGTGTTCATTGCTGTATCGTCTGTTTCTGAATTCAGTATGTGTCGTTTGAAAAGAGCCCAGAGCTCCCAGCATCAGTCATATCCTGTGTCATAACTGTCACACTGAGCGATGTAGTAAAGATGTGTGTTGCATCATAACGTGGAGTATATTCGTTCTCCGTCTTGAACACCACATATACCTAGAAAACCAACTACTATGTAGTTACAGTACAAAGAAAGGGAAACGTTTTAATGATTTTATTTTTCCTGCATAACCCAATGGCGACATCATCCAGTACTTTGTTTTTTTTTTCATATGGCAGTGCACTGTTGATGAAATACAATATCATATTAAACAGTAAACCATTTTTGACTGATCTTTTATTTCTTTACATTGATTTTGTTCATTTTTCTTACCAATCCTTTTAGTAGCAATGTCCAGCTCTGTAAAACAGACATGTTTGAGTGTTACTTTTCCACATATGCCTAAAGCTTGACTAGACATGAATCTAATGGATTTTGTCATTTTACGGACTATGAATGTGGAAATGGGTTCTAAACACTAAGGAGACACCACACTGACTAATTCCACGCCCTAGTATTAATGCTTTTGACGTCATTCCACGGTGATAATTAACTGTCAGGTCATGTCTGCAATCTGTCAGGACCACAGATAACTTCTCAGGGGCTTAAGCTCTAGATGCCCTCAGCAATCAATAACAGCATGTTTGGACAGATATTTTTGTAGATCTGCAGAATAAAATGATGAAAACAATGCATAGTTAAGCTATAATCTCTCTCTCTGACTGTCAAATATTCACCCATCACTTTAAGGCAATTGATAGGTGTTGAAATGCTATTGATTCCAATATTTGTGCAATTCTCGAAAAATCGTTCATCACCATGTTGTTCCAAATCTGTATGCATTTTTTTTCTTCTGAGAAACTCGAAACTAGATATATAAAAAAATATATATAAATATCTATCTGATTTGAAGAGGGCAGAATGTTAGAACTAACGAGCCGTAACTGACAAAAATTACTGTCATTTTACCCATTCGGTCAAATATTGTGCTGCAAAGAGCAATACTAGTTTTAACTTGTATATAACTTGGCAAATGACCATGGAAAAAGTAGGATAATCAACGGCTTGCCATGCAGAATCTTCATACAATGGCCAAAAAATATATGGCTTCAGAAGACGAAATATTGCATTTAGATTTGAAACAAAATGAAAGTGAGTATATTTCACTATTCCTTTCATTATCTATAGAACCTAAATATAAAATCTTCTGAAACATATTCATTTTGTCAATGTAAACCGAGCAGATCACAACCATGAAAACAAAGTGTTCATGCACAAATGGATTAACGTCATACTTCAGTTTACCTCCAAGTCAGTGTTTGCATTCACAAATTATGCTTTTTGATACAGATTACAGCTGTGGAGACTAAGCCTGGTCCAGTTCATGTGACACAGGTGTTTGCCCACATTGCTGTTTTATAATGGAGCAGATGGCCAGCCCCTGATTTCACGGATTGGATTTTTCCACATGACTATTTAATGACTCCAAAAAGCAACATAAAGTAATGGGTGGACAGTGACGCAAGTGTGATTACCCTTTCAAGAGAAGCACCAAAGCTATTCTCCTTAAATTTGCTGTTAAAAACAAGGTATGGTGAGAACATTAGGCAATGACGGATGGAAAAAGAGAACCCTCCTTCAAGCATTTACTTCATTTGGTTACCATGGCTACAGGGCCAGAGGCTTGCACGGTGGGATGCCGAGGCGTGAGCTAGGAGGAGAGGCGGGAACAGCCTTTTGCACTAAAAGGAACTGCCATATTCGGGAGATTCGTGTCATCAGGTCCTGTCTCCTGATTCTATATTCAGTGCTAGAGCAGGTAGGGGCTTCACAGGGTCACTTTCAGCTTGGAGCCCAGTCTCTTCTGATTAGCTATGGTTCACGTAATGGCACTACAGAGAAGTCTCTTCAGATTAAGATGTTGCTGACCTCTAGTTTTCACATGCACACTCACGCTCAAACTCTCTCCAATGTAGGCCTAATACTCCCAGGATTTTATGCACAAGAGTAGCCAGAGACATGATATGCAGATTAAATCCGATTCTCTCTGTGTACAGTGGCACAGTGAGCATTTTTTTCTCCCATAACAATTAATACACTAAGCCTTTTGGAGGGATATTACTGTCTGTTTACAGTAACGTCCCCACTTTGCAACAACAAAGTTTTTTTAGTTATTCACTTTAGCATATTTGTGAACCACTGCAATATAGACAGCAAATTTTACATTGCACAATATCTTTGAACAAACCAAAAATAAAACATAACAAAAGCCTTTACTTTACCTATATATATATATGTGTGTGTGTGTGTGTGTGTGTGTGTGTGTGTGTATGTGTGTATGTATTTACGCACAATAGTTTTCCCTTAGCAAACATTGTGAAGTGAATTAAAAGTAAGATGGCCTAGAAACCCTTGAGAGAGAAACAGTGAGGAATACTGATGAAAGAAACGGACACCTCTAGAGAGATCTCTGTGCAAAGGCTCGCTGATCTTAGCTTAAACTTGAGGTAAAGTAGGTTTCTCAGGTTACTGGACTGCAGCCTCTGGGGCCTAAACTTGTACTTCCATCCTCATTTACAGTCCAGAATGCTTAAATATGGTAAGATTGTTTTCCCCCAGTTGTCACATTTATTTGCACTACCGTTCAGAGTTTTGGGGACTTTTCTTCTGCAAGGATGCATTCAATTGTTACAAAGGGTTTATGTTGTGAAAAAAAAAAAATGTTTCCTGGTTTCCAAAAAATATCAAGCAGCACAATTCTTTTCAACATTGATAATAAGAAAAATGTTTCTTGAACACCAAATTAGTATATTTCATTTGATTTCTGAAGGATCATGTGACACTGATGACCAGAGTAACGACTGCTAAAAATTTAGCTTTGCAAATCACAGGAATAAATTACATTTTAAAATATATTAAAATAGAATGCTTTACTTTTAAATTATAGTAATATTTCATAATATTACTGTTTTGTATATTTTATCAAACAAATACTGCCTTGAGCATATGGGGATTTCTTTTAATATCATTAAAAATATATATCTTACCAACCCAAACTTTTTATTCATACTACTTTCCTTAAAAATAACAACAAAAAAAGAGAAAAAGAATAGTTTAGATTACAACTCCTCCAAAGCAAATATTGTTGAGGAATGCTATGAATTAATGAATATTGATCATGAACTCTTGTCAGAGTATTAGGCTGAAGGGTGTTTCATTAGATACACACAGGAACGGACGACTGCTGGGGAAAAAAACTGAGAAAAATAAGGAAGAGGATGCTACACAAACCAGTGAATCAATGGCTATTTAGGTCTGGCAGTTCAAGAGCAGTGTGTGTGTGTGTTACAATGGGTGTGTACAGTGGGGTCTATAGAGCTACAGACCACCAGATATGCCCAAAATGTAGTGCAGAAGGACATCTTTAATTGACACCAAACCCATAGGTTACCTGATCACACACAGCATAATGCACACTACAAATACCACCGAAATATCGCACCAAAAAACTAGACAGGCAGTATTTCACATGAACACATGCTCTCAGCAGTTGCCATCTGTGTACATATCACACACACTGACAACAAGGACAGCAGAATTATGTATACAGTGACTCCTTGTGAATAATAACCTAAAGTCTACTTTCATAACATTTGTTGTATGATATCCTCACATTTGCATGGAGAAGATGGATTACAGATGTCTAGCAGCACCAGAGAGCTGACCTCCCATTCGCTCCTGACAGATTGAGGGCGTATGGACAGCTTTATTATGATGCAAAAACCGCATTTGACCTGAATCGTGTGCGTGGGCAGAAGTTGGCACGTATCTTTCAACAACCTGGCTTTTTGGCCCCTGACAAACCTGACATTTGAAGGGATACAAAGAAAGAATCAATCAGCACATACATCACACGCGTTTAGGAAACAAAGCTTGTACAAACAACATCGGGCAGATTGTGGGTAATCATCAGAATTTAATTTTCGCATCTGGTTTTTGCTGTAATCATCCATCAAGGCTTGACAATATTGTGTCTGGCTTGTAAATGGTGGATGTGGCCTTGTACAATGTGAATGAGTTTTAATAGGATATTCTTCCGAGGCCACATCCCTCTAATGTGATTGATGTCTGCTCGTCTTTCTCAGATTAATTCAGCGTGGCAAAACTGATTGGATGGAGGAAAACAGGGATGGAGACGGACAGGAAGACAGAGAGAGGAGACAAACCACATTTCACAATGAGTATTGTCATTCTTAATGAGGTCGATCTATTAGCCATTCATCAAAAGCATGTCCTTTAACAAGACTTCTGCTCAATCACAGAGAACATATTGAATAAAAAGATGTTACGGCCATTGGATTCAGATAAACTGGGGTGACTTTTAAAAATTAGATTGTTGCTTAAAAGTGCTACATCTGAACACTCCCATCACCTGCTATTGGTCAGAACCAACAAATAGTCCCAACCCAGACTCAATCCATTGGTTGAGCCTGTGTTGCTGTTGTCGGGCTGGTCTGCTCAAACAAACAGAAATGCTTACACTTTTTTAGGGAATAAATATAAAAATAGCATACTCATAGATGACTCTGCATATTAAACTGCCAAATCACTTCTACATTGTTATGTACTGCACACTATCAAGTACAAGCAAACTTGTTAGTGTGTGCAAGCAAACAGCTTTGATTCCCAAAGCATTTGAAAATAGAGCATGGATCCATATGGCCTATTTAAGCTCAGTTAAGAAGTGTTGAGTCTGCAGTAAAGTACAGGTAAATGGAACGTTGCGAATTGGTCAGAACCTCATGTTCTTACAACCTGTCTAATGACTTTTCTTTCAGAAATTACCCTCACTCAATGAGCTATGAGACTAATCATCACTATACATTTTAACCTGTTACGCTAATCTGTGATTTAATCATTCAGCAAAGTAATTATGTGCTATTAAAGATGCTTAAATATGTGAATACACATTTACAGAGGTTGTCATATGAAATTAAACAGAGCAACTGCATAATGAAGACAAGTGTTGATATCAAAAGCCTGGAACTGTACAGCAAGAGTCTTCAGCAGGTGGTCTGATCAACTAATTATGGTGAAAATTGTATATTAAAAGAATAGTTCACCAGTTATAGAAAATGAATGTGATTGAATGTTTCTTTATCATTAAATTTAGCATTACATCACTTGCTCACCAATGGATCCTCTGCAGTATATGGGTGCTGAATGAGATTTCACAATAATCCACGAATAAACCAACACCAGATATTTTCAAAGTCACAAAGTATATGTAAATACATTAATCTGATACTATGCATATCATTATAAGTTAAGGGCAGGTTGGTCGACCATCTAAACCAGCTGATCTTTTTTAGCTCTAAATAACTCAGTATCTAAGATGTACTGTAACTGCTTACACAATCTGTGTAGACAGACATCCAAACAAAGTACTTGCTGTTCTATTGAAGATCTAATATCATCTACACCTCTTTACTCTCTTCCCCTGAGCATTACAATAAGTTGCAAAGCACTTTAAGAAGTGCATATACCTGAAAAGGTCAACTTTGTTTTTGCTCACCTCACTGCACACAAATCTAATGTAATTAGGACTCTGCTACAGTGGCCCAGGGCAAGGGAAAGGAATGATGGGTAAATACAAAATAAATGTAAATAACAAACAGTGGGCGGGCGGCGCAAACATGCTTCAAAGAGAGAGGAGAATAAACCATATTAACTGAGAATGAAATAACTTCATGCAGTTAACGTGCCATGTCCTGAAGTCCTTTAGGCTACAAGCCAAATACATACATGAACTGTACAACTGGATATATTAGGACTAATTTGCTATTTTGATGTTCTCTGATGAGATTTTCAGTGGATGCAATCTTTGTTCTCTGTTAGCTGCCCTGAACAAGGTGCTCTTATTTGATGGAGAAAATAAACATTTAGTTAGAGCATAACAGGATTCTGAATGAATTCGCACCTCACTTTTATTTAGTTCTGAATACACAATATGACAATGTGCAAAGATGTTTCTAAAAAAGTGAGGCTTTATGGAATTTTTATACCATGCAAACACTGTGTGAAAAGATGCATTAATTTAAATGTGAAAATATTTAAATGCAATCATCACAATGCTAGCAGAAAACCATTAGGCTGTGCAAAAATTTTATGCTACATTTGTTTGATTTGCATTGCATTTGGAGTAAAAACTACAGATCGGTGAGTGGCCTGGCTTTGGCTGTCCTCCTGTCTCACTCAGCATTTCTCTGGCACCCTTCAGAGGCCTGTCTGAGCTAATTAGCACATGGTGCAAAGTCGCATGTCCCCTCTGAGTGTATCTATAAGAGTGTGTAAGAAAAGTAGGAAGAGACAGAAATAGGTTGAGCTTCAAAGTATAACTACAGTAGGACTTGGGATACACTTTAACTAGTTATTAAGGGTGCAAAGACTTTCCCCCCAACATTTAATACTGTTTTGATTTTATTTACTTCGCTTTGACTGTTTTCTCATCTGAACATGTATTCACTGTCAGGCCATCCATGATATGAGTTTGTTCCTTCATTGGAATTGATGAGGAAAAATATAACTTTCAGATTGAGAGTCCAAACAGCTGATAAAAACAAACACATAATCATTCCATAATTTAACATTTTGTGAAGTGAAAAGTTGCATTTTTGTAAGAAACAAATCCATCATTAGGACATTTTTTAACTTCAAACCTTTGCTTCGGGCTAAAATACGACTCGTCTGTTCATAATATTGTATTCTCCAGTGAAAAAGTTGTCTCATCTGAATCAGGAGAGAAATATGCACTGATCAAGTATTGTGTACAAGTGAAAACCAGTCCAAACCAGTTCTAAACAGTTCTTCAGTTTGGTGTGAGAGGACAACAGGGAGGGGGGGACTTTTCACATTGTGATGCTTTTATCATACAAGTTTTTCTTACAAATTTTCTTTTTTGAGTGAACTGTTAATTTAATAATGAACAGATCTGATTTGCTCATTTCCTGACCCACAATAATTAAATCAGACCGCCAGTGTCATTAAGCAGGAAGTCCTCTTGTTGATTGGGTCTTTTGAACTTCATTATATGAACAGAGGTTTGATGCTGAAAAACATTTTCCACAGTAAAATATGGTTTTTTTTGTTGTTGTTTTTTTCATATTCATTTGTAGTGACACTAAAATGGTTAGAAATGTGCTAGAGTCCAATTTAACCTAGAGAAATCATGTTGCTGGCTCTTTTCTATTAGATGTAGAATCAGATAGGTGAGTGTCACACCACATGGGGACTATGGGGACAAAACCCTGAATCAGCCTAGCTGTCAATCAAACTGACAGATCACTGTACCACAGAGCTGTTAGAGCTGAGGGAGAAATGGCTTACACTTTTACATTGTATAGTATGTTTTCACGTAGCTTTATAAATAACTACAATGATACACTAACAAGAATTTGACCATTACTTTAATTTGACCATTAATGAAATGCTTGGCTGTAAATAATGAAGGTCACATGCACCTCATTAAACCTGGGAAATGCACTTTTGATTTAACCCAACTGAGTGGTCACTAAAACCTAGCTCATTCACATTGTTTAATGCTGTATTTCATAGTATTTTATATGTTTTATTGTTGTACTGCCCATTATTTTCTCATGTAATTTCAGGAGGCAATGTTCCCCTGAAATATACCGCGGCGCAACTACCTTATAAATGCTAAGCACAGCATATTTGGAGATCAAATAAACAAGCGTAATCCATAACAAAACACTGCATATATATGTGTAAATGATAATGTGTGTACGTGCCAAAGAAAGACGGACTTATGCTTAGTCAGACTATGTACGAGAGCTTAATCACATCTGCCAGAGCGCACCATTATAGCAAGCCCGAGGTCTTATAAACCCACAGCAATCTCAGCCTTGGTAAAAATCACATCCATTTACACCAATAGCCATGCAAGAAGCAATGGTAAATCAGCACACCGGCCTTGTGCTGAGAAAATGTATTCAGGGACTACAGATTTAACCAAAGGTTCTGTGAGGAATGAGCATGAAGGAAGATCTGTGACAAAAACTGTTTAAGAACATTCTGAAATTTTATTACACGAATAATAAGAGATATGAGAGTGCAGGTGTTGTGTTTTGAGTAAACGACATCTCAGCAGTAATACCTCAAACATATTTCATAATTTGGTTTACATGAGGTCCAAATAATGGGATTTTAACACTATCACAAATGTACCTTGAATCCTAATGTGCTAGTAACAGGTGCATATGGGGTCAGAGCAGTTAGCAGATTAACTGTTACTTACTAATAAATAAATAAATAAATAAACAACAACAACAAAAACCGTTTTGAGCCAGTGAGATTTTTTTTCATTAATTTGTGCTTTAAAATTATTATTTAATTGTTTAATCTTGAAATTAGCTGGATGGATTGTTTTATGTTAGGCTGCCGCCTTGTGGTGTGATGCACCAAATGAACTGAAGTCATATGACGGCACCTTGTGGCAGCACTGTGAGAGTAAACCTGCAAAGCAAACAATCAATAGGTTTAGTGGGTCTGGGTCATATTACAAATGAAAACAATCAAACTCTCATTTTAGAATCACGGGAATATTTGCAACAACAACACTGTATTCAAACCCCATGTAGGCTACTTCAAGGTGCTTAGAAAGGTAATAATTCTGAAAACGAGTACAGATCAAAACTTACATATTTTTTTATCTTTATATTATTCGTTATTTCGCTTTATCTTTTTATATTAGGCTATATCAGTTTATACCTTTATAGCCTATTACATATTTTTATATATTTAAAAATATTTTTTATTGGTTTTAGAACCAATTTTAGATTTACAAAAACAGGGGAGCCACATTAAGATAAACAGGAAAAAAATAGAACAGAACTTAACATAAAAACAATATATATACAGTATATATATAATTTTTTTGGTACATTAGAATATATCGTCAAAGGTATCACGTCTGCCAAAGCGCGCCAATATTACGTCATCGACTTGGCTTCATCACGCGGATTCGCAAGGTTTGTTTATGTGTTTGTTGTGTGTCATTAATTAGATAATACTGCTAGGTCGTGATTTCTTTCCTATTTCCTGGCGTTTAAATATTATAACAATAACACATGTAGCTTGTTGAATCCGAATGTGCTAGTAACAGGTGCACGAGGTCAGAACACTTATCACAGGTAAGCTATTAAAGACCAGCACGATTTTAAAACATTTACTGCAGTTCTGTATCACAATCGTCATTCGCATTTAATCGTTGGCTTTACATGGATAAACAAGTTATCCTTGGAACAGAGTTCTGGTATCACCGTGCTTTGGTCCCTCAGCTGACAGGACTACATTTCTGATCGTTTATTCAGTTTGATAGTATTTTGCTGAGGGTCGGGTGATAGTGCGAAACCTAATGTCACCAGAAGGTGGCAGTAAAGCACGAGACGTTTCGGTTCATGACCTGTGTGAGCAAAAACGACTCAACTGGTGCCTAAGAAAGTTATCTGTGCTCTTATACCCCTTGGTGTGCATATACATTTTAATTTCACTTGCTCGGCTGGTGCAGGGCCCTTAGTTCACTTCATTTGAAAACCTGTCGATTATTGTTATTATTAATATTAATAATTCAGCTGTAGCGACATCTAACAGGAACATCTGAAAGTGTGGATGTAATAATAACAATAAAATAATAAACAAGTAAACTAATTACATTTGAACTCTATTATTTATAGGCTATACATGTTTCTGGTAATCAGTTTCAAAGCCTCATTTAGGGGCTCCATTTTGGTTAAAGAGGTCAAGTGTAGGCTAACGATTTACACATTTTTTTGTTGTAGATATGTTAGCCACACACTTTACCACATAATTTTGTCTCATTGTTCTCATTAGTTCTCATTTCAGAAATACCCAATCACATAGGAGAATCAGAATCTGCTGAATCAAGCTGGTGTTTAAGACAGTTTAAGTCTTCTGTCTTCCTTATACTGCTTTATAGAGAAATGCTAATGGACAAAATGATGTGTAAATTCAAGTGTTAGGCTACATAAATTCTGTATGAAATATCTATTGATCTGTCAGTGGACATTTAATTGCTACATTCTTGTAATAATTTTGTCTACTCTTATCCACTGTATGTATTGAGTCTCTTGCTTGCTGTTATACTGAGATGTTTTCCATTACTGTGATGTTTAATAGCAATGTCTGATCTGCTTTAAATTAACGACAGCCATAAGGTTAATATTGTGAAAATACTCTAATTTACACCTATTATGAGCACTAGACTTTTCTAATGGCAGGAAAAGCACATATTGGCTGCCAAGACATTGGTCTTTACCTTGTTAAAATTCCTTACTACGGTACTTAATGGAAATCCAATTTTCATAAGGGCCATTTTAAGATATATTAATTCACTCTGCAGCGCTTTAGTCTGGGTGAAGGTAACGTCTCGGTACGTATGTAACCCTCGATCCCTGAAGGAGGGAACGGAGACGTCACGTCGGATGACCGACGAAATTGGGATCTCGCCAGAGAGACCAATCCACTTCGAGTGTAACTAAACGAGCCAATGGACATTGGCATGCGATCATTGCATCCAGCTGCCGCTGATCACCGCGTGAGTATAAGAGGCAGCAGGTGCACCGCATTAATTCATGCTTTCGCTGAGGAGCCGAGCCGGTGACCCGGCAGCTCAGCGTGGTACAGCGACTGTGGCGACGGGACGTGACGTCTCCGTTCCCTCCTTCAGGGAACGAGGGTTACATACGTAACCGAGACGTAATACGTAACTGAGGCGTGCTGTCTGGTTGACCGAATCCAACTCCATGCCGAGAAAAGAGATCCTCTGCGTTGGCACGAGTTTGCTCTTTTCCCAGTTGACCCGAAGGCCCAACTGGCTGAGGTGCCTGAGCACCAGGTCCCTGTGTGCGCACAACTGCTCGCGAGACTGTGCAAGTATGAGCCAGTCGTCGAGGTAGTTGAGGATGCGCACACCCGTTCTCTCATGGGAACAAGGGCCGCCTCCGCGACTTTGGTGAAGACACGAGGCGAAAGGGACAGCCCGAAGGGCAGGACCTTGTACTGATATGCCCGACCCTCGAACGCGAATCGCAGGAATGGCCTGTGTCGCGGAAGGATCGAGACATGAAAGTACGCGTCCTTCAGGTCGATCGCTGCAAACCAATCTAGATGACGGACGCACTCGAAAATGCGTTTCTGCGTCAACATCTTGAACGGCAGCTTGTGAAGTGCACGGTTCAAAACTCGCAGATCCAAGATCGGTCGTAACCCACCGCTTTTCTTGGGCACAATGAAGTAAGGGCTGTAAAACCCCGACCTCATATCGGCTGGAGGAACCGGTTCTATCGCATCCTTCGCCAGCAGGACTGCGATTTCCACACACAGAACAGGGGCATCGACAGCTTTCACTGAAGTGAAGTGGACACCCCTGAATTTGGGGGGACGCCGGGCGAACTGAATCGCGTAGCCAAGTCTGATGGTCCGCCGGAGCCACCGAGACGGACCGGGGAGCGCTAACCAGGCTCCGAGAGACCGTGCCAGTGGAACCAACGGGCCACAGACGTACCCGCGGTGGGGGCAGCGTGGTGGAACACAGGGACCCGGCCAGGGCCTGTGATGGCCTGGCCTGTGATGGCAGGGGCGGGGTCTGGGTGTGTAGTGTAACACTCACCTGATTCCTCCTCGTGTGGAAGGAAACACAGGAACCCGGCTTGAGGCTTGTGACAGCCCGGCGTGTGATGACTTGAAGCGGGGACTGGAGTGCTACCACCCTTACCTGGTTCCACGAATGGGCAGGAGGGGTGCTCTTGGACAATCACCTGCCGCCTGGCGAGAGAGGAGGAGGGAAGCGATCCCGTGATGCACGGTTCACCACTCTCCTCCTCTTGAGACCCAGAGATTGAGGAAACCGCTCTTTTATTGATGTTTTGGGTACCACTGGCTGCTGGGCCAGCGGCGGAACAGAAACAAAACGAAACAAAAGATTCTCCACCCGGCCCTCCCGGAGGGAGTGGTGCAGTCACCATCTCCCGATGAGCAGTCTCCTCCATCTCTGAGTCGCCCGTCTCAGGGCCTCTTGCACTTGCGCTTACCGCCAGGTTTGGCGGGGGCCTGGACGGGCTGGGCGGCCTGTCTGCGACCGGCTCCACGACGCTGCCTGGTGGAAGGCTGCTGCGGCTGCGCGGGAGCGGGGGCGGCCGCAGAGGGGCGCCCACGGCGACGAGCAGGCTGAGGGGCTGCAGCCGGGGAGGAAGCAGCAGGTTTCCTCTGGCGCATGATGTGTTTGATCGCCTCAGTCTGCTTCTGTGCTGCCGAGAACTGCTGGGCAAAGCTCTCGACCGCGTCGCCGAAAAGGCCGGTCTGCGACACGGGAGCATTCAGGAACTGCACCTTTTCCTGCTCCTTCATGTCAGCGAGACACAGCCAGAGATGGCGCTCCTGGACCACTAATGTGGACATTGCACGACCCAGAGACTGTGCGGTCACCTTCGTCGCTCGAAGCGCGAGGTCCGTCGCAGCACGCAGCTCATGTAGAACCGCTAGGTCGTGACCACCCTCGTGCAGATCTTTCAGGGATTTGGCCTGGTGGACCTGCAGTAACGCCATGGCGTGGAGGGCAGAAGCCGCCTCCCCACAGGCTCTATAAGCACTGCCAGTTAGACCTGACGAATACTTTCAGGCCCGTGAGGGGAGACATGGGTCACCCCGCAGAGTGGAAGCAGCTGTTGGACACAGTTGCATGGCCACAGACCGTTCCACCGAGGGGATGCCCGTGTACCCCAAAGCGGCCCCACCATCGAGGGTGGTGAGGGCGGAGGAGCCGCAAGATTTGTTTCGGGCAGTGAAAGGTGCCTTCCACGATCTTGTAAGCTCCTCATGCACTTCCGGAAAGAATGGCACTGGAGGGGGGCGCTGAGAACCAGCGCGACCCCACCGAGAAACCACTCGTCCAGCCTCGAAGGATCGGGACGCGGTGGAGGATTCCACACGAGCCCGACATTCTTGGCGGCCCGGGAAAGCATAGCCGTCATCTCTGGGTCTGGCTCGGACAACGCTACCACACCCGAAGGGGGCAACGCAGCCGAGTCGTCATCCCCGGAGAGAGAGAGCTCACCGTCCGATGCAGCGATCGACATCTGGTCGTCAGGGGGCGCACCGAAGGAAACGGGTGGTGTGTACCCCGCTCTGCAGAGGTCCCAGCCCGCTCCAACGGCACCCCCACCGCTGCGGAGCGCTTGAGGGGTGAGGAACTCCTCCTTGGGGAAGCCCTCACCGTAATCCTCAGATCACCTCTGACTCCACCGGATGCAGCGGCGCCCCGTTTTTTGCCGGGACGAACGCCGGATCGCGGCAGAGGCAGAGGGACTCCGCCATGTTTGACATAACGGAGTCTATTCCGCAACTCCGAGATGGTCATGTCCCCACAAGGAGAACATGAACCATCCACGAAAGCTTCCTCAGCGTGCTGAATGCCCAGGCACGTGAGGCAGCGATCGTGACCGTCCTGAGGCGCCAGGAAGCGACCACACCCAGAAACGCACGGGTGATAAGACATCTTTAAAAAGACGCGATCACCCGTGTTACTCTTTTAGAGAATTGCTCTTTTAGTGCTGAAGCACGCAGGGGAGCTGGCCACCGCACACTCCTGGTGTGACTGTCAGCAGAAGAAAAATTATCTCCCGCACAACGTGACCACCGCTGCTGCGCCGTAACGCCCGCACTCGTTCGCTGAACACTCTCTGTAGAAGGCGAGCAGTAGGTCCAACTACCGCTTGGCTCCGAAGCGAAAGGATGAATTAATGCGGTGCACCTGCTGCCTCTTTACTCACGCGGTGATCAGCGGCAGCTGGATGCAATGATCGCATGCCAATGTCCATTGGCTCGTTTAGTTACACTCGAAGTGGATTGGTCTCTCTGGCGAGATCCCAATTTCGTCGGTCATCCGACGTGACTCGGAGTGACCGACTGAAAGGGAACTAAAATATCCTTTCCCTTGCCTATATTCTTCTCTCTGAGAGGTTACATTTTGAAGGACTCTTGGGGAGAATGTTCTTGCTTTGCCATGGAAGTCCATTCTCTGGGACTGTTCCTACCAGGCCTTGCTTTGTGATTGGTCTTTTATGAGCTAATTGGAAAAGTCTGCAGCATTAGGCTCTGGCCGTTCGCTTGGCACTCTCTGTTAATGGCATTCCAGGTCTCGGCAGGCACTTATGGCTCTGTCTTTAATCACCACAGCCCACAACCTCATCTGAGCGAGAGGAACACAGAATGTGGCTGTGGCTTCCCTTACTGCAGCATCATCTGCTAATGGTCTCTCTGATGTGGATCATACTTCAGATTTTCAAAGTGATTTGCCACAGATTTCTCATATCGATTTTAAAAAGAGCTAAGAAAGTGTTTCTTTAAAGACACATGCGCAGATGTTTAAGAGCAGGGGTCTCCAACCTTTTTTACACGGCGGACCGGTTACAGTTTGGAAAAAATCTTCCGGACCGGTTTGGGACAATTTGTCTCTCCCCCCCCCCCCCCCCCCCCCCCCCCCCCAATTTGTCTCTTGTCTCTTGTCTCTGAGAAAATATGCGCTGTTAATGCAGCATTAGAAAACTCCATCAGTTTTATTTACTTTCACTTTCTGTATGACTGAAGTTAAGACGTTCACCGGCATAACTATTGCGCAAAGTTTGCACGTTGATTTTGTGATATCCATTGGCTCGCCTTCATGGTTTAAAACAGAAATATTTCCAGTATTGAGATGTAACCGCAAACCTCCATGCATATGTATCTTAAACGCAGGGATACATGAAAGAGGAATCAAATCAGTATGCTGCAGCTGTCTGAAACACATCTCTGTGCTTGTGCGCGCTTCGGGTGTGTGTGAGAACAGCGCGCAAGTAACGAATTGAGTTCTGTTTCGTTTCTTCTTGTGGTTTTAAATAGCTTGAACGTGTAAATTGGCAAATTGATCTGCGAATCACATGCCGAACGGTGGTCTGGAGCTGGACCTGGTCTGTATATCACGGATCAACTGCAATCCGTTTAAAGCCCTAGCCATGACAGATCATCAGAGCAATCTTTTATTTACTAATTTAACATGAAATCGTCAAATTGCTACTCGATATCAATACAACGAAAATACAGAATAATTAGAAAAATCATTTACGCACAATAATTAACAGAGCGTCATATCTATACACATTTTCCCCAGAACTTTCTCGCGACCCGGTAGGAATTCTTCCACGGCCCGGTAGTGGGTCGCGACCCGGTGGTTGGGGACCACTGTTTAAGAGGGCACCAACAGATGCTTAAAGCAATATCCTGGGTTCAAAAGAAGTTAAACTTCATTGACAGCATTTGTAGCATAATAATATATATATATATATATATATGTGTGTGTGTGTGTGTGTGTGTGTGTGTGTGTGTGTGTGTATATTTTAACCAAATTCATTATACTGCAGTTAAAAGACTGGATATAACATAAATTGATACTTTTATTAAGCAAGGGTGCACTAATTTTGTTATTTGTTATATATCTAATTTATATATATATATATATATATATATATACTGTATATAGCCTATGGCAAAACTGAAAATTAATCTGATAATAATAATAATATTTTATATATATATATATATATATATATATGTATATGTATGTGTTTTTTTTTTTTACAAAAGTTATTTTCAATTGTAATTTTAATTTACAATATTAATGTTGTTACTGTATTTGATGCTGTAATGTGGCCTTGATGATATAAGAGACTCTTATATTTATAATTAAAATATTAACAAATCTTATGACACATGAACCCAAAACATTCTTTTAACATGTAGTTCTTTTAACATTTTCAGCTAATTTCCTTTTGAGAAATATTTTATAGTTCTTATTTGAGTAAACCCTCTGATATCTCTCTTTGGTATGATGAAAAAAGCTTTGCAAACGGGTAACTTGAACCATGTGTACAGAATGCTGAAAGAGAGAAGTTCCTCTCAGATGACTCTTGATTTTCCAGCCTTTGCCCTTCTTTTAATGAGGTGCAAATGCTCGCGCCCATGCGGAGCACTGACACAGAGGTTTTTGCTGACAGAAGTGCATGTATGCATGCATGCCAGCTCTGACAAGAACACTATTATGTACATGTGTCAATACTGGAGGAGGATCACTGGTGTCATAGGGGTGTGGTAAGCACGTTACATCTCATCCTCCTGTCAGACGGAGTGGCTACAAAGTGGGTGATAGCATTTAGATGGGTGGGGGTTAGAGTGATAGTGGTGGGGTGGAGCGGGCTGTTCTCTATGCAGATGTCTATTGAATGCAACTCTAAGACCAAAGGAAATAGAAATTCAAGGAATGATAGCGGGGCTGTGGGAAGGACGGGAGGGTAAACGGTGCAGTGGCCTTTAGATGACCCCAAAGGGGACTTCGTTCAGCAGGGTCATCTCAAGTTCAGGTCTTTCCCTGACTGACCGGGGGGGGGGACATGAGACCTGGAAAGGGAGCCCCAGGGCCCTGTAATGTAAACATCTTATCATAGAACTCCTGGATAGGGAATGCTGGGAAAGCTATTTAAGAATTAATTTAAAACCATTTGGATAAAAGTTGTGCCATATTTGACCTTTTCAAGAGCTGTATTTTCCACAGCATGACATTTATAGTACAGCTTGTTTGGACAGCTCTAGCAGTTAAATGTAATGTTTAGCAAATAAATGTTGATAATTCTATACATTATGTTGTGATGTTAAAATTATCTAGTAGCATTTAAATGGATTTAAAATATTTAGAATTAAATGTTTAATTATTTACTTGCACAGTTTTAATTGAATATTGCTTGTTTCACAGCTAGCCATATTTGTTGTTATGATAATACTTTTTAAGCAAATACATTTTATTGTTTTCACAATAAACAGATTATAAGTCATTTGAATAAATGCATTTTCAAAACATGATTATTTAAATAAAATTAATAAGATGCAAATAGTTAATAATAAACTGTCATGCTTTTTTTTCTATTTAATTTATGTATGACTGACAAATATGCATCATAGTAATTTAATTTTTTATTTGTTAAAATTGTGTAGTCCAAAACCATGTAATTCCCCAAAATAAATTTTATGTTCAATTAAATGAACATAAAATGCATACAACTTTAAATTAGGCCTACGCATTTTAAAGTTATTTTTTATTTTTACCTAGATGAAATTACATATTTATTTATCAGTAATGTGAAATTCATTTTAATATTGGTGGAATCCCTAGATACCCAAACTTATAAATTACCAACCGTCTCGCCTCAAACGAGAACAAATTAACCCTGAGCAGCTTCTTATGGCACATCATTAAAGCACAGTCTGTGACATGATATTAAAAGGTTGTCGATTCCAGGTGAGAGTCTGTTTGACCATATGGTGATGGAGACAGATATTGCCCTGGGTTCAGACTGAGAGGTGACAGTCAGTCACTGGATGCTTCAGGAGTCGGGGTGGCCTCAGTTCTCTGACACTTTGCACAGACAGCACCAGCAGGAGTCTTTTGATTGAATAAGTAGACCGTACCATTATGTCACGCCCGGGACAGTAATGGAGGGTGTTGGCTGGGAGATAATGAGATGAGGAGTTGGCTTACACAGTGAAGTGAGTTAATGTAGTGACACTGCGAATGAAACTCATGTTTCTGAAGTGAGCAGGTGTTTGTTGACAAAGACTGAACCCTGGGGTTTAGGACTAGATTTTTTTTATGAGCTGTGGGGGACTTACAGTAAAACCCACACTGTAAGGTACAGTAAAACCACCCCTACAGTAAAAGTTACTCGTCTTTTTTAACCTATATTTTGTAGTTTACAAATAGTAATAGCTAAGGTTTTGACATGCTGTATTTTCTGTATGTTTTACAACAAAACAGTGAAATGTGGTGACAGATTCTGTTATCTTGATCTCTACAGTTAGAGTTAGACTTTTTTTTATCATAGAATTATAATAGAATTTGTGATAGAATGTCATATATACTGTATATATATATATTTTTTTTTTTTTGTCGTTTAAGCTAAGTGTTTGAGGAAGACAGATTGTCCTGATGTTATAAAGTGCAAACTCACAAGTCATCAATCAGGATGTGGGTGGTGAAGTTTAGCTGCCTTGCTGTTTTATTTGCCATTAGTGTGTAGAACCCAGATGTGCAGTGATGTTGTGGTTGATTTATGTGCTGGCTGGTATTACAGGGAGTTTTAACTTCGAAGGTTGAGTTAAAAGTGGTGTCACTTCATCTAGATTTTCATTCATGCAGATGGGACAATGAGTTTGGTCTTGATTTTGAAACTCAAACTTTCACTTTTCTATTGAATCAGAATCAGAATGAGCTTTATTGGCCAGGCATGTTTACACAAACAAGGAATTTGTTATAGTGACAATTGCCAGCATTGTAATCCGATTTGATACTTCAGTCTTTTCCGATTTAAATTAAGATTTGACCTGAGTGACGTAATACACGCTTCAAACGGAAAGCTCAACCCTGAAAGATTAAAAGAAAAAAAGTTTAAACTGCAATGCCTCTCTTAATTACAGATGCTGAGGTGCCTGTCTTAAATGTTTTTTACTTGCTTTTGTATTAAAAGTTAATCTTTGAGGCTTTCTGGTGACTCATTTTCAAATTGCTTGTATCTCCATATTGCCAAGAAAAATAAGACACTAATAAATGGTTCACGGATAACCACAAAATTAATTCATTTATAGCTGTATACACTGAATTGCTAAAATGAAGGTCAAGGTTTTATTTTTTTTCTCCTATCCATTTATAGAAAGCCAAGCCTTTGAAATATGTTGATATTATTGCACAAGTACATCCTGGACTAAAATGTAATGTAATGTGCATGCAAATGTTGCACTTCAGCTGACATCTAAACTTTCGTTGAACCCGCTTTTTCCCAGCAAGAGTTTGTGTTACCAGTATGTCTGGTATGCAAAACAAATTGTTTTACATTTGTGTCGATATTTAAAAGGCTCAACAAAGACAGATTCCCATCTCCTTGGCTTGGCAAACAGAAGTGGGGAGAAGTGGAACTGAAGAGCAGGGCAGAGGGTAGAGTAGGGCATAATGGAGGGGTAGCACAGGGGGTTGATGGGACTGGTGTGCATGAACAGGGGACCTCTTGGTGAACTGCGTAGTCGCGAGCCGGGTCATTGGGGTGAGGTTGTCAGAGCGTGCCTGAAACAGTAACCCAGGGTTCAGCCAGAGTTCACACACAAAATGTGCAGGATCCATGTCCTCTGCTGGCTCAACCGCACCAGCACATTCTGTCCTGCAAATACCTACAGCCCTGTCACCAAAGAGCTCAAGAAACAAACTTCCTTTAAACGTATTTTTACTGTCAACCTGAATTACAATTACAATAATAAGTGTCAAACTGATATCATGGGAAAAAATCAGCAGAAAATATGTACGTCTTTTAAAGAAGAATAATGTATATGAGATGCACATATATTAGATAACTTGAGTTTCAGATAATACAATTATTAGTATTCTAAATTTATGGTTAGACTAGGTACGATTTTTTTTTTTTTTTTTTGAAAAGTCGTTTGATTAAAAATACAGTAAAACAGTATTGTGAAATACAGTTTTAATTTTAAATAACTGTTTTGTATTTTACTACTGCTGCTTTGGTGCTCAATAAACAATTATTAATTTATTATTATTATTTACAAATTATATTAATACATAACTTTTATATTAATGTTGAAATCAGTTGTGCTGCTTAACATTTTTGTGGAAACAGTTATACATTTCTCCCAGGATTCTTTGAATAGAAAGTTCAAATAAACAACAATAGATTTTTTTATTTTTATTACAATAGATGTAAATTGATGTAAATGTCTTTGCTGCCTCTTTTGACCAATTTAATGCATTCTTATTGAATAAAAGTATTAATGAAAATATTGTTTTTTAGGTATTTCTAAAAAAAAAAAATACTGATTAAGAATTTTTTTTTTTTTTAAATGAGATGTGCTTTTTAAGAAAATGAGCACTTGCTAGACAGCTCAAATTACATTAGCCATTCAATGACAAATAATTTGAAATCAGATATGAGATTTGTTTGTTTTCCCCTGAATGGACACGCAGCCCTTGTTAAGAAAGGGCACAGCCAAATGGAAGCTGCAAAGGTCTACAGAGAGAAAGAATGCTGAGATCTCCATTGGTATGCGAGGCTGAAACAGGAAAGGCCACTAAGCTAAGTCCCCTCTGAGTGTGTGTGAGGACCCTATGGGAAAACTGCCTGCTCCGATCCGATTCAAGACTGGTTGGCCCATTGTCAAGCAAAGAGCTTGACCTGAAGTTGAACCCAATTGTCAGCCCTGCAATGCACTGCAGAAAAACAGGGGAGGATGGGTCTGAAGAGGTGGAATGTACCAGAGCAATGGAACTTGGTCTAAGCCCCACAAAACAGTTGCTCTCCATGAAATCCGTTCAGTTTTTGGAACATCACAACCGTCGTAAATCAAAGTGGGGTGGACATCTAGAAAATAACTTGATGTTACAGTCTTTTTTGACAGTAACTGCTGGAATGGTCTATAAGAGCTTGGTGTCCCCATTGAGTGGGCTGTGCTCATCTCCTCCCTGTCTCCAGTCCTTGTGGGGCTGAGGCTGCGTCTGCGAAAAGCAGCCCCAGCTGTGGTCACCGGCGCCAGTACTGACTGGAGAAGAAAAGCCCTGAGCCTTCAGAACAATCCAGCCTTTGTGGAACTACTGGAAGCCATCAGCCAAAAATCAAATGACCATAAGCCACAGATATAAGCCAGATGTGGGGATTCCAAGACTTCGTTCCAGTGAGCCCCAGCCCAGCTACGCTCATCCCAGCCTGGCTGTGGCAGCCAGGGGAATGGGGTCATGCAGCGGGTATTGTGTTGAATAACACAAATGACATGCTTGTCTTCATCTTCAGTTCACATCACTCGAATAATGACAGCTCGGAAAGATGGAAGCATGAGCTGCCAAGAGCTGTGGCCCTTGTAGGCCAGAGTAAGGTAATCGTTTCAGGGCTCTTTTTGGTTTACAGGTCCTTGCTTTGATGCACTTTTGTACACTTTCCAAAAGTCATTTCCTTCTATCGTTTTAAGTGCAGTAAATTCAGAAATATTGCAAAGAAGCCAGACACTCCACCCCAACGTGTAGCTTTATATTTGATTCCGATGAAAACCGACGGCTAAAAGATTACAGCAGTGTTAGGAAACCATCGTGCTGTCAACTGAATTAAGGGGAGTTTCAAAATACACTCAATCATTGTGCCATTTACTTCATTTAGTTTCTCTTGGACTGTTGTTCAAACATAATTTTGGCTTAATAGGTCAAAATCTGATGGAATTTCTGTTTTTAAAAAATCCAAACAAGTCCAATATCATCATGATGTCATGACTTAAGATCTCAAGAGATCTCAAAGGCTTCTTGCTAAACAGTTATTATCTTTAAAACCAATTCAATTAATACTGTATAGCTTCAATGACAAGAAAATGCTAATTTGCTTTATTCTCCAACAGAATTAGAAGCTTGCCATCATTTCTGATCATCATCTGTGTATCTCTACCAAGAACTCAAGATATAGCATGTATGGTCACAAGGCATTATGTTTATGCATCTGACAACCCTTTCACCCTAAGCAACTTAAAATGCATAAGATGTATATTTTATCAGTTTATGCATTCCATGAGAATTGAATCCATTGCATTGACGGTGTTAGTACCACACTCTGCTGTTTGAGCTACAGGAACAAGGATATATGATTAGATTGCAGATTACTAGTAATATTTAGGATTTACGCAGTCTGGTCTGCCTGTAGTCTGTAAGCTTTTTTTTTTTTTTTTTAAGAATGGTGTAGTGGTGTAGTAATTTGTGCAAGACATTCTTATTTTTGGCCTGGTTTCTTGAACATCCAGTGCTTTAATTTGCAAATTGTTTATTGAGATCTCTAGCTGCAAATTGATGTAAATGCTGCCCTTTAAAATCCCTTAATTTCACCTTCTCGGTTCAGTTTCATAACCAATGGTCTAACTTGTGCTGTATTCAGAGCATCTCTCTCGTAACATCTCTATCTTCCTTTGCAAGCCCATCCTCAGACGACTTGATTACCAGAGCTGCCATACATCCTCGCATGTCAAGCCAGATATCTCAAAGTGATTGTTAGTGAAGAATTCTTTCCCAAAGGATCAATGATGTCTGATCTGACAGATTTATTGATCTGGCAAGTGCAACCGTGAGTGAGAACTCTGTCACTTTTTCAGATTTAGTTCCCACACGGGTCCTCACATTGACATCAAATGGCCCAATAAATCCAACGGGAGCAAACACAGTGCAACAGGTCACAGAAAGGTAACTCTCTTTGTCTCCTCTGGAAGACCTCTGAGTCGGTATTTATGAATGGCCAAAGGCATTCAGACACATCTGGTCTCTCACTTAGTCATGACTCGATCTGTGTGTTGAAAGTGTGCATAAGCTCTATAAGCTGTTTCCCTCATTAGCTCGGGGTGCTATGAAGAACTTGTATCCTTTTCATGACCCACTAATGGTCTTAGCTTGATTAACTCCGGACTCTGGCAGTAAGGGGAACTTTTCATTTTTTTTCCTGGTACAACGCCTGAGAATGGAGCATAGTTGCATAACTGACAAGGAAGTGGCCTGGGTCATAAATGATGTGCACGAAATGATCCATCTGGGAACAGCACTTTCAGTGGAGGCTCCAAATTTGTGGCCTGGTGGCCTTTAAACAGACCCCAGAATACATTGCCAAATCCTAAACTGTGTTTAACCCATGCACCCCACTCCCACTGTCTGTTTGCATTTTCTTCTGGCTTTCATTCTGTTTCCAAGCATGTAGGATGTCTCTTTCTTTGTGTCAGCCGGCTAAACTCATGGGTTTGATAAAATAGAGGCCCCTGAAGCACCATAATGGATGCATTTCACCCCAAAATGGAAATGGTCATAATTTACACACTCTCATGTTGTTCCAAACCTGTATGCATTTTTTGCTTTTGTAAAACACAAAAGAAGACTTGTATTTTTTTTTCTTTTGGTTCATACAATGAAAGTAATTGGGGTCCAATACTGTTTTGGACTCACAAAATCAGTGTCTTTTGTACATTGCATAAGTCATACAGGATTGAAATGACATATATGAGTAAATTGGCAGAAATTAAATTTTTGGATGCATTCAGTGTTGCCAAATCTGAGGTTTTTCTGTGGAATTAAGCTATTTATACACTGTTGCAGCTGGATGTTTTTTAGTCTGCAGGTTAAAGCAATCTACCCGGAATGTGATTATGACAGACGAGGAAAACTGCAGAAAAAAAAATGCAATTGGGCTACTTTTGATTAACAATTGGGATGGTTTTGTTTCACAGACCTGGCAACCCTGGATGAACTAACTATCCCTTTAACTAATTCCCACAACACACATGCTATTCCATGAAAAGTGAGCACATGCAGAGATCAATGTAAAGAATCATTGCAAAGTCTTTGTTTTTGTCTCCATTGTAATCTCGATAGGAGAGGTGTAGGCCCTTGCCGCTAGATGAAAGCTTGAGTGTAATAAACAGCCCGGCCATAAAGACGAGCTGATCTGGCACGGCTGCAGCCCTTATGTAATTTCTCGCCTGGCTGTGATGTTCGCGGTTCTGTTGTTGTTCCTGCTTTGATCTACTACAGTGATAACAGTGTTCCAGAAAGTGATGCTAATGAAAAAAGATATAGCGGGAGTGGAAGTTCACCACAGCTCACAGGAAAGATGCTTGCTGATAAGAACACTGCTCTTCTGTACGCTTCATCTGTAGAGGAAGCATTAGAAGAGCATCGTGCACTCTGATAGAACCAGGTGTCTGATATGGAAACTATATGTAACTGTTCATTCTTTGCTACGACCACATATGTCAGGGTATAAATTAGCAATATTCATCATAAAAGGATAGTTTGCCCAAAAATGAAAATTATGTCATTACTTCATAACTTACTTGCTCTTTTCCTTACAATCCCAGTTATTACTGAGGCTCTCAAGCATCAAAAAGACAAAAAAGCACCACTAAAGTATATAAATGCATCATCATTCATACATCCAAAGTCTTCTGAAGCCATACATAAGAGACTAAACCATAAACTGTTATTTTTAAAAAATCTTGACATCTGTCGTCTTGGCATGTGCATGAAAGATTTGTGAATAAATCATTCTTTTTAGTCAGATCTTTGAATAGGTAAACTATTTTCCAATTCTCGAAAATAGTCTGAAGAATTTGTTCACAAATCAAACTTGATCAAATTTGATTCTGGAATGAATAAATTATTTGTTCGCAGTTGTTAACAGCACTTTGATGAAAAAATTAGTTGTTATTGTCAATGATTTTGGTCCATTTGTCACATAAAGCTTTAGAAAACATAAATATGCACATAATTTCACTCAAACATGCCTTTAATAAATGTTGGGTTTGGTAGATTCAGCTGTAAATAAAAACTCAACTTTTCTGTCTTGGCATAAGAACACTGACTATGCATGACCTTTAACCTCATACATCAGTTGCCCATAATTCTCAGCAGACAGGGCAACTGAGGCATGAGGTTCAGCCCCTTGCTGGGGGTCAGCAAAGTCTCATTTTGTCAGATCAGCTGCTGAATGATGGATGAACAGCCTGTCGAACTAGCAACAGTGCTAATCAGGAGCATAGTAACACTACAGGAACATGCCCAAACTCATTTACGGTGAATTCCATCCAAATCCAGGCATCAAGAACAGGCTAATGTAAGCTAATAGGATTAACCATAATTACCAAATACAATGAATATGATCATTACAACTAAAAAGTTGTAATTTTATTTATTTGCTTTTGGAATATTTTAAGACGGTTTGAAAGTTAGCATGCAGGAGAAAAAAGGTAATATTTAAAGCTTGTTGAGTTTCAGATATTTGCCGTGATAATTTATGTTGTTTTCTCTTATTCCATCAACGATTGCCCTTTCAGAGTGCATTTTTTAGGATTTTTGTGGCTTTTTGAATTTCCTCATAAGCCTTCTTGATCCATGAGCCAGGAAATATGGATTGAAAGAAAAAAGGATTACAGACTAATATGGAAAACAGATTCGGCAGAATAAAGTACAGACGTCATAAATGCATAACCACAGACCTGCAACATTAAGATTCCCACTCATGAATCCGCAGGGACTGAGTGGATCGGAGGCATCATGATACGCTCTGAATTAAATCATCAGTATTCTTGCTCTCACTCTGATGCTTTACAAGGTTTCTCAGAAGGAGATACACATAGGAGGAGTAATTAATAAGCAATGTGTTTTATGAAGAATGTCTCATCTGTGTTTGGGAATAATAAATCCTGCTCCGTGTGGGGAAAAGTCATTGTCTTTTGTGTTGTTTTGTTTTTCTGTTCCACATATGTCTTTTTTCAGCTCATAGGGACTCTGATCAAAGTCTGATCACTGAGGATGGATTGCAAACATGGTTTAATGAATGCAGTAAGAACTGTATGAGAGGTCTATGATTTATGTTTGACTAACCCTGGTCTGAACCTACCCTCTGGGGTCTGAACCCTTCTTTTCTTTTGCATACGTACAACTCCCCAATTTCATGACCCTCGGGCGACTTTATGTTCTTCTTGCAGCATTTCAAATGGCCCACTCTGGGGCAATGAAAACCAGTCCCCACAAGAGACTCGTATTTTTCCTTTAACTGAGCATGTGTTAATTTATTTTCTTCTCAAACTCAGGATGTGCATAGCTGTAATTGTTGAAGAAGGTGCTTGTGGTTTACTGTGATTCATATTATTCTTATGTGGTTTATCTGGCTACCAGAGGTCAGACAGATCCCACATTTTTATTTATTCTTCATCGTTAGGACTTGCCCAGAGGGTTGAACTTGGTTTTTGCACTTCGGAAGTTCAGATATGCATGTTTGCACAGTACATAGTCCGAAGCGTTGAGTGATATTTTGGCAATAGCTTTTATTTTTTAGAATGTAATGTTAATTTTAGTTTGTTTTAGTCATTTATGGGCTTTTGTCATTTTATTAGTTTTCATTAATTATTCATTAGTTTTTTAAAATAAATATTTCTAATTTGTTTTCAGTTCATTTTTAGTTTTAGTATTATTAGTACATAAGTTTATTATTTCAGTTGGCAATTTTTTTTTTTTTACGTTTTTAAGTGTCAGTTTCTCATCTTCTTTAATTTTATTTCAGCATTATTTCAATTAATAAAAATTATTTGTAATAGTTTAACAACACTGGTCAATCAAAAAAAACAACTGAATTAGATTTATCACATTAATACAATTAATATATTTAAATATTTTAATTTAAATATCTAAATAAATACATAATAATGATTAAATTGTGGATACTTTTTATTAATTAGTTGTTTTAAATCAACATGTTAAATTGACAGCCATTTTGAGAGCTTTAATGTTACACAGGGTAAAAAAAAATGTAATTGAAATGTTTTTAAATCAACAGCTTTAGTAAATGGCCTCAAATCACATCAAGAGAGTTGTACTATACTTTTACTGCAGGAGTAATCTTAGAAAGGCACACGTGTATTTAAAAAAAAAACAGCAGTGGTTGGATGGATCTGTGGTTAAATATTTCCAGCTTGCCATAAAGCAAATCACAAGAAAGCACAGTATTTTCCCTGGTCTCCCTGTAACTTTGTTCTCAGAACAAAGTACACGCTTTTGAAAGCACAGTTACAATTGAACCAAACCTTCAACACAAAGTTAAAAAAGTAACTCGACCCTGCTTTGAAAATAAACCAAGCTCACATCTTTGTTGTATCTTTTCAAAAGAAAAGAGACCAAGAAAAATGACACAAAAAAGATCTGACTTATTTTTTTCTACCAGCAGCACAGTGAAGGTATCTGACAGGAGGTATGAGTCAACCCACGTGCTGGAGCAGCAGGTCAAGCTTGTTGTGCTTGGTGAGTATGAAGTGCTGAAGAGGCATTTATTGCTGTCGGCCCCCGTGGGACAACACAGACTTTCCAACCGTATGATGCCCTGGGCAAGTCCAACCACAGCTTTACTTTGTGAGCCTGGATTTGAAAACATCCCGATAGAAGGCTTTTCTCTTTAAAACTGCTTTTTATTCAGATGCTGAATTTACAGTGACAGTAGTTAAAAATGGGATTGTTAAAAACTTTAAAGTAAACATACAGTACAGCGGTCGATTGATTTTTTGCTTTTTTTTATGTCCATTCTGTGTTTGTCCAACACTGCAACACAGAAGTCAGTGGTGACCTGCAAAGGGTCCTAGAAATGAGGCACCATGTGCTCTGGCATGCTGTCTTTTTCTTCTAACTCGCTGCTTCTGGCATACTCCATAACACTTGTTCAAACATGGAACAGTTTTCTTAAAAAAAAAAAAAAACATTTGAAACTCCATTGTCGTTTCTAGACCTCTCATGTCCGTCCCTTGAAAGTATTCATGCAGGTGTAGCTTCCTGAGAACTTGTGGATTTCTTCAAGGGCACTCTGCGGTAGCATACTGTTTCAAGTGTAAAAAAGTATATAATCAGTGAGGGTTTATTTGCTGAAATAATTTATATTCGTAAATAGTATCAGGCTATACCTTTTGAGGATAACGAGCGCATGCATGGTCCAGGGTAAGTAAACAAAGGCTGTATTGGTCCTAACAGCATCCACTGTTTTTTGGGCTACCACCTCAGGCTTTAGAGGAGGGAAGAGTTGGGGGAACCTGCAGAGAAAATCAGTTGTTTTTATTGACTTACAAATATGCACCATTGTGAAATGGTAAACAAAGAAAGTCAAATGTGAGATTGCTAAAAGAAGCGATTTGGCTATTATAATTATAAAAACAAGTCTGTGTGGTGTGACGTCAACACAAAAGTAAAGTTGTTTCAGCTGAAAACCAAGTTGTTGCATTCTGATTAAAGATTATGAAGAAAATATTTTTTTTGGAATAATGTGTACTGATGAATCATTCAAAATATGACCACAACCATGCATTAACAAAGTACATAGGGTCCATTTTGATTTGATGTTCACATAAAAGTACTTAAAAAAAAGTACTTCAGCATTTTGCTTTCTTAATGTGACTAACTGCCAGTTGAAATGGGATAATCAAAAGGAAAGGTAAGACTGAACTGATTTTATCCATCAATTATTTGCTGGATTTTGAAAAAGCTGTCTATATGAGTGGAATTTTTAAATTATTAATTTGTGCTGTACCCATCAGCTCACCTTACTCTCATGCCTTGAAACATTTCAGTGTTGGTGTGGAACGGGAGGACAGTGGTACAGCCCACCCCCGGGCAGTCCAGCATCCCCAGAGTGAGGCTTTCCATGAAGGCTAGTGATGATGCTTTAGAAGTGCAGTAGTCTATAGCACCAGGGATGGGCGAAAGAGACAGGATGGAGTTGACACACACAACATGACCGTTTTGCAGTTCCAGCATACGAGGCAAGAAGGCTTTTGTGGTCTGTGGATGAAAGGATTATTAAAAGGTAAATTAAACCCCTGGAAGTATAGGAATTTGGAAGGCAGGTGGTAAAAATGTCAAATGTTACATAACCTAATACGTAAATGATGTTATTAACTTAAAATACTTTCTCATAACTCATTTTAATGTGTTCTGTGGTGCTTTTACAACATTGCATTATTTGTTTTAGTCTAACATAGCAACATTAACCAGTGGTGCGCGTTTGGTCTGTTTGTTTAACCAATAGCAAATTGGGGATGGTTTTTTGGGGGGATTTTGGAACAAAAATTACACTTTAGCTTCTCCAAACCCATAAGACCTTCGTTCATCTTCAGAATACTAATTAAGATATTTTTGATGAAATGAGCTTTCTGACCCTGCATAGACAGTAACACAACTACCACGTTCAAGGCCCAGAAATGTAGTAAGGACATTGTTAAAATAGTCCACAGAGAATAGTTTTTATGCGCAAAGAAAACAAAAATAATGCATTTATTCAACAATTCTTCTGTTCTATATCAGTCTCCGCAGCACATTCACGAGAGTACCACAACGCATAGGTGTGCATTCCTCTATTTGTAAACAAGCCACAGCATATCAGGGTTCTACATCAGAACGCTGGCTCCTGCGTCAGCAGCATCACACGCATGCGTGATACTCTTGTGAACGTGCGGCAGAAACTGACACGAAAGAGAAGAATTGTTGAATAAATTTGTTATTTTGGTTTTCTTTGCACACAAAAAGTATTTGCATAGCTTCATAAAAGTACGGCTGAACCACTGATGTGACATGGACTATTTTAAAGATGTCCTTACTACCTTTCTGGGCCTTGAAGGTCAGAAAGTCTTGGATTTCATCAAAAATATCTTAATTTGTGTCCTGAAGATGAACAAATGTCTTACGGGTTTGGAATAACTTAATGGTAAGTAATTAATGTCAGAATTTTAATTGTAGAGTGAACTATAAGCCTACCTGATAATCAGTCAAACCAGAAATAACCAGATGCCTCAGTTTAGGGTAAGCTCTGCCAATGTCAGTTTGGTATTATTTATATACTATTATAGAATTAATTTAGGTTTTGAATTAGCTTTTATATCTTAATTTTATTCATTTGTTTTAGTAATTCTAAAAAAAAGTTTTTATTTTAGTTTTAGCAATTTTATAATTTAAATTAAATTTATTTCCATTTATTTGACGAGGCAACATTTACAATTGTAACATTTAAGTTTACATTTATGCATTTGGCAGACAAGAGCCAACAATATTCGTAATATACATATACCAGGTTTATTAAACTATTTGGAATAAGTTGACCAGACGTGCCATTTCCCGGGGACACGTTCTGCCCAGGATTTCTAAATTGCCTAAAATAACCAGGTGTTGGTTGTTTTTGCTGCGCCGATTGACCGTTGTATGACATCAAAGTACCGCGAGAGTGATTATAAAGCATAAGGAGCCATCTGCTTAGCTCTCTATAGCTCTCGCGGTACTTTGATGTCAAGTGGCACGTCTGGTCACCTTAATTTGGAAGCAAACTAGAAAAGACAAGAAAGTGTTACATTTAGATTAATGCAACTTTAATAGTTTGTTTTAGTTTTGACAACATTGAAACCCATCCTATCTTATCCTTTCCCATCTCATTTACATACTTACCCAAAACTGCCCCATTGTGTTGATGTGCTGTGACTTCAGAAGAGCATCATCATCACTGTCCAGCAAACTCTTCCCATGCACCACTGCAGCATTATTCACTAGAATGGTAACATCTCCCACCTACCATAAGAAAAAAAAAAGACCCACTGTGAGATATTCTTTCCAAAAATGTGCTTTTGTTCTCTTTCATGGCTAGTTAGCTCTGCCATACTGCTGGGCCTTATCTAACCCAGACATTTCAGGCGAAGTGTAATCTCTATCCAGGCTACGGGGGTGGAAGGCAACAGAGCTGAGACAAAGCCAGCACTGGGGTTATTACAGGTTATTAGAGCCAACCAGTTTGAACTAATCTTGTTATGATCTTAATTAAGAAACTCCTCAGGGTATGATATTATGGGGCATACCTTTTCTCTGACAACCTTGGCTTGCTTGTAAACCTCTTCTCTGTTGGCCACATCGCAAACAAAATAATGGCACTCCGTCCCCATGAGGGAGATCTCCTCGCATGCCTCCTTCAGACATTTTTCTGTCCGGCCCCACAGGATTAGCTGTTAAGAGATAGGAGCCACATGTCAAAGGTGGACCAGAGCAGAAGACTTGACAAGAAATATAAAGGTTTACGAAGCATGAGGTGATTTGTCATATTGACCATGAATCATCTTTCTGAAAGCAAAACTATACGCATCACTGCTCAATAGCACAGATAAGTACTTAGTCACATGAATTCACATTTCAAAGTAGATTTAATTTGCTTGAAAGAATTTCATGTTGTCAGTTGTTGGGCTTTAACAGTGTCTTACCTAATTTATAATGACTTGGGTTCTTCAATGTGGGTGTTTACTAGTAAACACGAGGATATGTGGCTTATAATTCATGCCAAAACTTTTGACACAGAAAGCATGAGTCAAGATGACAATCTGTTATTGTATTTCAGTATGTCCTTTTTAAATTAAAACCACATTTACTTGGAACTCTATATGAGGACTAGGAGAAATATGGTATTCTACAGTGGTATTCCATGGAAAAAAACAAATAATGTATTTCAAATTTAATTTATGCCACACGCCACAAGGGTCATACCACAATTTTTACAACAAAAGCTTTTTCCATTAGTGAGGAATACAGTATATACCACACCAACATATGAAACACAGTAGTTGGGTATGGTATAAACAGAAGAGCCCCATTCATTGAAGGAACAATGGAGCTATTTTTCATGGCCACTATTAGTTTGGAGAAGGATTAAATGAGAAGCCTATGCGAATGGATTGACTGAGACAGGGAACATAGGGGGGCAGTGATTGGTCAATTAGATTTGTCAGTCTGAGAGGTCAAGGAAAGGTAATGAAATCAGTGATGTTGCCTCATCATCTCTCACAGACAATTCTCATAGAGATTGCACAGCATGCTGGGCATACTGAACCAGCCATTTTCTGCTTCAACAACCTCATAATTGTGTGTGTGTACCTGTTATTTATCACGTTATGGGGACCAAATGACCCCACAAGGATAGTAATACCACAAAATTTTGACCTTGTTGGGACATTTTTAGGTCCCCATGAGGAAACAAGCTTATAAATCATACTGAATTAAGTTTTTTGAAAATCTAAAATTGCAGAAAGTTTCCTGTGAGGGGTAGGTCTAGGTGTAGGGTTGGTGTAGTGCGATAGAAAACATGGAAACACAACGTGTGTGTGTGTGTGCGCGCGCGTGCACACATTGGTTAACTGTCCTTTTGGGACACATTTTGTTGCAGACATTAGCTAAGATGACAAAATCTTCCTCATTTGAAAAAATATGAATATAAAAATCTATTTTATTTATTTACTAACTAACTCTGTTATGGTTAGTCTACAGCAGTATTACAGTATATACAGTACTATGAATTGGCTTCTATTGGTTTGCTTTCTATTGTTTTTTTATAGTTTTCGTTTTAATTTTAGTAATTTTATGTGCTTTTGTAATTGTGTGTGTGTTTACGTTTTTCATTTAATATTTATATTTAATTTTTTTTCGGCTTTATTTCAATTATTGAAAACAATTTTTAATTAACAATAACAACACTGGTCTTTACTGGTCAACACTTTTAATTACAGTAACACTATAATTAACTTAATATAAAAACTCTATTCTATTGTATATGTCCTGATTTCTGAAATAAATATGTGTGAATATGTCCATCACAAACTAGTGGAGAGCTACTATTATGATATTTTATAATGATGGCCTGTGAAAGGGACTTACCCTTGCCCTCCATTAACATTCAGTTTTATTGGAACCAAAATACTGTTGTCAGCTAAACCCAGGGTCTGGTTTGAGGTTTTTACTTTCACAAAGCTTTGCTTTTAATGGCAAGAACTGAATATTGAAGTGTACAGTTACCTTTTTCACACTGCTGGCTAGTTGACACTGAAAAATGGTTCACATTTATTCGCCATGGTTGCCTGTAATTGGTCTAAATCTGTTTTTCTCTTTTCGAGAAAGGGTTTGTGGAAATTTCCTCTAAACATGTGGTGTGTTCTTTTCGATATGTATTTCAGCTGACTCCTAAATGGAAAAATGGAGCTATTACTAGGGTCAATCTGAAATATGAACAAACATTACTCACCAAAAATGTAAGACCATTTTACTCTGTTTTTCTAGCTAAATTAATTCTAACCAGATAACGATTTAATGTTAGCCATCCTAATTAACCTGGAACAATCTCTGTAGTCCCTATCAGTGATGTTTGCTGATGAATTAAGCCAAAGGTGGTCTGATCTGTAGGTGGTTTCACCTCTTTGGCCTAATGCACGTTTATTTGATAAACCTGTCTGTGTGTTCTTGTATGGGTCTGCTTTATATGCATGGCCTTTGAGCTAATTAATGGGAAGGTCTTGATTAAGCTTATAATAGGATTTCACAACAATCTTGATATTTTTGTCAGAGAACAAGAGCTCACAAGGTGGTCTCCCTTACAATCCCACTATGAGCTTCATCTGTATACATCACATTAGCAAGTCTTATCACTAAAGTCCTTAGAGTAGCAATGGCTGAGTGCATATAATATGCAAAAATAAAGGGCAAACAAACTGCTTAATCCAGTCCTGTGAGGACAAACATTGTGTTTCCTTAAAGATGCGCACAAATGATGAGTGCTCTGTGTTTGAAGCCCTCATGAAGGAGCATTTAAGCTGGTTTATGGTGAAAGGCATGATAACGTCAGCATTTCACCATCCACTTTGCACCCTATGGAATGGATTTGAATGTGGACGGGGGCACAAGGAGTTCAGGAGGCAGTCGCCTGCCGCTGTCTAATTAGTGTGGAGACAGAAGGGTCAGCCACAGGGCACTGCCCAGCTGGGAGCTGTATGGTCCCTGCCACCCTCCCCCCAGCCCATGCACATACAGAAAGCAATTTACATAGGGCTCACTTCCTTCACACTTCCTTTAGCCATTAGCCATGGGACCACATGGATGCCACAGATGATGGTGCTTCTGTACACAAGTTCCAAAAGAAGGTTTTGGGAGAAGAATCTTTTGCTGAAAAGTTATATATCTTTCTTAGTGCAAACAATATTTAAATAATCTGATTTTCCACTACCTTTTGTGAAATGGAAAGGTTCCATGAATATTAAAGGTCTTTGGCTTTATGGATCTATAGATGCCAATAAAGAACCTTTATTTTTAAGAGCTCCAGTATTTTTGCTCTTGTTTTTTTATTTTTCTTGGTTCTTCAAATCATCATTTAGGGTTTGGTTAGTGGGCGCTGACATAAATTTTGCTAAATATTTCCAGTGTTGAATTACCATGAAGTGAGTACTTGCTGACCTCTTGGACGGCATAATAAATGGCTGCTTTCTGGAAAATTTCATCCCCCACCTAGTGGTCAAGTTAAATTTGAGCCCGTGCATGTATGATTCATGCCTTTTTAGCATTCCTTAAGAATGGGCTAACTGTGAAGATAGCCACAGAGGGTGTCTCTTCCAAAGCCTTCACACCTTGACAATGGCTAACAACGGGGTGTTGACAAGCACAGTGGCTTCCTTTAACGTACTGCTGCAAAGCTGCTTCTTTCAAAGACCTTTGCCCTGGGACGTTGAGCATGTCGGTGAGCATTCAGGGATCTAAGGTCTCAGAATTGTTTAAAGTTTGTGCTGCGACTTTTATGATGGATTTTTATTTAGCCGTATACACACAAGCTTCTCTGGAGGGGAAATGTGTATAAATCAAAGTAAAGCCATGGGTGTAACGCCGCCAAGCATGTCACAGTTACAGAAGTTATTAAGCTCTGTTTATTACAGTTGGGCCACTGGGTCTATTTATAATGCAATGTCTTGGGTGGGTGAGGCAGCTGAGACATTTCTTCCCAGCTCTTGACTTTCAGCACACAGTCCTGTTTCATTAGACTGTGCTTTGCAATCTCACTGCTGGGACACAAAAACTTTACACTACTGCCAATGTGAAAGATTTAATTAAGCCATTAAATACTCCAGATAGAGCTCGTAATAGAGTAAAAATGCATATGAAAAGTCAGAAGCTTAATCATCTAAGTGTTTAGTCAAGGTCAAAGTTGCTGGCACCATGAACCTCTTGGCCACTGGCCTCTCTAGTGGGACCGATGTAATAATCTGAACATGAAAGCTGTCAAAGTTTGAAAGAAGGATGTTTTCCTCAAAATAGCTGTTTGTTAGTTGACCCAGTTTGTATTACAAGTTGAACCAGACATTGGGTTCCAGCTCTACATTTTGATTGGTCTGTTGACCATAGGGGTTATGACCTATGCACCGTTGAGACAATGGGTTTATGAAGAGGACATGTAATGTCCCTAGTGAGAGGAGTAGCCCATACAGACTGATACTTTACAAAACAAAACAAACACATCCATTACTAGACTAATGATTTGAGTTAATGTGGATTAGTTTACAAAATATGCCATAATAACCACAGTTTTCACATACATACTATGATTTCAACATTTATGATTATTACAGTACAGCTAGACTGTACAAATGTTTTAATCATTGTTAAAACAACTTACCATTTATTAGCCTATTATTCAAATCAGTATTCGTAATTAAACAGTGGTTAAGGAGGTGCAGTGAACCATTTAAATTACAGCTAGATTCTGAAAGCTTCTGACACTGAAAATATTATATGCCTATTTTGTATTGTATTTTGGTGAAAACATACTTTTTTGTAAGGGAAAAACAGTCATGGAATATAAATAAATTTGTTTCTTGATGGTAACATTGCATCATTATAGCTAAATCATTTATATATTAATAGCAGTTATGTCGATAATTTTGTGTTTTCTATGCCAAATAGCGCTATGTATAGTGTAATGAAAGTGAGTAATCTCACTGATAGTTTTGATTTATAGTTAGCAACCAGAATAATGAGAAAGAAAGAGGGAGACCACCTGGAATTCAAACTATGGGGCTATACTAACACTATACACCCGTGGAAAGTTTTGAATAGAAATATTACGCAGTATGACCAAGCCATAACCAACAGTAATGATACATCATGTTTACCTTTTTAGCTCCACGCACGGCGAACTCCTTAGCCAGGTGACGGCCGATGCCCCGTCCGCCACCCGTGATAAGCACCACGTCTCCGGTCAGATCTCTCCGCCTGCTCGGTAAGAACCAGCACACGGTCGCCTTGACAATATAGTAGAATATCTGAATAGGTAAGAACACCACGCAGCCCAGCGCCTTGAGATCCATTTCACTCCGTCTCAGTATCCGCTTATCTCACTTCTCGCCTGAAACAATTGCTGAACTAATTGAATCCTTGCTCGGAGCGATCACCTTTACTCCTATTTTACAGGAGTGGTTAAGGCAATTTCGCCTTATTTTACAAAATTGACGGTACACTAAATAGAGTGAAATGCATCTATCTACCATCCAACGCAGTTTATGTGCGCCCCAGCGGAATATCTGTCATTTTGCGCACCTTTATTCCACACAAACTCTTTATCCACGGAGCTCTTGCGGCGATGTGCGCTACTGCTTTGCACCGTCCTGTCGCTACTGTCAGCGGCCAGAATCCATCTATGACGGACGATACCTCGGATCTGATAGGGGTTTTAAAGAGACCATTTATCTTGATTGACAGCTGAAGGACTGACAGAAGTATTGCTTTATCTATGTCCCCTCCCCCAGAAGTGGTGCCACAGGCAATTTCGTAGCCTTTCAACCTGCGCTTATTGTAACTAGTGGTGGGGATTTTTTGCTTCATTCCAGTGATTCGAATCTTTTGAATCGGCTCACTAAAATAATTCGCTTAGCGAGCATTTTTGCAACAATAATGTCCTTTAATTATTCACTTCATTAATCATTCGATTCGAATCGTACACACACACACAAAACGCCGAGTAGAAACATGTCCTATATTAATGAAATTGCATACAGACCTATTTTTTTCCACAAATGACAAGGCAGTCTTATTATAATTGTCAATATTTTATCAGATACTGGGCATAACTTTAATCAAGCTGTAGAAAAAAAAGAATAAATAATGAGTCATTTTAATTGTGTATGCTCAGTAATTTTGACACATTCATAATGTTCTTCTGAGACTTCTTGTTGTGAACGAGATTAAATCGATGTTTAATTGAGGAACTGGACATAAGGCTCGTTCAGTCGGTCAGCAGATTCTTGTAAACAAACGAGATAATTCAGTTAAGTTCGTTCATGTTAAGTCTCGTTCAGTGCCGCTTGGTCAGACTCGAACAACAAAACCGTGTTCAGGTTGTTCAGTGAAATGATATCGTCACATAAAAGGTCAAAACAGATTCGAATCGTTCACGAACGAAACACCAATTATTTTGCACGATATGCGTTTCGTATTGGTTACGTTTGCATGTGGTTGAATGAATCACTGGATTGACGTTTTTCGGTTTAACAACCTAGTTGTTTAGTGACGAATTTGACACAGTTACAGGTAAGACTGATACAAGCTGCCAGCTAATACAAGTGTCAACACGACAGAGGATTTGTTTAACTGACGAGGAAAAATGAACCGGTTTGACAAGACACATTTGTATTAACAGAAAATATATTTAAGTGTTATATACAATAAAAAGGGGCATTTTATGACCTTTATAATGTCTGTTTTGAATAGCAGGCCTACCTTTGTTTTGTTCACTGCATAGGTAGGCTAAACAAGCGGGCAAGCTTGTTTACAATATTTTTTTCGAGGTAATGCTACATTGTTATAGTGGATTGTAATGTATTTGTTAAATCAAAAGAAGAATGGTCCTACAAACTGGATCTAGGCATCGTTTTTAAAACAGACAAACAGCAACAAAATTGCATTACCTTCAAACAGAAGCTTTCTCAATATCCCTGTCATGTATTTTAATTTTATTTATTATGATTAGGCCTAGTTATTTTCCATGTCAAATTTTCAATGTGTGATGTATGCGTGTAAACATGCATGTGGTTTGCTCTAAATGTTGTTACACACACTGTATCATGTTGCTCTTTTCAGCCCACAGTGCTCAGACTCAGGTAGAGGAAGGATTCCTGCAGACCAGTGCACCTCCAGAACATGGAGACCTTAGTAAATGGCTCTTAAACTCACGCAGTAAACCCAGGAGCCGTTGTGGAGTTTCCAGTCTGTGATTTTTGGCCTGGCCTCTGCTTCTACTGCTTAAAGCTGAATGGAGGGCTGCTCAGACCGGACTGGGTCAAAATGCAGCCTCACAAAGACTGCTTTGTGCTACGCTGTGCCTCTTAGTAATGGCCCAGCAACTCTCAGAAGGTTTAATGGTTGTCTGGTGGGTGGAAAAAAAGCATGTTTCACTTGAATTTGGCCATTTCTGGATCTGTCCAAAATCACAGATGCTGACTTAATTTTCTTATGTTGCACAATATTGTACAACCATTATTCTCTGTTTTTATTTGATGGCTTTATTGTATCTTGCATATTTCATTGTGGAGATATAACAGCATGATGATGCTGAACAAAAATACTTTCTCTTTTCAGTTAGAGTGTCACTGCCATCTGCAGATCAACAGTGAAAGTTCACTAAATCTGATGTATTCTCAGTGGTAGCCATAGTGCAAACATTGTCTGTCATGAAAGATAGTTTTATCATTTGCATTTGCATAGTAATAGGATTAAAGGAACTGAATTAGTTTCCAGTTGATGAATATGAGTGTTTTGTCTCCACTAAAGCTGTGCCACCATCAGTTATCTCTTATGTAAACATCAGCCAGCATATTTTCATGTGCATTGTTGAAATACTAATTAGCTTATCTGGTCAGTTAGAACATACCTAGTGGGCATTAGTCAGGGTTGGCAGATTTCATTTGTACTGTGGTCAGACTTTTCATCTACTTGGATAGTATAAATTCATACAGTGCCATATGCTTTTACTAGGGCTGTTACCAGCATTGGGGAACTGGTTACATGTAACTGTGCTATGTAATTTAATTACAAAATAAATAATAAATGTAACTGTAGTCCTTTACAGTTACTGAGAAAAAAATGTGTAATTAAATGACAGTTACTTATGAAAAATGTAATATTTCCTATTTGGGTCTATGTACTGTATATGCTTCAAATTTTCTCTTTTTTCTTTTAGATTAACTATTTTTTTCCAAGGCATTGTTTTCTGTCTATGGAAATATTTGATTTCAAAAACAGTACCAAAGCTATTAAACTATTTCTTGTTATGATTTTAAATCTGCATTTAACTTCAGAATGATCTCAAAGTAAATAAAAGAGGTGATAAGACTTAAAAATTAAAATTTTGTGGTGGTTGTGCTTTAAAATTAAATTAATATAATCTTAATTTAAGTGATGAACAATTTTGTAATTCTGACAGTAATCAGTGTTGAATACTACTGTAAGGTTAACCCTGCCTGGTTTAAACGTTTGGAAATAATTAACAGTTGAAAACATTTGTTAGAAATTTAGAAATGTAGTCAAAAATTAATAAAATGTAACCAGTTACATTACTTTAATAAACTGAAATAGTTACACTACTTATTATATTTTAAATAGGGTAACTTGTAATCTGTAACCTATTACATTTCCAAAGTAACCTTCCCAACACTGGCCGACACTATTTTGTGAACGTTGTTCTGTATTGCAATTGAAACAAAATCTGTTTGGCTGAAAATACATTAAAATTTATAGCTGTCGTCTGAAAAAAATAAAATAAAATCAACACTTGGTGTGAAACCAGTAGACCTGGCAACCCTGACACACTTTGACCTTGTACCTACACTATAAAGGGGAGGGAACATGTATTTGAACATGTCTTTTGCTGTGAATGCAATACATTGAACCAGCCATGCACACCGAAATCACAATACTGCTCATTGCATTTGCAGCTCTTTTTGCTTCTTTTTGTTTATTGGTAGTTGTCCCAGTGTACTTAGAACTAAGATATGTAAATATTCCTCCTGGAGTTGCTAATCCTTGGAAACTACGCGTGACTCATTGTGTGTATGTGGGGATAAGCGTTGTGGTGAGTGTTTATGCTATTTGTGTTGCGTTTGCTTGCAAATCCAATCATATATTCTGATTTCTTGTTAAATTCTCATTTATACTGCAGACTAAACATGTTTTTCTGTAAGCTCTAGCTCGATATTCTCTCAAGGACATGATAAGGAGATATGAGCTGTTATTCTTATCTCAGAATATGAGTACAGAATTTAAATGGCTAAGTGGACTTCTGTACCCACTGTGTGGCATATTTAATGCCACAGTGAGTATTATGAATTGGCCAGTCATTGTCAACGAGTCAGTTTTGTATTCAACCCACTTTTAGGGCCAAATTCTGGGGCGATTGGGGCTGTGCCATCAGATTAATTTTATATGAAGGTTCAGATGTTGTATCATGGCCCGCAAAAGGCCAGTGCCCTCTGGGCTTTGTATTAAGGACTTGACATTCAGTGGAGTTCCAGTGAGGGTGTATGAGTCTACTGCTGCCTCAGGAGAGAAGAAAAGGGGCCTGGTGTACTTTCATGGTGGCGGATGGGTGTTTGGCTGCATTGGTAATATATACTCAAAGAAACAGTGAAATACTGTTGTGTCGATAGTTTCACATGTTTTCATTGTTTGATCTTCCACAGATGATTATGATGAAGTGTGTCAGTATATTTCACTGGAGAGTGACACCACAGTTGTGTCTGTTGAGTAAGGTGACGTTTTACATACTCATTTGATGTAAAAAATCAAGTACAATTTTGGCTGGTTTCATTTTCCCTCTTGTTTTCCTTCTCTGTTTCCCATGTTTAGTTACCGTCTGGCCCCTGAGCACAGGTACCCTGCCCACCTAGATGACTGTGAGGTCGTGACTCGCCACTTCCTGTCAATAGCGGCAACCGATTTCGGGGTGGACCCACGCAGGGTGGCAGTTGGTGGGGACAGTGCAGGGGCGAACCTGGCAGCCGCTCTCTGCCAGAGGCTGTCGAAGACACAGGATGGTCATCTGCCATCTCCCTGTGCCCAGGTTCTCTTCTACCTGGCACTACAGATGGCAGATTTCCACCTGCCCTCATACCAGCAGAACCACTCTGTGCCCATATTGTTCAGAGGCAGAGTGGTGTTCTATTTCCTGCAGTAACTCAATGGGAATACGTCTGTGAGCCAGCAGATTCTGGAAGGCAAGTATGTTGCACTCACAATGTTCTTGTTATTCCTTGTTATTTTGCACATTTCTCTGATATTTTGCACATTCCCTTGCAAATTTCTACCTCAGGATGCCGTTAAGGTCATTGGCCATATATAAACATATGCTATTTACATACCTCACTGTATAATGCACCTTCTGTTTATTCTCACTGTATAATGCAACTTCTGTTATACTCGCTGTATAATGCACCTTCTGTTTATACTTCCTTGCAACCTAAGTTGTATGTACAGTCATTTGCACTGAGCTAGTCTCTCCCCCTCTACCTCATAACTTGCACTATATGTCATATAGTCACAAGTTTAATGTACAGTATATACACATATTTTATATTATTGATATACTTTGTTATTTGCACTTCTGGTTAGATGCTAACTGCATTTCATTGGCTCTGTACTTGTACTCTGCACAGTGACAATAAAGTTGAATCTAATCTAATAAAAAAAAAATATTCCTGTCGAGCTAAAACTTCACTATAAGAAATGGCTTGATCCAGAAAATCTTCCACCTCAGTTTAGAAAGGGAGTAAGAAGTCCGCAGGTTATCACAAGCCATGATGCTGATGTCTATCACATCATCAAAAAGGGGCTGGATCCAGAGATCTCCCCTTTACTATTCGATGATGATGTTCTTTGCCTTGTGCCTCCCACCTTCATCCTGACCTGTGAGTTTGATGTGCTGAGGGATGCTGGCATTCCTTAAGCGACTGAAGGATGTAGGAGTGGAAGTCACATGTGAACATCTAACTGATGGCTTCCATGGAATCATCAGTTTCTTCAACCAGAGCTGGTTGACATTTCAGTCTTCTCAGAAGGGTATGGACAGCATTGTGCGATATGTAAAGACTCTCTGACTGAGAAGTCAAAAGATTTGGCAGTAAGATTCAAAATGTGGGCTGTTAGAGTTTGTTTGTTTTTTGTGAAAAAATGGGAATGAACAAAAATGCTCCATAGAAAAATGTAACTAAAACCGATAAAGAAGAGTTATAGGGTTGTTAAACTTTCAAGCACCACTGTGTGTGTGTGTGTGTATGTATATGTGTGTATGTATATATATATATATATATATATATATACACACATACATATACGTATACATACATACATACATACAGGGTGCGATTTGTGAAAAAAAGGGGCGGATCCTTTTTAAAAAAAAATCTCTCTCCTATAGCCTGAGAATGCACGCACAACATAAACCTTTCTAGGCAGGCAAGTGTATGGGTGTCATGTCATGAAATGTTTTTAATACGACGGAAACACAGTCAATCAACAGCAGTTCAGAGTATGAAAAGACAATGCAGAAAAGCTGAGCGGATGTGGTGGAAGACAAAACTTGAAATTCACTATAGCATCTATAAGACAGCCTTCATGCTTTCAATGTGGAACTAGCCACAGCTAGACAGATGTTCTTCTCAAACCTTATAAACAGTAACTTAAACAACACTCACACTCTTTTTGCATTGCTGTGGCGCGAAATGCAGCAGGAGGGCAGGAAGTGATTTTTCTCCATAGGAATCAGTAGCAGAAACTCAAGATGCCTGTGTTTTGCGATGTTTATGAATGCTCAAATCGGTCAAATTTTATCATGTACGAAAATGTGTTGTTCATAGGGGGGGGGGGGGGAATTGAATTGAAAAATTGACTGAAAAACGCAGGAAAAAGTTGCAGGAAAAAGTAAACTTGCTTCTGCGGCGGGGGAGGAGCCGATCGGATAATGCTTGCATGTGCAAATGGTTAATATAAGTTATAATATTAAGATATTAATACCGATATAAATAGATAATCGAGGGCTGCCACCTCTCAAGCATCCAGCGTGAGGCAGTCAGAATTCACTCAATGCTAAACGCCACACATAGACACGATGTAAATAAGATATTATTTGCAGTTCAGAGAGCTTCATTGATTATAATGGAACATTGTGAGATTGCAATAAATTGAAGTGAGTGACAGCTTTTTAGTGATTATATAGAAGTGCTATTTACTCGCTTTCTGGGCTGTAAACAATTCAGAATTTGAATAAAAGTTTTGCTTTACGTGCTGCTAGGACCAACGTACACAAACCCTGTATGCAGCAATGTGTCAGAGTGACTGAAAAAATATGAACGGAGATGGAGGAAAGTCCGTACTGTATTGGTTTATGCGCTATAACAAGAGAAAGGTATAAACAGAAAAACACAATGTTACGTGATCCTTATGTTATAAAGAGGAGCGATTTTTGAACTAAATTGAAATACTTGCATGCCATTGAAGTGGTGGATATAGGCTAAGCAACTTACCCTGACTGCAAACAAGCTATTTCGAGTGAATCCCGTATTTATATGAGAGATGCGGGTTATATGTCACTCCTGAAACTTTGCTGCATACTGGGTTTGTGGCCGTGGGTCCTGTTAGCAGCACGAAAATAACTTTTATTTAAATTCTGATTTGATTATAGCCTAGAAAACGAGCAAATAGCACTTTCATGTAATCACTAATGCTGTTTATCGCAATCTCACGGTTCCTTATAATCAATGAAGCTCTCTGAACTGCAAATAATATCTTATTTACATCGTGTCTACGTGTGGCGTTTAGCATTGAGTGAATTCGGACTGGGTCACTTTGTATCTATTTATAGATACAAGCATAGACAAGCATTATCCGATCGGCTCCTGCCGACCGCAGACGCAGGTTAACAAGCAACTTTTTCCAGCGTTTTTCAGTCAATTTCTTGACTTTTCCCCCTTATGAACAACACACTTTAGTACACGATACAATCTCCTTGTGCTTTCTCCGGTTGACCGATTTGAGCATTCATAAACATTGCAAAACACAGGCATTTTGAGTTTCTGCTACTGATTCCTATGGAGAAAATCACGCATTTGCAAACAACCTATTGCCTATCACAGCTATGCTGATGATACCCAGATTTACCTAGCCTTATCTCCAAATGACTATAGCCCCATTGACTCCCTCTGCCAATGCACTGATGAAATTAACAGTTGGATGTGCCAAAACTTTCTTCAGTTAAACAAGGATAAAACTGAAGTCATTGCATTTGGAAACAAGGATGAAGTTCTCAAGGTGAATGCATACCTTGACTCTAGGGGTCAAACAACAAAAAAATCAATGTGCTAAAACATTAGCCACATTTAAATCCAGACTCAAAACTCATCTGTTTAGCTGTGCATTTGTTGAATGAGCCCTGTGCTACGTCCGAACTGATTGCACTGTATTTTATGTATAATCATTTTCTATTTTAACTGTTTTAAATTTCATTTTAAATCAATTTCTATATCATTTTAAAATTCCTTGTTTTTATTATTTTTAATTCCTTGTTTTTATTGCTGTGAATGACTAATTTACTTTCTGTTATGTAAAGCACTTTGAATTACCACTGTGTATGAAATGTGCTATATAAATTAACTTGCCTTGCCTTGCCTATTAAAAACATTGTAAGTTAGGCCTATTAATTGATTTCATTTCCACTGTTATTCAAGCAACGAATAAATCATTTCTTCCCTGGTGGTCTAGTGGTTAGGATTTGGCGCTCTCTCCGCCACGGCCCGGGTTCGATTCCCGGTCAGGGAATGTTATTCACCTACATTTCACTACTGATTATACCCTGTATGATTGTGTATGTGACAAATAATAAAGAACCTAAAGAACCTTGAACCTTGATCATATAGCCTAGAGAAAGCGAGCAAAGAACACCGTATCAACTGAGCTTTTTGAAAACAAATTGATAAATATAATGTGACTATTTTCTTGCTAGATTTAGTCATAGAATATTGCTGAATGACAAAGATTATTTAAGGAAAAAATCGTAACAGTTTTCCAGAAGTATTTTTTTTTTCTATTCTTTTTTCCCATAGTTTTTTTTTTAAGTCTTTAAAAATTATAAGCTATGAACCAAACCAATCAGCTATGAGGTGAATCACAAACTTTGATATTTGATTATAGCAAAAATTAAGAAAAAAAAACCATAACTTCAATCCCATGATGCATTGTGAATGTATTAATCTAACTGTAATCTATAAAACTATTTATCTATTGATTTAGTAAATATTGATTATAGGCCTATATTCAGAAATAACATATTTTAAAGGGATAGTTCACCCAAAAATGAAAATTATGTCATTAATTACTCAAACCTGTAAGACCTTTGTTCATCTTTGGAACACAAATTAAGATATTTTTGATGAATTCCGAGAGCTCTCTGACCCTTCAATTTGTTTTTGATTGGTGTGTTAAACTATTTTTGTAATGTACAAACAATGCTCAATTTGTCCATTGATTCGTGAATGAAATTCCAGTGTGTGACACTTAAAATTCCTCCCATGTCCCTTGTACAGCCTCATTTGTATGAGACTGCGGTCTTTCCTTCAGTGCTACAAGTGAAACTAATTATCATCATTCAGAGTGTTAGTCAGCATTTGCGTGGTGCGTTTAAAGGAATCTGATGAAACTTTTATACAGGTTTATACAGGTTTTATCTCAATAAATTAGAATGTCGTGGAAAAGTTCATTTATTTCAGTAATTCAACTCAAATTGTGAAACTCGTGTATTAAATAAATTCAATGCACACAGACTGAAGTAGTTTAAGTCTTTGGTTCTTTTAATTGTGATGATTTAGGCTCACATTTAACAAAACCCCACCAATTCACTATCTCAACAAATTAGAATACTTAAGTCCAATTAAAAAAAAACATTTTTAGTGAATTGTTGGCCTTCTGGAAAGTATGTTCATTTACTGTATATATACTCAATACTTGGTAGGGGCTCCTTTTGCTTTAATTACTGCCTCAATTCGGTGTGGCATGGAGGTGATCAGATTGTGGCGCTGCTGAGGTGGTATGGAAGCCCAGGTTTCTTTGACAGTGGCCTTCAGCTCATCTGCATTGTTGGGTCTGGTGTCTCTCATCTTCCTCTTGACAATACCCCATAGATTATCTATGGGGTTCAGGTCAGGCGAGTTTGCTGGCCAATCAAGCACAGTAACAACATGGTCATTGAACCAGCTTTTGGTACCTTTGGCAGTGTGGGCAGGTGCCAAATGCTGCTGAAAAATGAAATCAGCATCTCCATAAAGCTTGTCAGCAGAAGGAAGCATGAAGTGCTCTAAAATTTCCTGGTAGATGGCTGCGTTGACTGAGGACTTCAGAAAACACAGTGGACCAACACCAGCAGATGACATGGCAGCCCAAATCATCACTGACTGTGGAAATTTCACACTGGACTTCAAGCAAAATGGATTCTGTGACTCTCCACTCTTCATCCAGACCTTGATTTCCAAATGAAATGCAAAATTTACTTTCATCTGAACAGAGGACTTTGGACCACTGAGCAACAGTCCAGTTATTTTTCTCCACAGCCCAGGTAAGATGCTTCTGACGTTGTCTCTGGTTCAGAAGTGGCTTGGTAGCCCTTTTCCTGAAGACGTCTGAGCGTGGTGACTCTTGATGCACTGACTCCAGCTTCAGTCCACTCCTTGTGAAGCTCTCCCAAGTGTTTGAATCAGCTTTGCTTGACTGTATTCTCAAGCTTGCGGTCATCCCTGTTGCTTGTGCACATTTTCCTTCCCAAATTCTTCCTTCCAGTCAACTTTGCATTTAATATGCTTTGATACAGCACTCTGTAAACAGCCATGACCCTCTGTGACTTACCATCTTTGTGGAGGGTGTCAATGTTCGTCTTCTGGGCCATTGCCAAGTCAGCAGTCTTCCCCATTATTGTGGTTTCAAAGAACAAGAGATACCCAGAATTTATACTGTATGGATGGTCATTTATTGAAACTCAAATGTAAATATTCTAATATTTTGAGATACTGATTTTTGACTTTTATGAGCTGTAAGCTCTAATCATCAAAATTAAAACAAAAAAAAACTTTTGAAATGTTTTACTTTACATGTAATGAATATAAAATATATGAAAGTTTCACTTTTTGAAATAAGTTACAAGAAAAAATGAACTTTTTCACGACATTCTAATTTATTGAGATGCACCTGTAGTTACAACCAACAGCTTTAATTTAATTATTTCTCAATTTTTTTATTAGATTAATGCCATTTGACATGCTTCATGGGATTAGTTCTTTCCCTCACTAAAGGTATTAAGTAGGCTACACATGGTGTGTTTCAAATGGCTTACTGTCTGAGGTACTAGGCTACATTTGAATTTAAACTTACTTAAAAGGTATGTTTTATATAGTATGAATGAAATTCGGACATAATAGGCTTGATCGAGATGAACTAGCCTGCCACTGGCTGGCAAGAATAGCCGCTTGCAGTCGGGGCAGAATTAAAAGCGGAGATGTCAAATTGGACACTTTCTGCTCCCGGTAGTGGCACTCTCACAGTGTTTCAATACTCTTACCGCCTCTGGCTTGCTTAGTTGGGGACACTTCATTTCCAGCAATATCGTCAACTTGATTGAACAGAAACTTTTTGAACTGAACTGAGCTGGACGATGCCATCACTGATTTCTATAATGAAATGCCTTTAACTGAAAATTGAGTGTTTAATCTTGTTATTTTACATTATTGACACTATTTTCCCATTTTGATATTGTGCAGTTGCTTTGACACAATTTGTATTGTTAAAAGCGCTATATAAATAAAAAATAAAGGTGACAGATACAGTGAATTAAATGCAATATTTGTCAAATACAAAACGTTTTTATGAGCAACAGAAACACTTTTTATATACTGCTTAATACAGCGCCATCTGTTCATGAATAAAGTTCAACATAAACATATACTATTTAAATACCAATAAAGTGGGGATATATATGCTTTTATCAGTGTTTTTGATTTAAAAAAATGACTAAAAGTGCGACTACACTAAAAAAAAAGCTTTTACTGTTATAAAAACACAGATTTACATTTACATTTTTACATTTAATCATTTAGCAGACGCTTTTATCCAAAGTGACGTACAAATGAGGAGAACAATAGAAGCAATCAGACCATCGAGAGAGCAACAGTATACAAGTGCCATGACAAGTCTCAGTTAGTCTAGCACAGTAGCTACACATAGCTAGGATTTTTTTTATTTTTTTTTATTAAAGAGTAGGTAAGTGTTAGTATTAGTTAGTCAGGTGCTGGCGAAAAAGATGTGTCTTTAGATGTTTTTTGAAAATGGCTAAAGACTCAGCTGTTCGAAGTTGTGATTTGTGAGCATTATTGGAATTTAATTGTTAGAATAAACACGCAACACACCTCGTGCTTGTCATCACAGAATCTGACCAATGAGAATAAAGTGTGTCGTCATCAAGGCTCTCGCAGACGATTTTGAGCAACTGCAGCTCGGCGGCTGGTCTCTTTTTGCTCTCGCGGTACTTGTGATTTTAAGGCGGCTGCAGCGCCAATCAAAGTCGGGCAAATGTTCTAACCAGAATGCATTGGTTTTGTCAGGCGGCAGCCGATGTTTGCAGTGCCGCATGAAGTCGAACAAGCCTATTACATTCACAATTTTGTTAATGTCACATGACCAGTGTAAGTTGCTTCACTGGCATTCATAAGTAGGCTACTCTCCCCTGGCCTCATGGGATAGTGCAGTGTCAATCAAATGCAAAACTCAAATTGCCTATTTGTTGACTGAAATTGACTGAAAAACGCAGGGAAACAATGCGGTCGGGAGGAGGAGCCAGTGAATGGTTAATAAATTAAGATATAATAATATATTACACAACTTGAAAATTAATTTCCCTTTCTTTTTCCTTTATTTCCTGTCAACACTTCGTCCTTCACCATTTCTGACAGTATTTGTTCCTAATTCTTTATCATCACTTTGTCTGCTTCTCATTTGTTTTCTCATTCTGCGGCACTACCAGACATCGTTACTCAGGACAGCAATGAAGGCCAAAGTATACTTCGGCCGTCCGCGTCCGCACACAATCCGCATTACGTCATTTCCATCATCAGGAGGGCTCGCGGACAGCCGCGCACCCCGTCCGCGTGCAGTCAATTTTTTGAGACCGTGCGGATGGTGCACATACAACAGCGCTTGCATGAGGTGAATGTTAAGAGAGAGCGCATAAAGCAGGTGGTGCTGTGCATGTGTCGAGCGTATACTTCACTTTCCATGTTCCGTTCCGTCTTGCGCACAGCTTTCAAAGTATCCACCTTTTTCTTGCCGTAAAAATGGGCGCGACCATTTGTAAATTCTATCCCTGTATCCCAGTGTGCATACTATCCACTCTATCTGCCCTAAATAGTATTGAAAATTACTACTATCACGTAGAACTTAGGATGGATAGTATGCACATTGGGATGCAGGGCTTGAATCAGAAAACTTGAATCAGAAAAAAAAAGCTATTTAGTCTTTTCTACATTTAGTCATTTAGCAGACGCTTTTATCCAAAGTGACTTACAAATGAGGACAATAGAAGCCATCAAAACCAACAATAGAGCATTTGAGAAGAATAATATTCCCTGAGCACATTAAAACAATAAAAAGAACGCACACTCAATATACTTTAACTTGCATAGTAACAAAAACATTTGCTCATACTGTCTAACTCCTTTGACATGTATTTCAATGCCATCAAGTAAACAAAACAGCTGAATCAAGAGAAAACATGAAAATAAACACGCAAGACCTCTCCTTGTTGTGCCCAAGCAGGACAGAAATGCCATGGAGAACTGCAGTGTGTTGAAGAGTAACCTCAGTTTCCTGAAACAAGGGAAGAGTATATAAAATGAGATTCCATGTTATTCTGTATGTGTAAAGAATGTCTTATTTATTGTTTTTAATTTGCTGACAATCCATTTAATTTAACAACCCAGGCTGATTGGAAATACGTGTCTCTACATACATTTCTGCAACACCGTAATTATGTACCTTGCAGCACGTTTCGTGGCAGTTTCAAAGTGAAATGTCCAGAGAGTGGTGCTAAAACACGTTTACGTTGGTACAGGCACGTATTGCAGTGTTTTCATTATACTGCTTGAGGTATGTTTTGCGGCCATTCATAATTCAAATATCCAGTGAGTGTCGCTAAAGATTAAGCTCTATGAAGTTGGAAGTATCCCCTACACCAAACCCAAACCTAAACCTACCTGAAAGTGTTAACAAATGCAAAAGTAATATAAAAACGTGTTCGCTGATGCAGCCATGCTATTTTAACTTCCTTATGCAGATTTGAGCTGTTTTGTTGAACTGTAGTTTGACGGGATTCATACTGGAGCTCTTCTTTACCCAAGTGCAACGCTGTATCGCGTGAGCTACCGAGTAAACTTACGGAGTTAGTACACTCATACATATGAAGCTGTATATGTGACGACAAATGTCCTACATTTCACTACTGATTATACCCTGTATGATTGTGTATGTGACAAATAATAAAGAACCTAGAACGTTCAAAAGTATCAGTTTTCAAATCGTGCAGGATGTTAAAATTGTTTTAAAGCCATAACGTACCATTCTGCAAGTAACTGTGAGAAAATAATCAAAACTGTTCCTGTAATTCACACTTTGTGTGAAAAGGAATAAAAGTTGTCAGAGTTTTACTGCCTCTAGTGTTGATTTCAACTGGAAACTGCAGTGAATCGTACATATAGGTACGTTTTTTCAGTTTTGCAGAAATGTATGTAGAGACATGTATTTCCAATGAGCCTAGGTTGTATTTTAATGAGGTAGTCCTTCTAAAAATTACAATTCTCTTATCATTTATCACCCTCATGCTAACTAGGGCTGTTGCGATTCATCGATTTTAGTCGACTAGTCGATTTTTAAAAAGCATCGACTTCATTTTGCTCCTGTCACTAACCGGCAACATACCGGAAGTGGCGCATTTCAGGGATGAGAATCCATAAAACACATTAGACTGTTTTCCAAGGCTGCATGATATATTAAACCCATTTAAAAAACATAATTGTGAATTCACAAACGCTATTATTTAAAGGGGTGGTTGATTGCGATTTCACTTTTTTAACATTAGTTAGTGTGTAATGTTGCTGTTTGAGCATAAACAATATCTGCAGAGTTGTGGCGCTGAAAGTTCAATGCAAACGGAGATATCTTCTTTTAAAATTCTGGCAGTTTAATGCCTACAAAAACGACAGGTAAGGGACTACAACGAGTTACTTCCCGGGTCTGATACGTCACAGACCCAGATAAACCCCGCCCCCAGGAACACGCAGCAAAGGGGGCGAGGCGCTGCTTTAGAGAAGAGGAAGAGAAAACTAGGGGTGTACGAAAAAATCTATTCATATGAATCGCGATTCTGTCTTCTAACGATTCTAATGGATTCTCAAGTTTCAAAATCATTAAAGCAGCGGTTCTTAATACTGTTACTCGTGTCGCCCTGCTCTGCATCTCTCTCTCTCTCTCTCTCTCTCTCTCTCTCTCATTCAGATCGTCAGATCAGCTCCAACAAACTGTTCCAATTATACACTTATTTTCACACAGCAATGAGAAGCATTATAAATGGACACGCGTGCGGTTGCTGTGCTGTATTAAAGCTTTAATCAGGATAAAACCGTATATTAAAAGCTAACAGAAGCAGTAGCACTTACAAATAGCAGCGTATTTAAAAGTATGAGACAACAACAACCAAGCATACCATTAAGAGCCGTGCTTGCACAGGTTCTGCACGATCCTCTTCACTAATATCCTCTGGGTCTCAATCGGGCTCAAATTGATAAGCATTATAGACAACGCCACTGTTTACAATTCAACCAGAGCGCATGCCGCTGAGGAGAGGGGCGGGACGTTTAGATGTGCTCTAGAGGCGGTTTAGCCAATCACAACACACTGAGCCAGCTAACCAATCTCAGCCCATCGAGGGAGGGGCTTCATAAAACCAGGAAATAAATCGAGGCCTTTGTCAGAGAAGGGACAGAGAGGTGTGGAATAAAAGTAAATTATGTGAAAAATAATGCGTTTTTAAAAAAAACAAGCATGAACACATGCTAGACTGCACCCCATAAACACAATCAAGCCTAGAAAAAAAACAGTCAACCACCCCTTTAACCTTTAACAAAAGAGTTTTGAATCTCGCTGGCTCTATCGCGAGAAGTGAATCACACTTGCTCTGTGTTGTGATTGGCTGTTTGCCACTGATGTCATACATTCATGTGCACGCACTCCATTAACTCAGGATCAAGCCTGAGTTGACAGAGAAAGTTGATGATCAGCTGTACCTTTTATGGTTATTAGAACATTAAAACATTACAATCTAAAATGGCTCTTTAAAGCATTAAAGCATTAAAAACACTAAATCAAAAGTTAAAATCACTGAATTAAAAATTTAAATAAATAATAGAAATCAGACTTAATTTTAACTGATAAGAGGAACACATTTAACTCATTTGAGCTGGTATGGCTGTATTAGCCAGCTTACATTTGATTTACAGTTACTGCTATCATAAAAATACTTTAATGTCCAACATCAAATATTTTAGCAGTATATTTTATTCTGAATTCTTGTGCTATTATTCTATTCTGCTCTGTAGCGCTCTTCACTCACGTAAGCCTCGCCCACTCCTGACAGCAAAATGTATATATTTGCAAGACTTTCTAACATTTACAGATGAAAAATATACCTGTGACGTGTCAGTTATGCACTGAGGAAAACACAGTGTCTCAAATGCATTAAACAGCACAAATATTCGCTGTTTGCCATGGTGGATCGATTTGATCCATGATCGACATTAAGGGCTGCTTAAGAATAAGCGTGCACATCATAATATTCTGACTCATTGAACCTGGATCGAATTAGTGAGATGGCCTGAACTTGAATTGTCATTTATCAAACCGCTTTAGTCCCGATTGATTTGTTAGGTTATTTCAAGTCAGGTTTTAGACTTTAATCCCTGCTTTTTTTAGCGTTTTTTATGAAACAGCCCCCTGGTGTTTGGTGCGTTTTGGGTATCATAAAATTTAGAAAATCAAACACTGTTTTTAAAAGAATTTGTGGTGTAATCATGGGAGTTGTTAAAAATGATTATAATCAAGCTCAGGCAAATAAATTTAACCATTTATGAAAATAAATCTGAATTGGGGGACCAAAAATGTCCACCCTGTTAGAAACAAATGAACAACATTTTAAAAGACTTATGCTTATCTGGTGATAATTTTTATTTATTTATTTTCATATACAATTGTATAAAATACGTTTTTGCTTGCTTTTTCTATACTATAAATAAAATTGATTGACACTGAATTGTTAGTATTTGTTAACAATGTCGACAAAAAAGATGTTTCTACCTATTTTTTTATTTGTTTTCATATTTTCCATAATAGAGTGGACATATTGAGGTTGACCATATCAGATAAAATTAACAAAAATAGATTTCGCTCATTATCAAGTTGTTTTCCCTTCAATGCAGTGATTACATACAGAAGTATATAACAATGCGCAATCTACCAAATTTGAACATTTTTAATCACAGTAACCATTATTCTGATAACAATAAAGTAGATACAATACTATAACAGTTTGTACGCTCTTCTTCTTTTGCCATAGGATCTGAGACTGCCACTACCTCTGCAGCTGACACAGTCTCTGAGACTGACATTGCACCTGAGACCGTCATCGTCCCTAAGACTGAAATTGTGCCTGAGACTGGGACTGTCCCTGAGAATGACATCATCCCTGAGACTAACACTGTCTCTGAGACTAACATTGTCCCTGAGTCTTTCTCTGTCTCCGAGACTGATGTTGTGCCTGAGGCCATCATTGTCCCTGAGACTGACAGTTCACCTGAGAATGACATCTTCCCTGAGGCAAAACGCCCCCATGGGTGGGGTAAAATGCCCCCCAGTATGACAAAGAAATTTGCTTTAAACATTTACAGCAAAATCAGAGTACATGCAGTTTTAGTTTAAAATAAAAAAATAAAATAATAATATAATCAATAATTATGAATTACAAAATTATAATAGTCTATTTGAAAAAAAAAAAAAGTTAGCTGATGATAACTGGCTAGCTAACTAGCTACCTGATGCTAACTTGAGGTATTTTTTAAATATAAAGTCCAAATATTTTTATTCAACCAACTTAGAATTAATTTGATGGAAAAACAAAGGATTTGATGTTCAGAACACATAGGGGCTTTTACCCCACACACTATGTTTGAGAAAAAAAATCATGTCATTCTGAAAATATAATGATATTTTTATTAAATAACATGTACTCCCTATCTACAGGCCCTACTGTTCTCATATCATATAGAACTGTGATGTTCTACTAAACAACAAGTGTCTTTTCAGCGCCAATTCTCCACTGCGCATCTTTAGTAAAACCTGACCGTACAATTTTAATGCCAAAAGATGGTTTGCGCTTTCGCAAGCTGTTAGTAAAACTGGCCCCAAATGTTAGATGCTAACACCTTGCAAGTTAAGTACATTGTTGAATAATATATTAATTATATGGTATTCAATTATGTTATCAATATTTAATTTGCCCAGTGCAGTATTGACTATTTAAGCAGATTCCATATCAAGGTTGTATCAAATTAGCTCAAAGGGCAGAATCAATAGTATAATCAACTAATCTATGTGTCCAGTGAATATTCAGTGTAATTTCATATCAACTCTAAGAAATGTTATTTTCATCACCACAGAAAATAATGTGTTAGAAATGGCATTTAGAGCATGTAGCAAGATCGGCTCATTAAAGGGACTTCAACTGTGAATTCAGACATACTCTTTACATACTGTTTTCGCCTAATATATAGTAGGTAAGTGATTTCAGATGCAGCCTGTATTTTGAAGGAATTGATTAACTAAATGACTCAGTTATTCACTCATAAAGACGGTTGTTTCTTTTCTGATTGAATCAGTGGTTGCAACCAAATACGCCCGCTTCCTTATTATATAGTGGGCAATAAATGATAATAATAATAAAAACAGTATGTCTAGTAGCACACATAAATAATATGTAATTGCTATTCAAAAGAAGTACTTATTCAGAGAGTAGCCTATGCAGTTTTGGAAGCAGCCAGTCACTTGATTCATTCCTGAATGAATCGGTGTTTTGAATGAATCGGTTGACTGATTGATTCAATGATTCACTCATAAAGACAGTCACTTGTTGCCATCCACTGGCGTAACGACATGGTATACTATGCTGCATGTCCTTGTAATTGGCAATTACATACAAATACATTATAAGATCTAAATGTAAAAAAAAAAAAAAAAAAAGGTTTTCCCCACTTTAAACCACGAGAGAGAGAGTAGTAAATTCTAATTAATAAACCTTACTTACTTTAAAAAGCATGCAAACCGATTGACTTGGGGGGGGGGGGGGTGTATTGCAGTTAATCAATACACATAGTGTATTGATTAACTGCAATACACTATGTGCATAGCCTATTTCAAACAACTCATTTAAGTTGAGCTACCTCATGTAAAATTTCCTGCAACTTGGAATTTCTTCGTTGTTTTTACTTGAGCAGTAATTAAATTTCCTTGCTAAAACCATGCAAACCGATTGCCTTAAAAAAAATAAGAAGTAAGCATTACTCCAGTAACTCAAAGCTGCAGTCCATAACTTTTGTCGCTCTAGCAGTTAATAAACAGAACTGCGTGCGTCTGCGTGCGGAAGAACATTGTAGCTGGAGCTACTTCTCTCTATTTCTTCTCTCTATCTCTATTTATTTATTTATTATCTTTGACGAATCATGCAGGTATTATTCCGGGCTACTCCGCAGTGGTACCTACCTGAACCAGTCTGAAATAGTCCGAGTATAAACACTTATTAGGTGTACCAATGCTATCTCACGACCAATTTGTTCATATTTTACGAGGTGGCTAATTCGTATGAATTTGTACGACCTCACTCTACGATTTTGTATGATTTGTCTAACCCCAGTGACGGGTAGATTTAGGGGCGGGGTTAGGTGTAGGTCATTCGTACGGATTGGCAACTCGTAAAAAATATGTACAATTTAGCAAAAATCATATGAATTTGTACGAGTGAGGTCGTACGAATTAGCCACCTCGTAAAATATGTACAAATTGCCGTGAGATCGGGCTGGGTGTACCGTAGTGATTCAGGACAAGCCAAAAACACGGTTGGGAAAATGGATTCATGGTGTACTCGCTTATTATATAAATTTTGAACACAAAAAAGCACTGGGTTGGCCGCACAAGTTGCCAAAGTTTTTTTATTTTTATTTTTTTTCTGTCCCAAGTCAAGCACCCCCTCTCACTGTAAGTGATTCTAATGGCATTAGGGTAATACAAGTGTACCAGTAATCCAAATGTACTATATGACAATCCGGATGCAAATGATTGAAGGTATATTCTGGGGACTGTTCTTTGCAATACCGCCCTAAACAATGATGGCAGAAGACACAGGGTCAAGAAGATTTGGAGAAGTACATCTTCATCTATGATAGTCAGCAATCCAACAGATACTAGTGCCCAGACTGCATCAACATAAGATACCTGTATAAAACCAATCAAAACCAATATTAGTATGGAAATGTGGGTGATTAGTTGTCAGTTTTGTGTTCTGCCTACACTGCCATGCCATTGGGTTAGTTCACCCAAACTTGAAATTTATGTAATTTACTCACCCATGAGTTTTGTTTATTTTCTGAACACAAATGAAGGCATTTTCAATGAAATCAGAGAAATTTCTGTCCTTCAACTGAATGTCTATTTACCCAAAACTTTAGACAGTTGATCATATATAGCGATCAGGTCTCTTTAGAAGACTTGAGACGCTTTTCCACCATAGGGCGAAACCATTCTCGTTGCTTAACCATTCCATTCTGTGCTGATCCGGCTCAAGTATATACAGATGTGGTTTCATTTTTCACTGTTGGGCTGTTAACAGAGCTCTTTGGAATGCAACACAATGTGTCAGTCGTTGCCTTGGTAATGCAAGAGTTAAGATATGGTATACCAGATGTAAATAGCACCCATGTTATGAAGGATGAAATATTTATTTTAATTTTACTATTAACTTGTATACTTCGCTCAAATAGCACGCTTGGCCAACTACAGAGCTACTGGTGGCTAGGCAAAAGACAAATGACCAAACCTGAGCAGCAACTACATTCTAAAGCACGGTTCAGCATGTTTGGCTAAGAATTCCAGATCAAGAATGGTTTGTAATCAGACCATGCCTAACCAAGTTCAAGTGGAAATATAACTGAAACCGCTCCTTACCATTCATAGAACAGTTTGACCTAAAAGTAGATTAAACAACACTATTCATATGGATTTATTTTATGGTTTCTTTAGGAACATTTTGAAGTGTCAGAGTTTTGGGTTAAATATCTTCATTCGTGTCATGAAGATGCACACTTTTTTATGGGATGGAATGACAGGAGGGAGATTAATAAATGGCAGTTTTCATTTTTGAGTGAACTAGGTATATAATCAACATTAATCTTTATACAAGTATCTAAGTAATATACCAGCAAATACACAGGAAATTTTCCCACAATTATGTGCTTCTTTAAGGTTTAAATAGGCTATGAGAACTTACAATGTGACTTAGCAGTAGAAGTATCTGCGGTAATCGCAAATTAAAATGGGTAGGTCTCAAATGGGTATGCAGTTATGTAAAATCTGGGTTCTAGAAGTAAAAAAAGAAAAGCAAATAAAGTTTAAGGCATTCAAAAATGACAGTAGCCTACAAATATGTAAAGAAGTAAAGAAGAAATAAAGAAGTCATTGGCACTTATTTTAAAATATTGAAACAATTAAGGTAGCAACATACATTTTTAGGGGTTGTAGGGTGTGAAGTGTCTTAGACCTGAAAAAAAAACGGGGGTTAGAGGTATTTGCAAGAAATTATTGATTAATATTTAATAATTATAAGATGACAAATAATTCTTCAGTTTATTGCCCTTCGAAGGGAGTAGGAAGTATGGCATAGTGATCATGCTCACGTAAGTTTGAAATTCTCCCCTAGTGTTTGGTGTATCCACGGCAACAGAACTCTACACGATCACTTGCATCGACGGCTCTGCTGCTTCAGGATGAGTCAGCCTTATACATACAGCAAAAAAGTACTCATTGGTAATTGGGCAGAGGAGAGATTACATGTAGGTATATGTGGTGCTTTATCAAGATTAATGAAATTTCGTATCCATAGTTTATAGATAGAATTGTATTGTGTGGATTTCTCGACTTCATTTAGGCCTACTTGTGATCTCGACATAACAAAAGTTGTTTTATAGCACGACTTAATTTTCTCGTGATTTCGACATAAAAGTTGTTTTATTCTTAAAACTACTTAATTTCCTCGTGATTATACGACAAACGTAACAAAAGTTGTTTTCTTTCCACAATTATTATTGTTTGATTTTTATAACAAAATGCACGCAAATCTGATCGACAGACGCTATCTTATTAAACATGTTTATATATATAATATTGTGGATATTTCGGCAAAACGTTTTTGTTCGCTTAATAATAAAGTCTACAATAAATACATAAATATAGTCTAATCAATGCTGATTTCAAGAAGCAGTGGAATACAACGGTGTTTGACTTTATTCTCTTTTAAACCACTAACGTTAGGTGGCACAAAAAATAACGTGATAATAAATAGCTGGCCACTTTGCCATTTGTTGACATGACATGGTTAGATGGTAAATATCATATTTAGCCTATTATTCATATCATAAAATAAAATATTGTATTGACTGTACTGTAAAGTTATATTCAATTATTGTGGTAGGCCTATCTCCTGTGCTTTCAGAATGTTTACTTAATAATTTTGTTTCTGTATTTTTTAAATTAATATATTTTGATTCGTATTCTAAACTGATACTAACTGAAGCTAAATGTCATTATGCACTTTTCCTGCTATAATTTTATTATATATATATATATAAATATATATATATATTTTATTATATAAATTTACAAAATTCAATATTGTAGACCCAGGAACAGTGCTTAAGTTTATTGCCTTTGGCCATACTACTTTGAAGTCAGCATGAAATGAAAGTTGATTTTCATTTGTATTGTAAGATATAGTTATTTCGAATGAAAAAGGCTTCTTGAATAAGAAACAAAAATGTAGGGCTCAAATATTGTTCAGTGGGATCTGTCTGAATTGCTCTAAAAACTTTAAAATGTATTAACTATTAAATTAATTAATATATTAAATATACTGGAAATACTCATATTTGGAATCCACATTGTCAGGTCCTCGCATTTGCTTGTAAAAGGTTTGGTAAATCTGATAACCTATTGGCTCAAAAAAATCATAATAATATAGGCTAGTAAATCCTGAGACCAATAATTTTGTTTCTGTATCCAACATACTGAATTCAAAGTTGCTGATTTATTTCAATATTGCATTAAAAATGTTTTTAGCTTCTGATATATATTGGTGATTATTATTTATAGACAGTCTCTAATCATTCTTGTTTCGAGTAGTTATCTCACTACTTAAGCACTTGTCAGTATGCAATGTGTAAACCCTGAAAGGGGTGCAGTTCCTCAGACAGTGCTCAGATCCATGCAAAAGTGATTAGCACTGCTGATCAGCCTGGTCAGCACACACTTGAGGCAGACAAATGGGACTGACGCAAGTCGTTCTGCAGTCCCCTAGACAGGAACAGACCTGAGAGAGTACATCTACGATCAATAAGGGACCGCAAGCTCTGCTGAGCGTGGGATTTGTTTGCTGAGTGTTTCTGTCTTTCTTATGTGTGTGTGGTGAGACAGTTTACTCGGGACTGCGAGACGGCGAACAGCAGCTACGGGATGGACTACATGCCCCACATGTCACACAGGCCCGATGCTGTCATGTGCCAAAGGGCTTTTCGCAGATCAGAGGTTTGGGACAAATTCATCAGTTCATGCATCATTTACCAAACATCACAAACACAACAGTGAGCAAATCACATTCGGTTTTGATGCCGGTCGACAGGCGTACATAGACGTGAAACGTGTTATTAAACTGCAAAATAACAGTCCTTTGCATCTTCTAGGAGTTCTGAACTGTCATTGTAAAATGCTGAATAATAATTGTGATACTTTATTGTTTTGCAACCTATCTCTTCAAGTGTTTAAAAGTAAAAATGAATTTTGACTTTCAAACTAAGTTCCAAAAACTTTGGTAGTAGAGGGAGACAATTCTTTGCATGCTAATGCGTATTTCACTTTAATATAATAATAATAATGATATATAATTTGACTTACATATAATTACTCAGCACTCTGGGAAACTCGATTTTGATTGCGTTTTATTTTAGACCACTCATCTGGGTAAAAAAAAAAACAGTGCTGCTTTGCAGTTAGCACCATTTTGCTTATTATTTATCGATTGTAGCGATAATTAAGAATACTAAATATTAATTTTAATACATACTGTAATATTGGTACAGTGTTCAACTTGTTGTTAGGTGAATTGTTTTGTACATTGTAATGGGCTATTTTTTTTTCTTTGCAGATGTTTTAAGATAATATGCAAGTAAAATTATAAAATAATTTAAACTAACAATCAGTATTGTCCACATATATATATATATATTTTTTTTTATTAGGTTACTTTTGTATAATGCTGAGTGAATGCTGCAGGGATGACACATTTTTGTGGTTCCCTCAACAAAACCCTAAAGGGTTTTGAATTGGTCTTTGGATTATTGCAGAAAATAAGCTCTGTGAGCAACAAAAGTTTATGATTCTTGCATGCTCTTAAACCCATTCAAACAATCTAGTCATTTCAGGATGATAGAACTGAAAGTGCAAAACTTGAACAAAACTCAGGTTTTGTCTACAAAAATTCATCCCTGCAGTGTGATTATGTACAGTCAGTCAAATAACAGATTAATTTGAAGTATGCTTTTTTTTAAATAATATAATCTCTATCAAACATTCCATATTATAAGCAATGTATATTTAGTTTGCATTGTGAATGATCCATTCTGTCCTTCACTGATCTGATAAACCATGTCTGCGGGTTTAATTCAGGGTCTTCCCTTAAGGCAGTTGTTTTCTCATCATGACGTCCCCTCCTCCCACTGCCTGGTGTCACAGTATGATGAGTCGTATGGGCGGCAGGCCTCCTCCTCTCTGCCCACACTGCACTCCTGGAACTCTTTCAAACTGGCCAGGGTCCCAGAGAGGTCAGATCACCCAATCCAAGGTATTAAGCATTCCTTTGACTCCAGATGGGTTTTAATGCAGTTCAGTCTGCGTTTTGAATTAATGTTGGAAAACATCCCTGTAAATGGTTATGGACATCAGTTATATTAACACACTGGCTTTTATTTTATTTAATGTATTTTTTTATTAGAGCATAGACAAAAATAACAAATGTGGCAATAAATGAGAAACAGATGTCTGTTATTTGTCAGTGTGTAATTTAAATGAATAGTTCACTCAAAATTAAATTATCACATGCATGTTGTTCCAAACCCTTATGATTTCATTTGTTTTCAAGTTTTAAACAGATGGAAATACCCTAAACGTGATTCTCATGACTCACACTATAGCTTTTTGTGAGGAAAATCGAAGGTGATTCATTCAAAGCAACATCTGTTCTCATAAAAGTTCATTAGAAAAGTAGTGATGTTTGATTGATCATTTTCTTGATGCTGCATCCCAATTTGCCTACTTATACTATGCCCTAAAAGTATGTACACTCTTTTTGAAGAAAAAGTACATACTTGTTTTGAGTGTATAGCATAATATTAGGCAAGGTTTGGGATATAATACTTCATCATAACTCTGTCGCTTAGTTATGTGCATCCTGTCATCCTTTAAGCTGCCCTGAAAATCATCTTATCTCAGTTAACATCCCTTCACATTTCATTTCCTACCGTATTGGAAAGAAATGGAGAGGCACATTGATATGCCAGTCACGTGTCTTTAATGCCAAGAACTTTCTTCATGTGCTTGCATAACGATGTGTTTAAAAGTTAATGACCATACAAATTTCGCAATGTTGTTGCAGATGAAATATAACATTGGTAACATTCATTATTATTATTTTTTAACCAGGTTAGATACTGATTAATAATGGCTCAAACCCCTTTCTCTACTTAATCGTTCATCTGATATACTGTATATGCCATGTTTGTAGTTTTTAAACACTTTTCATTTAAGTTTGTAGTTGTAATTGCATCCTCATCCAACATGCAGTGGTGTGGGCAATATTAGACGTTAGGGTGTGCATGGATCTGCACTTCAAACTCAAACTATTGCTAATTTTGAATACTATTTAGGATGGATAATATGCAAATTGGGACACAGCAAGAATTTGTCTGACTTGAATGAATCAATTGATCCAGTTCACAAAACATCTCTGAATGATTTGTTAAACTGGTCAAGTTCAAGTTACTGATTTGATCCAGTTTCAGTGATTAACAGCTCACCTTTAAAAGTAACTATTCATTTAACACTGTGTTTGCATTCTTTAAAAAACTAAGTAAGCCATTCATAGGCTGGTATTATTTATATTCTGTTGTAGTTTTATTAATATTTTCAGCAATTTTGCACTTCTTTCATTGAATTTTAAAGGTTCAGTGTATTTTTCTTTCAGTTGTATTTCATGTATAGGTAATAATTTTAGTGCTTCAGTGCAAGTTCATTTTTTTTTCTTTTCTAATTTTGCTTATTATCTTTTAATTTTCATCTAATATTTATATTTTATTACAGCTTTATTTTGTTGAACAAAACATTTTTAAATAGTTCTCACTAGTGATAATAACCCTGTTCTTTCTGTGGTCTTTTCGATGTTGCTCTTTTTGTTGAATCATTACTGTTTCAACGCTAGTGGCACAGAAACTACACACAGTCTGTTTGAACATGTGTCTCTTTTTTCCCTCTCTGCCTCCCTTTGTTTCTTACACACAGGCCCCCCTACTAATTTTGGCTTGGCGGCTTCTTGGCGGGCTCGCATGGAACAACAGCAAGCAGTTGTGCCCACACTAAGCGAGTATAGGGCTTCATACCCTCTGCACCCCATCAGCGCCTTCTGTTATTCTCACCACGTCAGCATGCCCAAGCGCTTCTCCAGCAGTCAGCTCCCTGCCAACCTCAGCAACGAGGACCTGGCACTGAAACACAAACCCTGCAGGCAGGTCTCCAGTAATCCAACCAGCCTGCTGTGACCCTTACCCCACCTTCAGCCCTCCAGTACCACACAGACTGGCCCCAACCTGGAGAGAGGGCTTGGAATACCTTGTTTTATTGATTAATGACACTTAAAACCAAAGAAACAGGAGCATTTTGCTGTGTTTGCACAAAGACAAATAAAAGATATACACTGCAGTGTGGTCCAAAAGTTACTTTTAGTATTTAATGCATAAGTTTTATATTACATTAATTATCAGCACTTTTATGTATTAAATTGAAAAGTTGAACTGACAGCAGCACTCGAGCTGCATGAACTCCACAAGTGTGTGTAAAAATTATGTTCTTCAGCATGATTTGAGATGACCCAAACAGCAGCTTGTGCTTTAGTTGGAGAACCAAATGTTTGAATCCCACTGAAATAATAATGGTCATCAGTATTTAAGAGCTTTACAAGTGTTGCCGTGTTTTTTTTTTCAGGTCTATTTTCATGCACACAGTAGTGAGTGACAGAACCCAGCTGTGTTAACCAAAAAATAACCTGCAAAGCTCTTTCTTTTTGACATGCTTCATTATTGCACTAAAATAGCATTGAATCAACAGTTAATTTGGACCACAGTGCTAGTTCAGATAGCCGAGTCATTCATCGACATACTCTAAGGGGACTTTCCTAACTCCCATCCCATTAAGTGTTTAATTATGTTGAATCAAAGTGTTTAATTACAAGGAATCGGATGCTATATTTTACGTACAACCATCTGTTCACACTTCTCCTACTGTGTAGGTTTTATCCCACTGTGTTCTTCTGCTAGCCTGTGGAACATTCCAACTATGTGTCTTTTTGCATATGTGTCACTGAATTAGTTCTGTAGAGATTCCATCAGACCTTGAGATCTCCCCCACATGATGGTGCTAGAGTTACACACACAGAGAGCAATACGACGTCACAGGGAACTGCATGACAGCACACACTCCTTTGCATCCCTGCTTGCTTTGATCTCATATGCATACGCGATTGTCACGGTGTTTGTATTGTATACTTTCATTAACATAAATTGATTATGTGATTGCTTTGCTTTTGACAGCATAATTGCATTTAAATTTAATTAAGATCCTGGTCACACAAACGCCTCTTGCTGCAACCACACATTTTGTCAGAACTCATTATATATTGAAGTCTAACACAAGAACCAAGACTCACTTATAATATATGAGATAATTTTATTCCCTGTTCTTCAGAAGATAGAAACAGAAAAGTGCATTAAGAGGCAAAGCATTAGATTATTCCTTCTTTACCCATTAAGTCATTAGTTCTCTCTATATTGTTTAATGGAATACACAAAGATAAACAGTTCTTCTGGGCTCCCCAAAGTGCTTGTGATGTTAAACTGTCTTTGCAAAGAGTGTTGACATAAAATGCTTTAAGAAATTAAAGATTCTTCATGAGTAAAGCCATTGACCTGTAAGAAAGGCCCTGACAAATGACAAATTTTGTAGAAATGTCATGGAAAAAAATACATCACAAAATATGATACAATATATAGATTTACATTTTATATAAAAACATGCCGGTATCATGTAAGATTAATCTTATGATATGCAGAAAGGAAAGGAAAAAAAAAAGCTATGAATATAACTAGAGCTTAAATAATTGTACTAATGGCAGCCATGGATGTTGTTTATGATGCCAGCTCCGCAATTGCAGTGGGGCTTTATTCTACACACAGTATTGAAAAAAGTGGTATATTTACTGAAACATTTTAAGCACTTGCACAAGACATTTCCAGGAATTAAAGGTTGATTTAGACATCAGAGTGGTTTGAAGGCCCAAACAAACAAATAGCCTTCTCTGCGACAGCGGATTTATTTATCATTAAGTGCTGGGTAATTGTGATCTAGCTGTACAATAATTGCATGTAATAGCCTTGATATTTTATCTTAGTTGCCACTAATTAAAAAAGGTGCATTCCTTTAACATGTTCATAATATGGTCCTGAGTGTTTATTCTTACCAGACAACCTCCTACTTGAAATATCTGACCTTTTTTAAACACAAGTTTGTTGTGTGGTCCTGTCGGGTAGCACAAGGACGAACGGAAACAAAATACCTTTAGTTGGAGATAGCACTTTCAAATCCTGTGCAACAAAGCTTGGAGATACCTCATCTGCAAGGAACCTCAAGGTAAATTGACGGCTCACACAGTAGATAATATTGTCCATAGTCACACACTGAAAGGCTGTGCAATGTGGGAGGCGTATCGAAGAGCATTCGTACCACAGTCGGGCCACTGCGTGAAAGCGATACACGCTAATGCCCAGGGGACTGATGTCAAAGCGGTACAAGAAGTTCCTGACCGCCACTATTTCTGTGGTCTTGTCCTTACTGCCCACTATCATGCTCTCTCGCCATGTGTTGGTCTTGGGATTATAGCGCAAGAGGGTGTATCTCAACGTGCCCCCTGCAACAAACAGTTCACTGTTGCAAGCTGTGGCCTTGTGAGCTACGGCGAATGTCTCATTAGGAAGAGGTGCCACAAAGGTCCACCGGTTTGTCCTGGGGTCGTAGCGCTCAACCGTTGATAGGCATTCGCCTCCAATGGCATACAGATGGCCCTGCAGAGCCACGAGTTTGCAGTGAGGCCTTGCCTCATTCATGGGGCTTATTTCGCTCCAAATGGAAGTCATTGGGTTGTAACAGTACACTGTCTTCGAAGGGGTCGCTTCACGGTCTGGGCCTTGGAAACCCACAGCGATAAATAGATAATTATCCATGGTGCACATGGCGCAACCTTTAGATAACACCTTCTGGGGAATGTGGGTATGAAGGTGCCACGTGTCCTTATAATCATCGTAGTAATAAATACTGCTGGATGACTTAACTGATTCAGACTCTAAATCCGTCGACTGTGACGGACGTCTACTCCAAACCGGGGAATCCATATCTGCGACCACTAACCACTTCCTTCCTCTCATGCGTCGTGTTTGGATGTGATCACGCTCCCCTGCTTTCAGCCTGCCAAAGAGGCCTGGGTCTCTGAGAACCTGAAGGTAATTATCAGACATGACACGGAGAGCAGCTTGCTGAAGGGCAGTGTGACCGTGTTTTTTTGCAAGTGTTAAAGCCTCCAAGCAGTTGCCTAAATCGAGCTTCCCTGCTAGACTCTCTAGTTCTGCATTTCCCATGTTCTCTGGAAAGTGTAAGAATTTTGCTCCGGCAACAGTTTCAACTTGTGGTTCCTCTGGCGCATCCAGGTTTGCTATATCAGAGTCTAGTGGGCTTGAAGGGATGTCATTGTGTTGTGCTGGAGAACAGCTGTGAGGTGTTAAAGCCCTCTGTGTAGGCAAGGGGATTGGAAAATCTGAGTCACTGGCAGCAGTAAGATAGCTGTCCTGACGGATGACTACTTGCCTGCTGTACCTCACAGTCGGTCTGAATGTCGAGGGAGGCTCGTTAGCAATTCGTGGAGCAATTTGGAGGTTTCGCCTTATGAAACTAGAAGGTTGTGGACTTGGCGATCGAGAGCGGTCCTTAAAACTGGGTAAATCCAATGATTGCGATTTAAACAAAGTGCTGTTTTCGTTTTGACCATAAACTGGACTGACAGACGGGGTGGGGCTTAAATCTGAAATGAAATGAGAAGAGGACTCCACGTAGTACTCATAGATCTTTCCATGGACGCCTGTTCTACAATTCCCTGGCTCGTCCAAGATAAGGTCAGCATTCTCTACTTTGATTTCTGCCTTTGACTGAAAACTTGAGAACATGCCCTGGTGACCAACGTCTTGTATCAGCTGCCTGCCAACACCCGTGCCACCATCCAGCTTCTTCATTAGGACTGGGGATCGGCGACCACTTGGACTTCCTGGACCTTTTTCAGTCACACCAGGAAGTCGTAAGGTCAACTTTGGTTTGTCACTCTTCGCCTCATTTGCATCTTCAAATGCGTTTATTTTACTTGCAGGTTCCTCCTTTGCACAACTGTCCAAGTCCATAGTTTCAGGCTGAACCCTTTTCAAGGCAGAATTGTCATTTTTAAGGCTTTCTTGCAACGGTTTCTCTGAAGATTGTTGAAAACGATTTTCCCTGTCAGACTCCTCCTTTGCATCTCTACTCTGTGGTTCTTGCACAGTATTGCAGGCGCTGTAGCTTGTTTGGGTTGCTTGCACACCCCTTCTTTCACTTCCTCGCCGTCTGTTTCGTGCCCTGGAGTTGTAGAATCTGAAAACCAAGGAGACAAATAGAATGGTGGCCACGGATAGAGTCAGTTTGCCCAGGAGCTGCATGTCAAAATGCTCTCCAAGCAATTCTGCAATTGGCATCTCTGTAGTGAAATCTATGGTGGTCCACTGGACATTGGATTTTATTTGAAGCTTGTTCTGTAGTATATTCCAGCCAGTGCTGTAGGTTGTAGTTTAGTATCTGCAAGCAGAAGCACACTGTCAGCTGTCTCTCCTCACACAGAATGACTAAAAACCTGATATGTACAACAAGAGCATTTGCATCCTGTGTTCTCAGAGGGCGGGGACCAGTATCATTCCACTTGGTGCAGGTGATCACTATGAAAACACACTACACCAGGGCTTCAGAGGTTAATCTTCAGAGGTTAATCTTTAGTTTCCTCAAAGAACTAATGTTTTATTGACGATAAATACACATTTTAGCCAGTTAGCTTACATTTTGCAATATATAAAGATTACATTTCTCCAGTGCAGAGAAAGTGCAACCCAATGAAACAAAACAAGACATGTAAATTACATGGTAAATGGAGTGATGACTATGTGTTTATGCCAGATTTATCTTGTTTTAATGGATGATATGTCTCTTTGATTATGAAAATAGCTAACATACCCTGGCTATTACAAACATAATCGGTGAGAATGCTGAATGCAATTTACTTAAGAGGTGGAGATGGCTGATAGACTATTTAAATTACAAACACAAGACTATATGACCAGGATGCTGCTGTTTGCACAGCAAATGCTGAGGATCAAAGTTCTTTCCCATGAACACATGATAACAGTGTTGTTGATTAGCAAGGCTTTGAGAGATGATATAAGGCAGCTTTGCATTTGCCAAAGGCATTATTTGCATACCCTTAAAAAAGAACACTGTTTTAAATGTAAGGTATCATAACCTGCAATGATACCAACTGTAATATGATCGACTTACCAACCTAGAAAATGATTAGAATAGCCATAAACACTTTGCTAGACTGAATGGTGTCCTTTTTTGACACAGACATTGTTTTGCTATGTGATAGCCATCTTGTAGCTGCACTAAGGAAACCTAAACTAGCAAGCATGCTTACAACTGAATAATTGACGGATGTGTCGCAAAGGTCTACTAGCCCTCTGCCCCTCCTATCATGTGTCAGGTGAAAAGATCTGGATATGGAGAAACAATGGATTTGGCAACATGCTGTGGAAAAAGAATTGTGAAATTAATAATAGACTGGAACTCGTGGTGAATGTCAAAGTAACAAGTTAATGTCAGACCAAACTAATCAAGATGGACTTTAGCTTTGCTGAAGATGATCTATGCCAAAATCACTCGACACTCAAGAGAGCTACTTTCTTTGCTTTCTAAAGCACAGCTAATGCAACCTAAACATATGAATTACAGAAGACATAATAGACTACGTCAAGCCTCCGTATTGGATTCCTGGAAATTAAATTTTCCAAGGGATCCAAACAAAGTAAATCACCGCTATTGCCTTCTGATAAGACAACAGGCTGTTTTGGCACTTATATAATTAGGTTTTCTACACTTCTGGTTACTTATCACTGGTAAAATCTGCAAGGACACTATATTATTAAAGTCATTAAATGAGTATATTAGAAGTAAAATCTGAAAACACCTTTAAATATTTGTAGTGGATGTTTAAACATTGATTTAACTTTCTCACAACATGAGAATGTATTGTTCATGAAAATACAGTTATTAAAAAAGTTTATACACTTTACATTAGTGTAACTGACATATTCATTATTCATTTTTGAACCAAGGAAATAGCTAGAAATTCCTGAAAACCATCAAATTATTTGTCCATATTTTCCCCTTTGAGTTTGGGAAGTAAGACCTGAAAGGGCAAGGGGCCTATCTTTCTGATTTTATTAAGCCCATAAAACCACATCTCCCACCTAGGCTTTAGACCTAATCCTTTAATACATGGTGTGTCTATAAAAGCTTAAATTGCAAATCATGTGAATGTAAAAATGAAAAGAGATTACTTTGCATGAGGACATCCAGAGAGAGCCAGGGTGGCAGAGGACAAACCTAAACAAGGCCATCAAGGGCTGAGCCGCATTCATAGCTGAAATATTTTTATCTAATGACTCCCATCCCATGAGGCATTACTGTAGGTAGGGGAAATATTTTGTTTTATAAAGGCAATCAAGATTATGTATCATTGCATGTTATACAGCAACATCCAAAACAAAAAATAATATTAGCCAGACTGATAATAGTTTGCCAGTGTGCTAAATAGGGTATAAAGAATATGAACAGTCAGTAAGAAACAACTTTAATTGCAGATTGAGGTAATAATAGTGATGATAATCAACTGAAAATAGGTACTTCCCTATAGGGCAAGAATATGTCCTTCCATCTTCCATTGTGGAATCACATACAGTGAGAACCCCCAGCCTGAGACTAAATTTATAAAGAAAAAAATTCTTGACAAATGATAAATAACTTCAAGTTTATGTTTCAGATTTTCAGTGTGGTAACAGACTTTTGGACCCCACCATGCTATTTTATTTATTTATTTTTGATAATATGGGCTCCCAAGCTGCACTTAGGTAAATTTAAAATGTGGGCTAACAAAATTCATTAGTTACTGTATTTAGGTTAATATAAAAGTGTTTGGGTGTATCGGTGTGCCTGGGTACCTTCCTGATAAATAGGTCCTGTCATCCACAATGCACCTGGTGAAATGCCCTTAGACAAACATAATGATACTGGGTGACGTCCCTCCACTGCAACAAAACCTGAACCCGATATAACAGAGAAGCACAGTATTTGAGATATTCATAATTCACTAAACCACAGTCAAACTGTTCATAGACCTCACTTATAATGATGATCATTATTTCATTATATCGCCACACAGTATCAGAAAACAATTGCTTGAGCATGTATTTTGCTCCCGAGTATCAAAAGGACAATCACACACTGCAGTCATTTTAAGTTGATCATCTCCATTTTTAATACAGGTGATATGAAACAAATGCAACAACCCTGTTTACACGTGGCTTCACTTGAGCTTCCTTTGGGGGATGGAGGGGCCGCAATGTTGGCTAACATGATCCTAGCAGTAACTGTTAGATTAGAGAGAAGGACTGTACACTATGCAGGTCACTGAATATGCGACAAAAACTTAAGGACAGGTAGGCGACAAACAGATGAGCAGGGGAAATCATCTCCGAATGTCACATGCACCAGCAACCCCCGAGAAAAGCTGTCATCTTTCCTCTGCGGTTGAAAACAGTCACACGGATGTCATAGATACTGAACACATGAAATCAGACCGTAGAAAGGCCACTAATTTCACCTTTTTCTAAAAGCCTGGGTTGGATTTCAGTTGGGGATGACCAGACGCACGCAATAAAGCCATTATCTGCTATATACTCCTTGCATCTTCCCCCCAAACCTTTATTAATTATTTTTTGTTTTCTGCTCTGTAATATACTTTTCATTATTTACAAGGATGTACACAAAATACACTTAAAAAGAGGATCTTCCATTTCTTCGCAATAAAATTTCACAGGACGTTTAGTATTGTCTCTTTTTTGTTACATTCCAGCCGAGTGCCATTCAAGAAAACCAAATGGAAAAATACTGTGATCAAAAAACACAAATGGCATAAAACATGGTCCTTAAAAAGGGGGCGTTTGAGTCCGGTTTGTGCCAGTGTGCAGTAATTCTAATGGAGGCAACTTGAGGATGGCTAGGTGGAGTTTAAGTGACAGTCAGCTTTGTCAGCGACCCACAATTCCTTAATGTCTTTTCTCCACGCTCCAGTGCATGACATTTTTGCTTTTCCGAATGACAGGTCTCTGTTGATTGACAGGCAATTTTAACGCAAAAAAAAAAGTATCTGTGTGGTAGGGGTAGACAATAAGGAGGTGCTTGTTCTCATATTCAGCATGTTATTTTCATATCATCTTTTTTTTTTTTTTTAATCAGCGATATTATCATCTCCATCTGGATCTTTTTTGGTGTGTGTGTTCGCAAAAAAGGTGTTGCGCCCCCAGTTGGGGGTTCAGGTTCTCCCACAGATGAAAGCAAGTTAGGTTTATTCACGGTCTGGGGAAGGCTTGTTGTGTGTGTGTGTGCGTGTGTGTGTGTGTGTGTGTGGCTGACTGGAGAGAAGGAGTGTTTGTGCGCAGTTGAATTGAGGATATTCACGTCAGTTCAACAGTCACTGTGAGAATAAGTGGCAGGCATATCAGTCCAAGCTTGTGCAAACCAGGAGCTCCACCTGAAAGAGGAAATAGTAATTAGTATTTGGCAGGAATATGCTTATCACAACTTTGTCTTAATCCAGTTTTGCTTATAGCACTGTCTTAAAGGGAAAGTTCACCCCAAAATGAAATGAAGTTATGTCATTATTTATTCACACTCATGGCATTCTAACTCTGTGCTGATGTTTTTAATGAAACAAAGAAAAAGAGTTTTGAAAAGTCTTGATTATGGGCTATCAACCTTCACAAATAACAAAATAAAGCACCGTAGAAGCAAAAACAAACAAACAAACAAAAAACAGTCCATATGATTTGTCATACATTCCAAAAAAACAATGGATTTGTGTAAGAAAATGTATTAATTTAATCCTAAAAGAGCAAGCAGAGCTTCTGCATGGGAGAGTCGTCTTTGCTGTAGTACAGCGGGCAAGAAATCTGTAAGAGCGAGCTTCTTTTCTATACTTTACCGAATCGTCTAATGCACTCTAAAAGGTTTGAACGAGCTGTCCAGTGGTGCAGGACCACTTTTAACATTCATGCATACTACACAATGTTCAATAAGCACTAAATGATGATAGCTGTCATAAGTATTATGAGCAATACTTCAGTGCTGAAGTAATTTTATTACCATCTCTCTTATTTTCATTGACAAAACAAGTGGTAATATATATAATTACTTCTACTTTTATGGCTTATACTGGTGTTAGCGGTATAATTAATAACTTCATTCAATTAAAAACTTCATACCCATAATATGAATACAATTTTTTTTCCCTTTATGGTCAAAACTCAGTGGTTGTATTCAGAATAGAACTGCAGCACAGTATATACACTGTATGCTGCCTCAAAAATTAAGAGTAAATATATTTAAAATAGTATATTACATAGTTGTCACATGACCTCATGACTTGTTGCATATGTAATTCTTAAATTATTTCATATTAATAGAATTCATATTTTAACATATATTAATTTAAAATTATATATTTTTAATTGAAAGTATTTTTTTTTATTTTTTGTGTAAAACATTTTTACTTCAGTTCAATCATAGCACTGAAGGAGATGCAATAGTGTGGAATACAGTATTTCATGCATTGTGCTCGGAATGTACACTGCATATTTCAGCAAATGCATTAAGCATTCCATACAGAAATTAACATACTGTGCAAACTTATAAACTATGTTTGTAAAGTACTATAGTAGTTTGCCATACTGAACATAACCAGCCTTTTAAACTAAGGATTCAACAGGAGAATTCCAGACTTCAGGCCATTTGTGAGCACTAGAGTATTTAGTGTGTTATTTTGTGAGTTGAGTGGGTGTTTGAGATTCAGACACATGTCAGACATAGTGACCTCCCGAGGCCTTGTTCTACAAGCCATTTGACTTGCATACGAGGGGCATCTGAGGCTCGACTCAAGATCGGCGCTCACGTTGACCTGATTCTGTCCTTGCTCTCACACACCTGCCCTGCCACATTTGCATATTCAAATTTACATTCGTATATGCGGCGGTGCACAGGAAAGAGATGCGGTGAGGGGTTTTGGGTGAGGTGAAAGAGAGAGTGTGAAAAAAGAATAAGAGAAAAACATAAGAAATAAAAGGCAGAGGCCTCCTTCCACCCTTCTGCCTGACAGTTCTTCATCTTTACATATGAGACTCTAAGAAACTGTAAATGAGCCAGCACTGAATGCATAAAACAACTGTAATCCATCACTGAATTATATTTGCTGTGGACGCGTTGGTGCATTGGTAAGTGATGGCTCACTTCTAGATTCTAAATGATGAAAGCACAAGCCTACGGAAGACACATAGCCTCTTGAGAGGAGGAGAGGACAGAGGGAGACCAGAGACAATAAAAACACAGTATGTAGCTTTAGAAAAGTCTCAGAGAGGTAAATAATTAAAAAGACCAGAGGAAAGGTCAAAATAAATAAAACTGAACTACTACAGTACTATCTAAAGAGCAGTGTACTACAGAGTCCCTTCAATCAATAGAATAGCTGGTTATTGGATCAATGGTATTCTCCTGTCCTCAGTATGATTACAGAGCAAAGCCTACACTTTTGTTTGCTGTATAGCTGCAATTTATCAAACCACAATTAAGCAATTTCACAATTCTATAATGCGTAGGAAGCAAACACTGCTTTTGAAACATACAGCAATTCCAAGAGAACAGTTCCACACATTATACTGCTTTTATACTGTATATAGTATACTCTATAGAATGTGTAATTCAATCAATGGTGTCCAGTTATCATCTTGAAAATGAATATGGTGATTTAAGCATCCAATTTGGCATTAAGAGGTCTTAACTTTTGGCAAAAGTGACTGGTTCATTTCTCACCCTCAAAATGGATAATTTTTAAAACTAACAATGCATTCTCTTGCAATGCTTCCAAAACATGTTTTGTTGTCACATGACCTATGTTGCATGTTGTACTTATTGCTTGCTTTTTACTTATTTAATTCAACAAGTGATTATCTCAGAAAGAAATAAATTTATTTGGAAAAGAAAAGAAGAAAAAAAAAAGATGTTTTGGCAAATATTTGATCAATGTGATATTGCTTTTGGTTCATGTGCCATTCTCACAATGTTACATCAAGTTGAGCGCAATGCATTTTGGGATAGTATTCTGACCTTGCTGCATTTCTGTAATTTTTAATAACTTTAATAACTGCAATTATACCACTTGTAGGAAGAAAACACTGTGGAACTGCTCTCTTGTAATTCTTAATTCATCAAGGATTGTTCTCAAACAAGAGGCAACAAAAAGCTCACACAGCCAAGGAATCTAATCATTGAGGTGTTCAAATACTTACTGTTCGGATTCTGTGTGTTTTTCATCATACTTGGGTTTTCTGCAGAACAGAGAAGAGGAGGGGGAGTTGAAGATTAAGAGGTGGAGAGGGAGAGAGAAGACTGTATTAATAGATAATACAAGAGATAACCATCATAGGTTTGTGCTCTAATGAAGGATGAAAACCACAAGTCTCTTAGAGGCAAGACTAGAACACCGCCGAAGAGTTATCGGCAGCCAAAGTTCATAAGTTCACTTCTATTCTTGGCAGGCATCAATGTAAATTCCACCAAAGACTGCAACCTTTTGAACTTTGAGCTCTCTGTGAACTCACAGATAAGCAAACTCCCAAAAAATCTAAATCTTTTCTAAGAATCCTCAACCACCTCCACGATCACAAAAATCCATTAACAAGACCTGACGCTACAAGCTTAATTTCTCCTAAATGCTCATCTTTATACTGAAGGGCTCTAATGAATGGCTATTGAAACGGGTCAATAGTAGCCCAGTTCGAAGGCTCTTAATCACCATTCTCCCCTCTGTGCCACCAGCGTTCAGACTCAAAAACACAAGGATGTTTTGAATGAGGTGGATGATGGCGCAGGCCACACTAGGCTTTTAAATAGACATTAATGCTCCTCAACGTTAACCATTCCTGAGGTGATGTTCTCCCTAAAGAACAGCTTTTCACTAAATGATGGACACATTATGTGATTATTTACTCACTCACCCTCATGTTATTTCTAAGCTGTGTTTTCTTTTTCTTTTTTTGCAATTACAGTGAATTAGGATTGAAGCTTTGAAGGTTCAGGGAGGATACAAGTCAACTGCACCATAAAGGCATCATGGTCCACACAACTCAAACATAAACACTGATCAATTAAGTTGCTATTCACTGAAAATCTTGACATCTGCCTGCACATTTAAATAATTTCATTTTAGGCTTTCTTTCCATTGAATTGGTTGGTTTAGTTCACAAAACCAGTTTAAACTCGCTGATTTAATTATCTGCCTGCAATGGTTGACAGTGCACTCAAGGGGAAGCTTTCAGATAAGTTGAAATATAGAGGGTGAACAACATTATGGACTGTTGTAATGATATATTTAAGATACTTTTGCATTCTTTTTGAAGTTTGAAAGCTTCAGTCCCCATTCATTGTACAGTATTTGTATGGTAATGGATTATTTAATTAAATTTGTAATGGCTAATTATGTTCTCAGAAAAAAACATAGTTATTTGTAACATTTAATTCAATTTTGTGTGAAAAATGTTTTAACAAATACTCAGTCAACGAGATACTGCCTTCGTTACATGTGTCATTCCCAAATGGAAGATCAAGTCAAATGCAATGCATTCAAATTTTTGAATATAGAATGACATGAGGGTGGGTAGATAATGATATTTTTTTAATTTTGTGTGCCCTATCCCTTAGCAAAAGTAGTATGTGTGTTGTACATGATCATGCATTATTTTGAGGAGTGAGAAGCAATTGCTTTTGCATGTGGTTGAATATATAATAAACAACTGATTCAATTGATCATGGGTGCAATTGTATGTTCACGCCTGATGTTAAAGCGTATTCAAGCTTGTTGTCCTCAGCCTTGGCTGTCATTCGGATTATCCAGAGGAGCACCGACTGTCCTTCATCTTCCAAAGCACATCTTTGATTAGATCTGCGCTCACGCTATAGGCAGATCTCTCATAAACCCTGACAGCCTCGAAAGCTCAGGGGGGAAATTAGTCCAGGGGCAGCAAAACACACACACACACACACACACACACACACACACACACACACACACACACACACACACACACACACACACACACACACACACACACACACACAGCATCAGCATCAGCATCAGCAATCTCTTTCTAACATCAATGAAAACAAAGCCAAGACTTAGTGGGCACAGCATCTGTTTCAGCAACAAAGAATGGCCAGACAAAACCACAGGGGAATGAATCTGTCACACAAGCACACAAAAAAAGGCAATTTTTCTTTTAACAAGATGTTGATGATTTCATATTTGTGCTAAAAAAAGACAGTATCCCTTAAGGAAAGACATCTGTGACCCAAAATTTCCAAAAAAATACTGACCACCATCATGTGTTAATGTAATCATCAATTTTTTTTGTCACAAATTTTCTGAATATGCTGCTTCCCTGTTTGGTTTATAAAAAATAAATAAATGAATAAATGTCCTTTTATGCAATATTTGGTTTTATTTAGCATTTTATCATAAACTAAAATTTTAGTAAATTTGACTAAAATCAATGAATGACTTGACAAAATACTGACTTAATTTAAAGGATATTGTCCTCAAAAGACAAAAAAAAAAAAAAAAAAAATAATCCAATAGAATACAATAATACAATGAGAAATAAAATTCCATAAACAAAGACCTTTAATTATTGCATTTAGAATAGAAATAGGAGTTACTGTTGGAGCTACTCACCGAAAACAATGAGGCGTATGTGTGTGTCAGTGGAGCCCAGTGGATTCTGGGCCGTGCAGCGGTACATGGAGCCATTGAGTTCTGCAGGCACTCGCTCCAACACCAGTTCCTTCCCATCTCTCTCAGCACTGCCGTCCAGCAGTCTGCCACCAACCCGCGTCCAGGTGAACAGAGGCTCAGGAAACACCTCATTCTGGAAGTAGTGTGTGAGTTTAGTACACAAGGATGTGTACATTAAGGAAAAAGGTTGAAGAGAAAAAAAATCAGTCCGAAGAAAAAAGGGATGTAAAATATTTCCGTACTAAATCAGTTACTGACCTATATTTGATTTATTTTCATTTTTATTTAATTGGAATTTAAATTGTGCATGATTTATCCATTTGCTGTCATCTAACGCTCACCTCACTTGACCTATTTCTTCTTTCGATCAATAATTTCTCAAAATGAATATCCATTTTTAATAATTATGAAATCATAATGTTGAGGTGTAAAATCACACTTGATTTTAATGCTTTATTTTACATTTATTTACTTAATACATCAAAAACTTATCAGTTTAAATAATTTTCAGTTTCAAAGGCATCTTATATCATTAAGAAACAATATATCATGAACAATAATAATAAATATAACAAACTCATTTAAAAAAAAGCAGCTCCCTTAAAAAAAAACAAAAAAAAAAAACAAAAAAAAAAATCAATACTCAATACCTTTCCATTAGGAAGAAAGGACAGAAAGTAAGAGAAATAAATCTTTCACAGAGACATCAATGAAATGCAATACTATACTGAGACAATTTAATCAGTTCTTGTTATAGACTTACAGGAAGAGGAATGTAAGGGGTTTGATGGTTGTTAGGGGGGTAATGAAAAAAAAAACATCACATTAAAAAGGTAATCCACAAGAGGCAAAATAATATCAAGAATTCTTATTTGCTCTTTTACAGTGGTCCATGGTGTAGCATTGTCTGCAACTATGCCAGGAAGCCCACTAACACAATACATAATTTCATGTCTATTTGAGAAAGTCCTTGCCTTTTAATACATGTGAAAGCTCACTATAAGATAGAGGCTGACATTTTTTCGGGAATCCCGCGGGAATGGGAGTGGGCGGGACCGGGAATAGTAATGATACCCAACTTTATACACAAATATACATTTTATATAAATAAACTATACACTGTATATTTTAATTCTGAACTATTTTAATTATATATTTTTAATTCTAGTTGCCCTGTCTCTTTATGCTCTCCTCCTGTTAAATGAATGACGCAGTCCGTGACGGACAGATTGTTAACAGATGGTCTATGTGGTAATACACTCGGGCAGGACATCCAAACGCTCACCTATCATTCATCGACCTCAAATATGGCTTTTCATCTGAACGATGTTTATAGTAGCAACTTTACATGGCCGCGCAATATGATGATAACCTAGAGAAATGTGCGCTATTGAAGTGTCTGTGGAGAAGTGTGGAGCTGAACAGTAGCACTCGCTGCAGGACAGGCGCCGGTGCACTCACTTGCTCTTAAAATCTCCATAATTTTTGGTCGTACATATAAAAGTAGCATAATACATCTTTCGAATCTGTAAAGACTCTACGTTTATTTGTGTGCACTCAGAATAACAACGAAACGTTGCGCTTCTGTAAAGTAATTAAAGCAAACAGGATGTGCTTCTGCCGTCTGTCTCTGTGAACTTGAGCGAGAAACTTCGAAACTCCGTCTATGAAAAATATATCTATAGAGAGTGAAATGTCTACTTTCAAATGAAAAAAATTCAAATAGCCTAGAAAACGTGTGTTAGCATGGATGATTTACATAAAAAGTAATGTGTGTGCAATGCACACTATGCATTGTTTAAGCTGGCTTTCAGTTTAATATAATAACAAAAAACTACATTTTGGATTTTTATTCAACTAAGGTGGGCACGCTGTGATCTGTACTGTATTTTTAATATAACTGACACAGATTCTGGAAAAAAAAAAAAAAACGGGAGTGGGAGGGAATGGGAGTCATTCTTTCGGGATTGGAACGGGACAGGATTTTCCCCCAGTTTTTTTTGTGGGAGTGGGATGGTAGAGGTTTGAAAATCCACTCCCGTGTCACCCTCTACTATAAGACCATTTGATTCTACACAAGAGGACAGGCGTTATGAAACCCAGAAATATCAGTGCCTGTGCCAAGGCTACATCCCTATTTATTGTAGATCCAGTTTCCAGACATTGGAGAGGATATCTTTCCCCTGCTGATCAAACCAATCTACCCATGTTCTGGGTGTGATAAGAGACTGGCTGGCACAATCCATCTAACTTCACAAAATCGTGTGGCTTGTCTGGGTGACCTTTGATAATGGCTCATTGGAGAGTGTAGCTTGCCTGTGTGTCACTGGACTTCCACATTCACACCATGACAGCAGTGAAATGAGTTTGCACTTGCTGGTGGAATCAGGTCAGATCTAGATAAAAAAAAATATCCCCAATGGCACTTGACTGGTTGAAATCAAGACATAATGGTAAGACAAGCTCTTTGAGAGCATAAATGCTCTGTACTCAAATACAAAGTTTAAATTAGAAAGGAAGGAGACACCAATGTGACCTCATTTGTTGGTGGTTAACTAAGTCTAAGTAAACCAAAGGGGATATTGAGTCGTTTTTTTGTGACTGTTTGAACTGCAGGGTAGTATTCAGTTTTCTGTGTTGAACATTTTTCTTATCTACATGTGAAACCCAAGGCCTTGGAGCAGCTAAGGATAAGGGAGATCTTCCAAATACATTTCTATTGGCTATAAAATCCTCTGAAATCTTTTGTGCAAACATTAAGATCCAAACTGGATTTATGTCCCCGTCAAGCCTGTTTATGGTGACCATTCTTCTATTATTTAAAGGTGTACTTCAAATATGTAAAATGTGGGTGAAATAAACACACAGATCTGCCAGAGCCAACTGCCCATGCACCAACCAACTCCCTCCCCTACTCAGGTAACTCCATCTTAGCATTTTTTTCCCATCCAAAACCCAACAAGAGAGGGCATTTTTTAACGGAAAATTCCATTTTAGATGGTAGCTATATTTTGCAGCATGGATTTAAACTGGTCTGAACATGTCCAGGCTGGTCATTAGCTGGTCTAACTGATGAGTTTAGACTAGAGGTCTGCTACCCGACCCGAGCCCGATGGGTCCCGAAATATTTTCGGGTCGGGTTCGGGTTAATGTGTAATGAATAGCCTCGGGCTCGGCTCCGGCTTGTTTCTATATGTAGGCTATGCTGCTTTCATAGACGCACACACACATATTATTGCACACAGATATCAGAGAGATCGCGCAGCGAACACATAGCATGGAAACTTTTATTAGTAAAATAGCTTCGATAGGCTACTGACTTGCAACGTTATATTTCTCTGCAATGAGGGGGTAAAATCGTTGTTTTTGAAGTAACTAAGCTTCATTGCTTGTAGAGAGAGACGCGCAGCCGTAGGTTCACACCGGGTGTGTCTCACACCTCGTGAAAAGTGAAGCTGCGGGCTCTTTGATCACCCCCTGGTGGTTGGCTGCAGTACAGGTCATAAACCCCGCCCTCTCCATGTAAACGAATGGGACTTGAGTCAAAATAAAAAAATAAATTACACTTCCAATACAATTTTCCAAAATATGGTTTTGGTCATTTAAGGTAGTTGTTATCACTCTGATATATGTTCAATTGTTCATTTTTGTGATAAGTTTCATTTTAGCTAGTAATTTGATGCCATAAAAACGGGGCGTGTCGTTATGGTTGATTGGGTCTGCCGGAGTTTGGGCGGGAGTTTGATTCAGCGGCTCCACCTCACGACTCTACTGCGCAGACTCTGGCTCCAAACTAATCTCTACTGCGCAGACTCGGGCTCCAAATTACATCATTTTCGCAAGATGGCAACGGCCATACTGAGATGATTTAGCTTCACTTTTCTATAGTGGAAGGAAGCGGAGTTGCGTCGTCCATCTTTTTTACAGTCTATGGTTCACACACGCAACTTTCATCCCTCTCTCTCCGTCTCTCACTAATTCAAATAAATGCGATCTTACCGCACTACATCTCTGTGTCTGATTTAAAGCAGGCGGAATGCTAACGAGCCTTAACTGATGAAAATTACCGTAATTTGCACGGTGGAAGAATTATTGTCTTGTCGTATACAACCATTCAAAAACTCGGCAGAATTTATGTGACCGCTGCACCTGATGTTCATAAACTTTCATAACTGGTAAGTGTTTTTTCTTTTGCCTTGTGAACTGGCCGAGCCTTGATGAATCTGTTTCTTTACATGTATTTGTTTACTGCCCTTGCATACAATCATGAAATACAGCACCTTATTTATTTGTAAAAAAAAAAATTGTCTATTCGTTGTGAAAAAAAAAAAAAAGACTTCGGGGTCGGGCTCTAAATTTAACTGTGCCGCTCGGGTCGGGTCAGACGAGCTCGGGTACGGGCCGGGTTCGGGCTTCAGTTTAAAGCCCGTGCAAACCTCTAGTTTAGACTGGGATTGCTTCCCATCTAAATGGTCTACCAGCTTGCAAATGATCAGTTTTGATCTGCGAAAAAGAAGTCTAAATCTGCTAATCATCAGTATAGATCCAGCCAATGACCAGTTTACACAAGCTCACAGCCCCTTTTAACCAGCTAGAATACAGCTAAACCAGAAATTTCCAGGAGGAATAAAACACAACTACTGTAACATTCTTTTAAATTCATGACACAAACAAAATACCGTAAAGTAGATTCAGTGATGATAGCATATCAGGTCTAATTTCTTTCCACCTGAATGCCGTTGGCTAGACACATCTCTGAGTCAGACCTGTCACAAAGATTGGGCGGATCATCACCAAACTGTTCTGTGTTTATCTGCTGTGGAAGATTTTTTTTTTAGCTCTTGGCAGACGGTGATAGTTACACTGAGACAATCTCCCTGCTTCACTAGGCTTGTGGAGCTGATGGACTATTGAAGCAAGTATAAATTTGGCGCCGTTGACAGTAAAGCGCTCCTGGCTAGCTCTGTGCTCGCACCTGTTTTGCTAGCTAGTCTGACAAGAACAAACGAAAGCAGCAAAATAGCTGAAAGCTGCAGTGAAATACATCAACAAACAGCTGATTTGTTTTTTAATCAGATGCTCTTATGCCTTCTGGTGAGAATACCAAACAGAACACAAACACAAGTAAGAGGAGTTTAGCGTTAGCAAAAATAAGCTAAATGTTAGCATAATAAATCAACCTGCCTTATTTCTGGGGCTAGTTCTTGTCAAGCATAGATTTTTCACTGCAAAAACATATTTTTTTAGATCAGTTTCAGTGTCTTGTTTATAGCATTTTATTGGAAAGCATCTTTTAAACAAGATAAATGTATAAAAGAACAAAAAGGCAGTTATTAAGACTAAAGAAAACATTATACCTTATACCGTACTATACTTATACCTCAACAAACTATACAATTTTTTTTTTTTTACTCGTCCTAGCAGAATTATTTTTCTTATTACAGTTTTTTTTTTATTGGTTTGGTACTATTTTCATAGTAAGTAAGGTGTGCATTTTCAAAACTCTTAGTACAAAACTTTAAACTGATCACACTTGTAACACCACTAGTCATTCTTTCAAAACCTCATGATTTCATTGTAGTTGCGCATAATTTTCATTCCACATAATCATTGTTTCAGAACACAAGATCATTGTGATATGTATTGAAAACATTTGGCTTAATCACAAAACACAACAGTAAGATCTTCTTTCAACTTAGTATTTTTAACATTAACAGTTAATTCAAAAGCAAAGAATGCAAGATATATGTTTCAAATCACCTTTGTTGCTGAAATAATTACAGTAATAGAGGCAATAACTGTCATGTAAGAAAACACTTACATTACCTAGCTTGCATAACTCGCATAAAATGCATAATGTTTGTAAAAGTATTTATACAGTGTGTTACTGGATCAAAAGGTGTGATGAAGATATGACATGGCCATAAGGTTTGGTGCTAGACAGAGTTTACTGTCAATGCAGTATGACATATGACTGAATCTACACCGTAACTGCACTTTTCAGATGAGTTATAGTAATGTGCAGTCTCTACCATGGTAATGCCTCTATATACAGTATCACATGGCGTAATGCAATGTAAAATGCTGTATTTTTATGCCATCTGTCTCCCTTCTTCTGAAACATCTCTGATCAACCTCTGATCAGTTCATCTCCCCTGTATCCTGCTGTATGTTCACAAATGGCAAAACACAGTTTTACAAATGAGGACGTCCTCAAAGTTTTTTTTGTGTGTGTGTGTGTGTGTGTGTGTGATTTTGTCAGGTTTTGCTCACTTCTGGGTACCAATTTGTCCACAAAATATGGGTATGTAGGTACACACACACACACACACAGAAATATTCCTATCATTATGATGACATTTCATAGGAGTAATGGGTTTTATAGCATACTGTACACACTGTATATTCTATCCCCTTACACTAACCCTACTCCTAAACCTACCCTTACAAAAATTATGTTTTTTTTTCATAGAAAGAAAGTATCTACCACAAGGAAAAGGATCTCAGATATTGCCATCTTTGAGGAACATTTTGTTCCCATAACATAGGGTTTACCTGAACCACACACACACACATGTACAAAATAGTGGTTATCATCTAAGATAAATCACTTATAGTGCAAACAAATAATATAATTCATTACATTTGATTGCCCCTAAATTGCAAACAAGTTCTTTATAAACTATATCTATTGAATCTATATCTATAGATATCTATAGCTGCACCAAATGATTCTCTGATTAAACATTAAGATGAGTTAGATTAAATAATAGACAAATGTATGAAACTGAATGAGAAGACATGCAAATGAAAAGTTTGATAGTAAGAGCGTTATGAAAAGCAGTTACTAATGAATTATATAGAAAACAATTATTTTGTGTAGTGAAAAGGATATTTTGTGATTGTGTGTATTGTACAAGACAATATTTGAAATGTTTGAAAAAAGTGCACTTTTGATGATCTGTTGTGATATTAGTACTAAGAGTTTTGAAAATGTACCAATTGTTCCAGTAAGCACAAACATAAAAATTTAGTGAGATTTTATGCTTAAAGAGAAAACACTATTTGCCAACAGGGTAAGACAAATAAACTTACTTATATATTCTCAGAAAGGTTGATCCTCAAATTTTGAATTATATTATTGGTCTACAAAGCTTTCATAATTGGAGAGTGATTGAAGCTGACAAGGTTAAACCAAATAGACTTCAAGATATTTTATTTACTGGCACAGGAAAAAAAGGGGATAATTATAAATTTGGTCCGGTTGTGGCTAACTCTATTAAAATCTGGAAAACGGTTGAACATCGGATAGGTGGACCCTTCAAATTTTGTAACAGTACTCCTTTATGGCACAATTTTAATTTTGTATGCAGAAATCGTCCATTTGTCCAACCCTCTTGGTCTTCTTTAGGTGTAAACACGTGTGGTGATATACGTATATGATAACCAGGGCCTCTGTTCATTTCAGACATTAAGAACCAAATTTTGTCAACCAGCATCTGCATATTTTGTCTTTCTTCAATTACGTTCTGCTCTCAAAGCGTATGGCGTTCCGTGGGCATCTTCTATTTCCTCTCATCCTATGCGGGACTGGATTACACCATCTGCTGGTCAGCCATCTGTTTCCTTAATATATAATAAAATTATTGATTGCATTACAAAACCTCTTTCTATTAAAACTATTTGGAATAGGGAATTATCTGACCTTAATTTATCTGTTGACTGGGAGAGAGTGTGGTCTAATCTCAGTTTAACATCTAAAAATCTGTCTCATCGTCTTATTCACTTCAAAGTCATTCATAGAGCATACATAACTCCTTACAAAAGATTTAAAATGAAACTACAGTCAAATTTGAACTGCCATATATGTAACACTACATCATCAGGCACTTTTCTGCATATGTTTTGGGAATGTCCTGTCGTTATCAGTTTATGGACACATGTAAACCTGGTTTTGTCATCATTACTGCAAATTGATTGGTCTGTTAACCCAAGTTTGTGTCTTCTTAACGATGATTATGGTCTCTGTATTAGTTCAATGCAAAAGAGAATGTTGTTTGCTGGTTTTACAGCTGCGAAGAAGACAATAATCCAGAACTGGTTTACACCACACATGTGTGGAAAAACATATTGGATCCGTAGCCTCCTGCAAATAGTGACGTGTGAATGTACAACGGTGCGAGTCGGTGGGGCCAGGCCTTCGACCATTGACGCTCGGCAGTGTTTTTTGTTTGATATACGTGATTATATAAAGGAGTGACTTTTGTGTTTTTATTGTCCTTCCCCCTCTCTCTCCCTTTTGACTGGACTTTGAGATGTTGAGTATGTGTCTGTTGTTTTGTTTTGTTATATTTTGAATGCTGTGTTGTGTTGTGTGAAAAAAATAAAAAAATGTTGATAACAAAAAAAGAAAGTGTTAGAATTTTGCTGCTCAAATAATTGTTTCTTAATTTAAAGATGTTTTTACATCCTATATTATTCAGATATTTTATTGGAAAACAATACCTAATTAATAAGAAAATTGGTAACCCTTTAAAGGGAACACATATTCAATATTAATCACCAGTTCTTAAAATAAAGTATTACCAGAAAATATATTTTTTGTAATGTTCTGAATCACCAATTATTTTCTTTAACAGCAGCATGCAAAGCGGATAAACATCTAAACGGAACAAATGTGACCCATGTTATCGTTTAGTGATTTTATGACAGTTTTTCATTTAAAGAGATTTATTAAATGCAACACCACATTAGTTTTGATTCCTTTCTTCTGTGTTTATAGAGATGACACTGAAATATAGAGTGCTAACAACAGAGAAATCAATATGGGAAGATAGATAATCGCAACCTAAATGCCATTTAATCCAAAGAGCACTGTTGTCACTCAGTCTGAGTGTCTGTAGACCATTTACAAATGCATTTTGTTGCTTCTATTAGACTCTTATCTTATCTCACAACCGATCTATGTCTAGAACTTTCTAATAACCTTGAGTGCTCAAGGTCTTCTTTTTTTTTAGTTGCAGCCCTAAGTACTTTTCAATAGATCATTTTCAGAGTTTTTCTTCTCATGACCTTTAAAGGACTTTGAAACCCCTCTATTTTGATTTCATAGCAACTTACATGATTGAACGGTTTGATTTTGTCAGATGCAGCGCACACCCGTCTTCGGACAGGCTGAACCATTTGGATTGATAGCTCATGGATAGCAGTACCAGGTCAGGAGCTGACAGATACATGTGTTGTATTGCACACTCTGTAAGAATGGTCACTATAGCCGTACATCACACAGGCTTAACTGCACATGCGGGACAAACCTCCTCGTATCCAAAACTGAACTTGACCCTGGTTTCGTAACCCCCATGGACTTACCCCTGGAGATCCTACCTGGAAACCTTGGACGGTGATGCGAACCGTATCCCCTACCTTTGCCCTGGTAGGGGTTATCATAAGCTTGGGGCCTTTAGGAGCCGCTATGGAAGGAAACAAGAGAAAACTCGATCAGTTTTTGTTGCACAGCATTAAAGCAATACTAGTATACCAGCATAGCATTAACAGACTGAAGTCATGGCGTTTGACTTGGAGGTCAACTTGGAGATTCTCAGTTTCCTTCATTGAAATTGCTGAGGAGTATTTATTTCCCAAGAGAGACAAGGACCTAAATTGGGTAGACACTCATTACTGAAGAAGAAACAGAGCATGCAAGGCAAATGGTGGAGGAAGTAAGATAAGAGACACTTAGAGAACTAATTCCCTTGTCTTGTGTGGACCGAATCTCCCAGATGGGTTTAATTTGGTCTCAGAGAATGGCTGGGATGTGATGAAGGAAAGGAAGGTTAAAACATCATATTTTGACCTTCTCAGGCACTGAGGATTTCTCTTGTGTACTCAGGGGAAGATAAGAAAGTGATTTTGTACATGTCTGGAAAGTGAGACTACAAGTTTCTCAAGTGAAACTTCCTCTGTTCGGCAGCACGAGCTAGGCTCTTTATAGCGACACAGTCTGAGTGTGAGAATGCCTCCGACTGGTCCCGTGTTAAGTGGTTCTGCATCGTTTACCATGATTACCAGCATCCACTCTGCGTAGCCCTGAGAACCATAAAACAAGTTTTGTGAGCCATATGTTTGCGCTAACACATAATTCCAGAGCGAAGCTTAGTAAATGAAGATTGGATTTGAAATTGTTCAAAAATACATCCCACTGTGGCCTTTTTTCAACCCTCATTACGGCTAATGCTACGCTTTGGCTCCTACAACACATACAGATAATCCAACTACTGAGAACTATGTGAAACAATGGCTAATCATGCTTTTAGCCATCAATCAAGCCACAGAGTGTCCAGCAAAAGCTAATGAGGCATCAGGCCAGTCTTAGTCAGTTTAATGATTACCCCCCGGTGCTGCTTAATGGATTATGATTTCCGCTCTCACATTTGTAATGGGTCCTATGAATGTGTATTTCACACATAAATCAAGTTATGGCAGGACACTACACCGAATACACAGAAATCATCTTTCGCCTGCTTACTTATTATGGAAATGATCGGGGATATTAGCAGCCAGGCTTTGCGGAGTGGAGAAAGAGATGTGAAATGCAATACACAAGAGAGATTAAGAGCTTGTCAAGGCATGAATCATGACTCAATGACTCCATCGATTTTCCCTAAGAAAACAGTTGAAAAACAAAAGGAGACCATTGATAGGGTTTGTGTTCTGACAGAGCAATGGACACTCAAAGGCTGACCCTGCCTTTTCCGTACCAAGTGGTTGAATTAACGGATCAATACCTCGGACTGCCTAACCTAAGCCCTAACCACCGGAGCTGACAAAAAAATTCACTGAGCTGTGACATTTTCCTACCCGCGGTGCCAGGTAACTGTTCTGCCATGGCAGTTTTTTCTTTTTTAAAGAAAAAAGGGTAAAATTGCACCTGTTAAAAAAGCATTTTGAACAGAATTAGACTGAGAAAGCCTTATAAAAAGCTTGCTGTTGAAGTAAGGTGATGGCCAGATGTCTGGGGCCAACTCCAGGAGGAACATTTGGTGACCCATGTCATCACCTTTGATTATGGCCGCAAGCACCGTAACTGATGAGCCACAGAGACGTTGACTTTTCAGGATTCACTAAAGGAGGCAACTACAAAGTCTCAAAGTTTTGTCATCAAAACATTATAATGTATGAAAACATTTAACTCGTCTTAATGCACAATTAAATATACAATATCAACTACACCAGCATAAAAAACAGCCCAACTTGATGACTCTGGGCTTAATGTAATTTACCTAAGTACAACATGGTCCTGGATCAACATTTGTATCATCCAATCGGATTCTACCACTAGGTTTACTTATGACTGTTGATACAAATATTCTTCTAGGACCAACAAAGGATCCATGTTCAATATGTATAAATCATGTCGTATTTAACCCTGGCTTTCTTCATAGACTTGTTTGACCAAAATATCATGGTCCACTGAACCTCCAAGCCATTGAAACCCTTGATAGAGAAAAAAGGTTGTTTGAATGTACACAGATTCATTCACACTCCCACACACAACCCACAACAAACATCTACATACTTATTATCAGTCTATTGGGTGGAGGAACTTGGCGTGCAGGCATAGATCATCTCTAGCCGCTGGATGTGAGAATATAACTCATTCCCCTTCTGTGTTTTTGCTGAATCAGTAGCACCTTCACTCATGCAAATCCTTACTGCTGAGCCTGGCTCAGCTTTAATTATGGAGAGGCACTGACTGAATCACTGCATATTTGGATATGACTGACAGACAGCCAAGTCAGGGCAACAAGCCCAGCCGTGATGCTCTGAGGTGAGGACAGCATTCTGAGAACACCGCCTCCACAGACCAACCGCATCCATTTAGAGCGCAGCCAAGTCTCGCCTCATGAATATTCAGTGAATGTAATACAAATTTGAGTCGCTGTCAAGATGTTTCTGTCTCATGTGAAAATATTCAAATCTATGAAAGATTTATGACTTGTGAATGTTTCTATGTCTTGCGTTTCATTTTCTGACCGGGTACAGGTTAGTGGATCTCCTGTACTGGAAGTGTCATGATAATAACTGAAATTAAACCCTCTATGGAGCAACTGCATACATAATATCTTCCAGTCTTATTTCCTCAGGTAATGGCTGCTAAAAAAATCAGCTTTGCCATTACAGGAATAAATTACATTTTAGAATATATTCAAATATAAATCAATTGCAATTGTATTTCACAATATTACTGTTTTTACTGTACTTATAAAAATGCAGGGTTTAATTCCGACTTAAAAAATACTGTTTTGCACATGATAAGCAAAGAACAAAGGAAACAGATACAAAAACATTCACACATATGCATGCATTTCTTCACATAAGAGCGCAAAAAAAAAAAAAATTGCAGTGAAATTTTTGAAGGAAATTCAGTGATAATGTGGTTTATATACTTAACTGTAAGGTCTACCATTGCATAATGCAGTGAATTAAAATACAGTAAATACTTAACGGATGCAAACCAAAATAAAAGCTTGTTCAAAACTAATGAATAAATCTGGCATCTGTGCAAAAAATAGATTCACATTAAAACTTTATAAAACAAATACTTCTGATTTTAAATATTGATTAAAAAGGGTAATTTAAAAATGTAAAAGAATATTGTTAAAAATGTATAATATTAATGTGATTATAAAAACAAATATGGCAAGTTATGTTAAACAATTTAACACCATTATGCTCTTTACCCCTTTAAAACAACATGTTCTTCCTCATCTTGACTGGCTTTGGGATATGTCTCACAGACAGTATATATTTTTTATATTTCTTTTTTGTATCATTAATATGTTTAAATAACATAAAGCAGTTCTGCCAACTGAAAGCTGTGTGAATACATCTACTGCAGTATAAACGGTAAAGCAAAAGCTCTACCAGCTGACACATTTCTATCATCGCACAGTATATGTTATTGACTAAGGGATTTGTCTTTGTCCCTGTAGTCTGACTGTGCTGAACAAACCAATTCCTCACGCACTACATCCCATGATTCATTTTGGTATATCGTGGCTAGATGTGAACAAAGTTTACTCTGCTGTCATTCTCTCCTGTGGTTGTAATACTTATTTCATAAACAAGAGGGAATCATGTTTAAGTGAAAATAAAACCACACGCTAAGAGGTAAACGTCTGCAAAAGAAGCAGATACTCTTGCGATGGGATTGTGGGTTCTGTCTGAGCAGCCATGAAACTCATAGAGTGGGAGATCATGTCGGAGTGAGACGAGAATGATGGAATGAGGGAGAATGAGAAATATTGAATGGAAAAGGCATCAGCTTCTAGACCATCTTCTCTTTCTTCGTCTTATCGCTGTTTTTTGTCCTTCCCCCGCCTTCATCTCTTTCTGCACTGCTCCTGCACCACTAAGTGAGAGAAATGTCTCTGTTTATCTTGTCTTGCGTCTCATCACTTGCCTCTTTCTGAGGGCTGATAGCAGAGACTACAAGTGAGTGCTGCCTTTGAAGTGATAATGGGATCGTCAGGCCATCTTTGTTGTAGCTTTAAAAGCAAAAACGGCAAAAAAGCCTCTCATCCATGAAAATACAAAGGTATGCCAGTATCCCATTCTTTGGCAGAGTTGTGCGACGACTTTCATTACTTACAGAATAAACAAGTGAACGCAACAAGCCAATTTTACTGACATGAATATGAAACGCAACAAGCAGTTTGGCATATCCTCATTTTAGCATCTTAATTAGTAGACAGTAGACTTTTTTACGATTATCAGTGGGTTGCAACAATAAGCGCACTGCAAAATTCCCTTTATGCTTGATTTCTTTAATTCAGGTTGACTTTTTCAATAACGTGGTTAAGTTAACTCAATCTACTGCGCAGACAGCTCAATGAATTGGCCTGTCAGTCACTGGGAGATTTTGCATTCTGCATTAGTATCTGCAATCTTCTTGCCTGTAACGCAATTAAGCAGCAAATAGAAACCAGTGTTAGTCTCACTGCATCTGTCAGATGGGGATGTAAAAGGATTCACCCACGATCAGTCAAGGGGAGGTGAATAAAAAGGTTGAAGGTCAAAAACAAAGCTTTCACATTGATCTAAAGATCTGCATCCTGACAAATCAACGTTAAAGCCAACAAAAGCACTCTTACCCAGTATGACCTCAGTCTGCATAGGCATGGAGAGAGCCGGGTGCATGATCTCGCAGCTGAAAAGGGCGTCATTGTCCAACTGCGGATTCAGAGTCCAGGTGAGTTTGGCCTGAACCAGCACAGACCCGTCGCTCTGGGGGATCTGCGTGTTGCTGAAGTAGTACAGGGGGTCAGTGCTCTGAACCCAGCGTGGGAACTCTCGGCTGACCACTGTCTCTGGGATGGTCTCTGTGGCTGGGCTGGGCTCTTGGCCGGGTTGTCTGGCCATATAGCTCCGCCCAGGGCTCTCTGTGTTCAGGCGTCCGGGCCTGCCATCCGGACCCAGCAGAGATAGAGACTTTCTCAGCTTAGTGTCATCCAGATCCCTGCTGATCAGAGGTCTGGCTCCACGCACGCCAGCGGAGCCACCGCCCTCATAACCCACGGTGGGTGAAACGTAGGAGATCACCTCTATCAACTCTCCATCCCGCTTGAAATATACCTGGAAAGAGAGACAGAAAGTTAATGATTCTGTACTTCAATCAGACTACATTTTTTAAAACATCAGGTAAATCCTTTAGTCTGATTGTCAGTTGGACTAAAAATGGGCTGCCTCCAACTAGCCTATAAAAATATCTGAATAAATGAATGAGTGAATGAATGAATGAATAAATGTATTTGCGATGGAAACAGACTCCAATCAGCCCCTAAATATGCTGGTATAAAAAAATAAAAAATAAAAAAAAACACTAAGGACGTGGGATTAAAAAAAAGGCTCTAACAGGCCATAAAATGTGATGGTATAAAAATACAAATGTATTAAATAATAAATAAAAGAATAAAGAGAAATAAATAAATAAAAGTAGGATGGAAACTACAGAAGTTCTAAGAGGCCATGCATTATTATTTCCCCCTTCTTGTTTTCTCATGATCACGTGGGTAAAATGCTTAGCACATTAAACGCATTGCATTCTTGGGCTCATCTGCTTGTCTGTACATAGAATGCTTTATTAATAATTTGTTTACTGAGTTTTTGGTCTTTTTGGTCTCAATGCATTAAGCCACGTTAAGTGCTATCCTTATAATGGTTTTCTATTCTAAGTCATAATCATGAGAAAAAAAACAATTCTTATTGTGCTGACATCACGAGACAATTAAGTCGTGATCACGAGAAAACAAGAAAGAAAAAAATAATAATAATGCATGGCCTCTTAGAACTTCCGTAGGAAACTGACTCCATACAGCCCCTAAAATATATATATTTTTTAAATAAATGAAAATAAAATCTATAACATTTATGAAATAATTCAATGTAAAATTAACAGCAATACTAATACATACACAAATAATAATAATAATAATAATAATAATTATTATTATTATTCCAGCTACTTTATTTTCCCTTATCAGTTTAAAATACATTTAATTTACAATTTGTATTTAAAGATATGTGTGAATTGATTACTAAAAATTTCATTTGTAATAAAGTTTGACTACTTGTTGTTGCATCAAAAGAAACTTGTGACTGCATGAAGATGCTAAATCAAATAACTTTGGATGTTAAAATATAATCTCAAAACTCTGTCAATTGACTGTCAATTGGATACACAGGCTGGTTCTGAAATCGTTTTGCAGATTACACATTTCCAGCATGAAAACCAGCATCATTTTGGTATGAAAAGGCATGGGAAAACTTTAAAAAGAAAGAGGATGCAACAGTCAGTATCTGCCGCAATCAAAGTAAATTGTGAAATTACCTAAACAAAAGTATCTGGGACAACGCAAAAGCATCATTCAGCCCACAGCGCCAGTGAATGGCAAATATACATGACACAGTTTCTGCTTTGTGTTTGTGTTCCACTAGCGCGTTGCTGTAACAGCCTCTCTCCACTACAGTGCATTTGGGTATTAAGATTCCCGGCTGGTAAATCACTTGACAGGGAATTAAGTTCCCACTTCAACACACAACCTCCAGATATGTGTATTAAATTCAGTAGGCCTAATGCCTGTAGCATTAATGTCTGCACAGTGCTCTGCTTGTACCCCTTTTACTCTCAATCCCTCCTTTTCCTACCCTCCACTGCTTCACAAGATGGAATAAGAGGGGTTCGGCGTAAAGTACTGCATGCTATATAGCCTATATAAATATATATGTTTTATATAATCTGCTTGTCCATGGAACCTTTGGACACTTTAAATTCCGTTTGCACAAGATCAAAGTTTCATTGCATTACACAAGACCTTTCCTTGCACTTTTCTAGCCCTTTTTTTACCCTTTCTTTACAGTATGTGAGTGTGTGTGCGTTTGTCTGGCTTTAATTTGATCTCAGCATTTATGCCCCCACACTCTGTTGGGTAAATAAACATAATGTAATAAGGGTGAATTAAGCTCACGTCCTTGAGAAGTCTATATTTCCTGCTAGCAATGTCAAAGAGAGCGACAAAGTAAGAGAGGCTTGTAAGGGACAGCGCTATTTCCCTCCATGCGAGGACTGTTTTTGCGGCTAATGTGCTCTAAAGTACACACTTTATCTTGGCTGCTGAGAGGAGTTAACAGCGTATACCACACTGTGGCTTTTACTTGCATTATCTGACTATTTGTTCCTGCAGCCACAGGGAAGAGCAGACAAAGCAGATGTATAGTGGAACCCTCATGCTAATAGCTAAGGCTCCAAACAGCAGCTAATGGCTAATATTAGTTTTTTTTTTTTTTTTTTTTATTAATTCAGTTTAATTACACAATAGCACAAGGCAAACATAGGGCAATGTTATACATATCAAAAGCATTCAAAACAGAACAACAACAAAACAAAATGAATACAAACATATAAATTAAACAAGAAGATATGGCTAATATTAGTGGTTGTGTGAGATAACAAAACAATGCCTTGACTACAGAGCCATTTAGAAAGGACAATGCAATAACTCATGCTACGGCTGAATAGAGGCTAGTTCAGTTGCAATGAATGGAGGATCTATATTCCTCGGTTTTACTTAGTCAAACAAAGCCACATGAGGGAGTTTTCTGAGCATGCACACTGTAGCATCAACGCCAGAGTTTATCACATTCCCGCTTTCCATGTAAACACACTATATCAAGGTTGCATAAACCCCCCAGGGGGACTGGCACTGTAAGAAGTGTACAGCTTTGAAAAAAAACATTCAGTGAAATAGTAAACTATGACAGTGGTTCTCCAATGCTATTTTTTTTCCTCAAAGGCTACAAAAGGAGAGAGAAAAAATGAAAACAGTGAAAACAGTACTAGTCTGAAATGTTATTACCTTGCAACTGTTTTCTATTTCAATATATTTTAAAATATAATTTATTCCTGTGATTACGAAGCTGAATTCAGAAGCCATTTCTGTCTTCAATGTCACATGGTCCTTCAGAAGTCATTCTAATATGCTAATTAACTGAAACAAAACCATTTGAAAGGTGTATTTTAAATAAATTATTTTTACAAAGAATATTTTACTTAAAGTAAATTTGCAATATAATGTGCAAAAATATACACTTAAGAGCATTATATGCATTACACACACACACACGCACGTGCGCGCACGCATTGGCAAAATATTACTGGTTTGCTAAATAAATATTTAAGTTGACAAGCAGAATTCACAACAAAATGTTATTTATACCCAAATGTTTCAGTTTGCAAAGTATAAAAATGTGAACAAATGAACAAGAATGTGAGCCTTGGTTTTAACTAAACAAAATGTCTAGCCAAACTCTATTAATTTCTATTAGTTCTGTCTTGGGTTAACAAATCTTAAGTTAGAGTCCCTTATCTTTGGTTAATGTGCCCAATGTCTTGCAGTCCCTTTATGTCTCCAGCATGTGGAGCTATAAATCCTCGGCCACAATCTGGGCTAGATCTGAGAGAGAGGTAGTCTGCCTCTGCAAATAGTGCACAGAACTCCTATTCATAGCCATGCTAATCACCAAGGTAACAGTCACACAACATGCTCAACTCATTCCCAGCCTTGTTCTTTGCAAACACGGTCTCTTCAATTATTCATACTGTAATACAGCTCCCTGAATTTTGCCCTGTTGGAACATAATTCAGATTTTGCATTTTGTGGATGGCATACTTGAGCTTTTACTTTAACAATCTCAAACATCTCTCACCAACATTTTTCTAAAAAAAAGAGTCGACATGTGCTTAAGTTTAGTTTAAAATTGCTTAAACATGTCCCACAATGTCCAATTGGTCTGTTATAATAATCAGAATCAGAATCAGAATCAGCTTTACGCCAAGTGTGTGCAAACACACAAGGAATTTGTTGTGGTTTTTAAGAAGCTCTTGGTACATACATGCATACATACATACATTACATACATACATATAAACATACATATCTGACATGAGAACATTTAAATAAGCTTAACAATAATAATAATAATAATAATAATGTGTCTGAATCTGGAACAGAAGATCTAATTTGTGCTCTCTCTATATACAGCTGTATAGAAAAATTATGCATACATATTTACATAGAACTAGAGAGAGTAAATAATTAGAGATGGGGGATGAATTACAGGCAAGAATTAGGGTTAGAGAATTACAGAACACAGGTTGTTTAGTTGTTTAGGCTGGAGATTGGGGGAAAAAACTGTTTTTATGCCTAGATTTTCTAGGCACAGAGATCTGTAGCGTCTGCCTGACGGGAGGAGCGCAAACAGGTCGTGTCCAATTGTGATGATGTTACCTTTTCTTCATCTGGATAGTACACTCTGGAGTAGTGCACTTACCATCTGCCGTACATTATGGTAAGCCATTAATCATTTCAGCAGAGCATTGCTTATTACTGGTAATCTCTTATCACACAATGAGCAGGAAAAGGCCATTGTTTCTTTTCACAGGGGATAATCAATTGTCCTTATATTAATTTCTCTCTAATGTGCCTTCAATAATTGCCTTGTATCTACAGCCGGAGTCACAATGCTCATTTCCGTCGATACAAATTAGATATTAGACATGTTTGACGTGCTGTTGATGGCTGTCTTTGGTTGTTGTCTGGGCAAAAGCAGAGTTTCTAAAGTCCTTTTTAGGGAGATGCCGGGCTGTAACTCCCACGCAACCCGAAATAGTTCCACATGAACGCAAGCACTCATGTCTCACGCCTTAGTAAGGGGAGTAATTACACAGCACCCATTGTAGAGTCTATCCAAGCAAGATATATTGCACAATAATACAGTAAGTGCTGAAATAAGCCAAAATATAATGTAGTTCAGTGTCCTTGAAGTTTTTTTGGCAGTTCTTAGACGCATAACATTACAAAGGAAAGGAAAAACACCCCACCTCAGTTTCAGGTCTTGAATCATCAGTGTTTCAACACGTTTTGCACAATGGATGCGCACAAAAAAACATGTGTGCACCCGCACCTCTGTGGATTTGAATGAGCGCAGCAAACAAACAGCGATGTAATTCTGCATGCTCGCCAGAGCACAATGCTTCACGCCGCCAGAGGAGTGGTTTGCCCGTGAATGGACGCTAATGAAAGCACCAGCATGCAGCTTATTGCCAAGCGCACTATTTTGAGTGGAAAGCTCATTTAGAGACTTCACAATAGTGGCAGTTCCTTTTCTACTTCCTAAAAATTGTCATATTTAATCACTGGAGTGTCAAAGAGATGATGGCCTTACTTCTGCTGTTACAATGCGGGATTGAGAGCCGAACGGACTTAATGACGGATAATATGGGGGATAATTATCTAGCTCTCTTTCAATCAGCACCAGATTGTGCAGAAGATACACCAGCCTGGCCTGTCAGTTGATGGACTGCTGTGTTTTCGAATGCTGCTCTTCATGGTATTTAAAGACAAGAAACGTCCCTTGAGGCCCATCGGATATGTGAGAAGACTCCCAAACAAAATGCACCAAGAATGTTATGGATAAATATGATTGATGTACATTCACATGAGTCCTATCAGTGGCATAGACTAGAGAAAGCAGTTATATTTTATCTACGGGTGAAATTACTGCATGGTGGTTGAATGCTACGCATTTTACCTCATTAACCTCTCTATTATCAGACACCTTAATATAATATAATATGGTAAAAATAACTTCTAGTAAACTGAGTCTACAATTGCATTAGTAATCAAAACCTATGACGTTCGATAGGTAAATAATAATGTTCAGGACCACCTTGGCTAGCTAAAAGGGGGAAAAAATACTTGGTGCACATTTAAAGGAACAGATCACATATTTATTCACTGAGCTGTAAATTGTTGCAACTCATCCAGTTCTCAAATCAGACTGATTGGCTTGCTTAGGTTTTGCTTTTTGTCATTTGTGGAACTTAACATCTTATTGATTATATATAGCTGGTTTGGACTAACACCAGAGTGAGTAAATAAAGATAGAATTTCATATTAGGGTGTACTATCCCTTTAAATTCAACATCCAAATCTGCCGGAAGAATTTTGTCAGCCTGATGAAAGACAAAATTGTCTGAAAAGAGCTGAACGGTGACAAAATAAAGACAGCCTTTTCCAAAAGTAGCGAGATGATGAACATGCCGGGTGCTCAGCTCACTGTGGGAATGATACGTTGTTTTGAACCCCAAGCTATGCACAGTGGCTGTTAAATTGATTTCAAGAGGGTGTTAAACTGCAAAGCCATGGCATTGATTTGACTTACTAAAGATTGCTAAAAAAAGAAGAGTGAATTCATGAAATAGAAAATAGGGGATGTTTCAGATGATATAGAAGAAAGCCATAAGGCAGTGACACCAGAAAAGCCCAAATGAAATGAATCATAAGACAGTAAAGAAGAAAGTCATTTGAAGTTGCAGAAGAGAAATTCAGTCCAATGCTGCTGCCCTGGAGCACAGCAGTATCTGTTGAGAATAACATTATTTTATTTGTAGGCTTAGTGAAGCAAGAGGCAAATAAGTGAATAAACGTCCTGCAATACAGATAAATATTAGTTTTGGTTTGGTTTTAAAACTTGTTTAGTGACTACTGTAAGCTTTCTCATTCTCTTAAAAGCATTAAGATTGCATGTTATATTTGGTTTCCTGATTTATTTATTTAAAAATTCCAGGTTATTTTCATCACACCTTGTCTTTATCCAGATCAGAATATTGTTTGGTATTTGGATTGAAAGTAGTCTCTACGGTATAAGTGTCTGGAAACTTCACTAGTAAATAACCAAATAATGTCCCAAGTGTTCTAGTAAGTGTTTGTTTGTTTACAGTACAGTATTACAAGGTGACTTTGACATCATTGTTCTCCCTTAATGGGACAGGTTCAGGTCCCGAGATACCAAATTATTTCCTGAATACAATTAATTTCAAAACACTGTTTTGAAGTGCTTCTAAGGTTTGAACATAGAATAGAGGCAGTAATCCACATGAGATGTGATATAATTTGGCAAAAATTTTACCCATCTAGCTTTAGTCCCATCGAGACATTCTGAATGAATTTTAGAGCCTTATCAAAATGCATAAACTACTCCTCCCTTTCCCTATTTCTCAACCACATACTTCATTACCACACAAAATGATATACTTAATTAACTTAATTAAGTACTATCCTGTATGGTACAACCTTCAAATGCTTTTGTTTTGATGAGGACATAAATGTAAAAAAAGATGATAATGATCTTATTTTCATAGCCCAACTGACTATGAACATTAATGTTAAAAACAATAAAATTCTCTCATGCAGTTTTACACAAGCAAACTTATGCATACACTACTGTTCAAAAGTTTGGGGTCAGAATAATTTTTTTGACCTTTAAATAAATCAATAATTTCAATCAGCAAGGATGCATTAAAATGATCAAAAGTGATAGTAAAGACATTGATAAAAAGGATTTCTATTTTAAATAAAAACTTATTTTGAGCTTTCTATTCAATAAAGAAATCTATTAAAACCGGATGATGCTTTTCACATAAAACATTAAGCACAGCAACTGTTTTAAACACTGATAATAATTAAAAAAGGTTTCTTGAGCTACAAATCACCATATTAGAATGATTTCTGAAGGATCATGTGACACTGAAGCAATGGCTGATGAAAAAGTCAATATTTTAGACATATTTCCCAGTATATAATTCTTCTTTTTCTGTTTTAATATAAATGTTTACATATTTTTTTTTTTAAATATTAATAATATTTCTATTTTGTGTGTCTTATTTTGACTGTACACATGCCATAATTTTTTACACTGATTAAATGGACAAATAAAATGGTCTACTGTCTTTTTAACATTTGTTTCCAAATATATTCACAGGCTATAGAAATACTGTCGAACAGTGCAAGATAGAATCAACCTTTATATCTCTGAATATAGTTGTTATGAATAAGTGTTACACACAACCAAAAGAACCGGCTCACTCACTATTGAGGATTACACAAATCAAGCCACATTCAACCACCAGCCCAGGTCTGAAACTCCTTTGAAAAATATTATCGCAAGAGCCTCATCAGCCTCCCAGACATCCAGGAACATTTGACTAAGATCTTTTCAGCTCTAATTTAACTGCTGTTTCTGGGCTCCCGTTGCTCGTCTGCATTAGCGGGTCTACCTGGGAGTTTGATGAGGAGCGTGCAGCCTACGCTGATGAAGTGGAGACTGTCTTGTGTGAATGAATGGCAGTGGATTGGCTGGTAATGAGGGTCGGAGCGGTGGGGTGAGCTCTCCTTGGGACTTGCACTCATGGGTTGTGTGCTAATGGAGGCCAGAGCTGGTCAGCCTTTTACTCGGCAATGTGACTCTTCAGGTGGGGTGGTGGAAATCATTTTCACACCACATGCCTATCACGCTGGGCTCTTAATTGCTGGAGATGGGGGCAAGATATATCCGGAATACATTATGCTGCTCCCACAGAGCATGATTAATGGGCTGGAGGGATTTTTCACAAACCACTGGTTGAACTCAAGTGGAGCTTGTGAGGATGGTGTTCATGAGGTTGAGGTTGTCACGGTTCGTAAATTCACTGTTTCCTCCTTGTCTCGTGTCACTGTTGTTTACACATGTGTGGGTGCGCGCGAGTGGGCGTTTCCACTCGCGCTATCAGCGTTCAGCTGATTTCCATCATCCCATCACCATCACACAGCTGCAACTCATTTGCGACATATATATACTCACATCTCCTCTCATTGTCAGATCGTTGCCGTTGATGTCCGTGTCTGAGATCCTGGCTCGTTGGTGTTCCAGTTGCGTGTTCCTGCTTCATGTTCCTGCCTGTTCATTGTTTCACCGCTCACGAAATCACCTGGCTCACTTCTTCAACCGGACTATTCATCACGTCATCTGCACTGACCACCTAGTCCCTGTGTTGCCAGTTTCTGTGTGTGTGTGCTGGACTAATTCATCTGTGTGTTCTGGAATATTATTTGTGCGTCTATTACATTAAACCTGAGTTTCTTGCATCTTGCTTCCATCATCCTTGGCCATGACAGAGGTGTGTGGGCCGCAGAAACCCCACTGACTTCAATGATTCACTTCAAACAGTTACAAGGCCTTTGCACTCTACCCTATACACAATCACTGAACAAACAGTGAATAAAAATGAACAAACAAATAAAAACAACCAAAAAAATTACACCAACTGGCCCCTAAAATATGCAGGAACAACAAATAACAGATTTTTAAATAAATAAATACATACAAAAAAGGCTTCTGTTTTGTTTCTTGTTCTGTTTTGATGAAAAAGTCAATGTGATCCGGAAATCAAGTCTGTAATAGAGGATTTACTCATTTACAAGTCAAGTGAAATGTAAACAATGTCATTAAGACTGGAATTGTCCAAAAAACAACAATAAAAACACACAATTGAACAAGTAAAAGCACAATGACTTGATATTTACCAGGACAAAGTGATATGAAGGAGCAATTTATCTTGCTAAAATAGTACTGAAGAAACATTCCAAGAAATTTGACATGTTTTGCATATTATGATTGGAGACACATTGTCCATGCATTTTGGTTTATGGGTAATGGATGCAGTAGTAAGCTGAAAAAAAAACTGAAAACTAGCAATACAATAAAAATATCAAATTCCAGTGCCAGAACTCCCCTCATTATAACACACATGAAAGAAACTGCAGCTCGACAATTGGAGATGCCTTCTCTGTATTAGACACATCCCTGCTGTGAGCTATTTCATAAAGTAGTGGGGACAAAATTGACCATGGCAAAAAAAAAAAGTCTTAGAGACATCTGTAATGACTGGAAATGATGCCTATTTACAGTATAAACAGCATGTGTTGTGTGCATAAATCTGGCTTGGGACTCACCGATGGAGCTGGTTTGCCTCCTTTGGCAGTGCAGACCAGAGTAAGGTTCTGGGCCTGGTAGCGGCTGAACTGGTGCTGGCGTGTTCTCTGCCACAACTGAGATGTTGTTGGGTGGAGCTGCGGAATAGAAAAAGACATATATAAGACATTCTGGGACACTTTTACCACATTAATCAATCTGAGCAGCATTTCAGAGCTGCATTTACTTCATATTGACATGCATAGTTATTCCCTATTAAGCGTTTGAATGGTAAATCTCCCATACTAGCTTTAACACTCTTTGGTCTTTGAAACGTATTCTGAAATATAGTGTATAACCAATGCACTTTCAAGTGGAGATGTAGTGGTGCATGGTTGGGGGTTTTGGAGCATGTCAGCGTAGCTTTATTCTGTCAATGAGAGCCCGACTTCTCATATGGGCCAGTAAAGAAGCAGTATTATACAGAGAACTCTTAAGGCGAAAGAGGAAGGAAGCGGAAGTCTGGAAGATGAGAGGATCGTGGCAGGGCCACAGGGAGTTTCAACACTGGATTTCTTGGTCTGCAAAGACTCTGACCCCTCGCAGTGAAATGAGATACAACCACCTACGATGCAGAACCAGAAATGTGCGGTCCTGGGGGTGCTGTTATAATGCTCGGCATTCCAGCAGCTATCTGAAACATAAAAAGCATCGGTCATAAAGGCTGTGTGTGCGAAACCCAAGTTGTTTAAGACGATGTGGGAAGCTTTATGCATATAATATCAACCAGCTCCTGCCAAGCTCCACTGGGGAGCCATACGAGCGTGTCATGACATCGGAAAAGCAGAAGTGCATGTCTTGACCGCCTGTAGGGATCCATGGGCAAGTCGAAGACAGACTTCCTGGTGCTTAATGTAGAAAGGATATGACGCTAGAAGGCTTGAAAACAAAGCCCTTCCCAGTTCTCCATTTGAATGGCCTTTATTTAAGCCTACCTGTCAGCTGGAACGAGTTGACTTTATCAGCTGTTCAGGGATGAAAAGGGGAGTGGGTTTTTTTCACATCTGCATTTTTTTACTAGCACCGAGCAATTTATGATCCTCTGTCAACGCGCCAGCGTAGGTGGGCATTGACTATTCAGGCAGCTGTATTATCACATAAAACACTTCCTGCAAATTCCCTTTCACACCCTGCTGAGACAATTGGATGTTGCTTCTGCTTAGTTTAGACCTGTCTTCAGCTTTTTGCATGTTGAAAGGATGACAAAAGGCATGTAATATCAGCAGAGGATTCAAGAGTTAGTTCATCCAAAAATGAAAATTGTGGCATTTAATCACCCTTGTGTCATTCCAAACACGTATGCCTTACATTCTTCCGTGGAACACAGGAGGAAGAAAGGTCACTTTTTTTTCCATGCAATTAGCTTTTGAGCTTCAAAAAGGATGCAGAAACACCATAAAACATTATACAATTAAAAGTGCTCTTCGTGACTTGCACTATATTTCAAGTGTTTTGAGGATTAAAGACTGACAATTTTGTCGTTATTCACTGTTAATTGTCCCTTCCAATGAGCTGTAACCACTGGCACCAGATCAGTGAGTCGTTGAGTTCAACTCGAGAACCAAATGAGTGATTCGTTAGGGAATTTTTCTCATTAGTTTATAAATGTGCAAGAGATATTCAGTAAATTACAACTTAATTTCAGTTTTGGTGGGTTTCTCACACAAAACTATTGCATGTCTTCATTAGACTTGGAATATATAGCATTTATGATACTTTTTTTAAATTATAATTATATATTTTTTTGCATAAGTGCAGTTCTTGATCACTTTTATCATATTGAACAGAGTACACAGAAAGAATGTCATAGATGTTTGACAGTGTTTTCATTTTTGAAGGAACTATTCCTTTATAAAGAGCCCTTCAGAACATCTGCTGTGAATCACTTGATCAATACGCTTGCATACTAAGCAGGCAGAAGAAGAAAAAAGACGGCGTATCAGGAGGCCAAGGGTAATAACGTTTTTTTCCAGTGTCACTTTAAGTCTAAATCCATGTGCTACTTCTCCAATAAATGTGCAATTGAAATTAATTGATTAAAAGAAAAGGGATGGAGGAATGTGTGAAGGTTTGAGAGCTTTTGTTTCCTCAGCACCTAATTGCTTATTGATGGCAGATGTATGGAAGGAAATTAACCTTAGCGAACACTATTAGCTCTCTGGGAAACTGAGACTTGTCCTAAATTGGAGAATGATATGCTGTCACTTGATATTGCGGATGGGACTATAATACGCACCTGCACGCACACCCGAGACGCAGAGCGTTGCTCCTGAATTGATAGTGTCCCAGAGCCATAAAAGAGAATGTTAAATGTTCTGTTTGTTAAATGCTCACAGTGGTCTTGATGGATGAGACCCTATGGTTTCTGTTTATAGCAGTGGCTAGTCAAGGCTAATTAACCATGTGCTCTCACAACTGCTTCACGAAATGAGCCAAGCATACCGATACAATCCAATGCCAGTTTGTAAAATCTAGTGCCTGTATCCTCTGAATTAGCCAGACTAGATTTCTACTTCACGCCATCACTAAATTCCACCTGATAATCAAACATTCAATTTAGTTTTGACTCCAAAAGGATAGTGAGGTTGATTATAAAATGACTACAGATGTGCTTAGCCTACTGTGCAAAATAATTCTGATGAATTCTCTCCTGCTCTGATGTCTAATCTCATTTTAGTCTATTTTGACACATTGCCATTAATAGAGTTTCCCTCTATTAGAGTTCATAAAGTTTTGGTAATTCGTAATGTTAGAGTAACAGTTAAGACACAACAAAGAAGTTTTAGAACTGCTTTTAAACAACAATTCAACAATAAGGAGTAATTTACAATTTAGACACACTATTTCCAGTTTGTTGTCTGTTTTTGATCCACTGATGAAAACAGTTCCAAAATGAAAATGTTCTGCGCCTTTGAGCTTAGTTCCTGAATCAATCTGTTTTTGAACATATCAGTTGAACAAACTGATTCATTGACTCGCTCATATAGACTGTGGCTAAATTCAAAATTGCATACCAGAATATTAGTCTTACTATTTCTGCCATGTAAATATATAGAGGAAATAGTAAGAGCAGAACGGTGGTATGTAATTTTGAATTCCATCCAGTCACTTGTATTGTTTCTGAATGAAACAGCATTTAAAAAAATTATAATAATTGGTTAATTAATTATTGACTCACTCAATAATTACTTGATTTAACAGTAATGAGCTTTTTTTTCATGTGGAGGAAAGCACTAAATATATGTAAATATGTGTGATATTATCAATAAATAATACTATGACACATTCATAATAAATTACAAAGGCAGTCTGGGGGTTTATCATGAGACTTATCTTAACTCCACTGTTTTGCATTGGAGTTTCTGAGAGAAATCAAAGCTGTTGTGTATGTTGTCAGTAGGGAAATCTAAAAAGCCAAGACATTGGAATAATCCTTGATGGAATGTTTGAAACAATGAAATGCTATGACTGCCATGCTTGGCACACAACAATACCTTGTTTAATCCTCTAACGGATTAGGAATGTTGCTCGATGCGATGGAATTACAGCTTTTTCACACTCAATTTGATTACACTATGAAGGTTCTTGAGAGTTTTTTTTTTATTTATTTTTTACTTTTTTATTTTGTGTACTGAGGGGAAAAAAACACATGGTACTTTCAAGGAGGAGGACATTTTGTCAATTTCGTCACACAAATCTTGTCTCCCATCGGTCTTACTTTGTCAAGTTTCAATGCGATAGAAAAAGCTGATATATTTGTAAAAACAAGACCGAATGTTTACCCAAGGAGTAATTTTTATTCTCAAATGATCAAGTTGGAAAATAATCACTGCTGTTGCGACCACATGCAATTTTTGTTCCTGCTGTAAACAATGTTTCCACACAACAAGAGGCACAGTGAAAAAACACACACAAAAAAACACTAGGGGAGTTACTATAACCCTATACACTATATTGCCAAAATTATTGGGTTGCCCTCTTCTAATGAACAGGTTTGACTACTTTAGTAATTTCCATGAGTACAAATCTTAATGTTTAAGCATATAATGATATTCTAGGGAATTGTGTGCTTCTAATATTATAGCAACAGTTTGGACAGGACCCTTTTCTATTCTAACATGACAATGCCTCTGTGTATAAGGCAAGGTTCAAAAAGAAAATTATTGATTCAGTCAGTGTGGAAGAACTTGACTGGTCTGCATAAAACCAAGTCCTAATCCCAGTTTAACACCTCTGGTGTGACTATTCATCATTTATAAATGTTTACAAATGTTTACTAATCATTAGTACCTTTATGAGCAGTCATCTGGATGGCAAAAAGTGTCCCAAATGACCTGAATTCACCCTAATTACACATTGTAATAAATTATTTATTAATCATTTCTTCATGTTTTTGCTGTACCCAATCTAAAGTAGAAACTATTCATTATTTGTAAATAAATGCTTAATTATATTTCAGTAACTTTATGGGAAATTGGCCTTTAGCTGCTGTAACAATGTTTGTGTAAAGAGTGGTTAATTCAGTTTAGATAAATGCTTACTAAAGACATAACACACATTGTAATTTGGGTGCAAAAATGGCACTAAATGGTTACATGTTTTTACAGCATTGTGCATTATAACCAATTACACACAGTTCTGCTGAGCTCATGAATGCTATAGCCAATCAGAAACGCCAGAGCAGTAGTGAAAAAAATTATATATAAAAAAAAAATCCCACACTGTTTGAAAAAGTGTGTGAACCATTTCCCTCCTCTCATAAGCCACACCGTCAGACCATTCATCCAAATGGGAGCAGCCATATTCCTTTTGCAGTATGATAGTCCGAAGCACCATTACTTTGCTCTCTTTTAAAAACAACAGCATTATTTTTTTTCTTCTTTACTTGAGGAACAGGGGCTCACATTTAGCAGAGAGCTCCCTGTAGACACATCTCGCTGGCCTGGTAATTAAAACATTTAGTGGCCCTTTGAGACACGGGAAGGAGGGGTCTATATCTCCTCTGGCCTTCCTCTGACATCTGTTATGAAGATCTATTGGGTTCTTGGTCAAAACACAGGGGACACTGGTCAAAGCCGTCTATTTTTCAAGGAAAGTCGTTTACTCATAACTTTCCTAATAGATTGTCTAGGTGCCTGTTTTGTGGTGAGTCCCGTTTTGCATCCTGAGACTAATCAACCAGTGTTTGTAGAGGTATTCAGACATCTGACTCAGACAACAACAGAACGGTTTCTCACTAGGCTTCATCAAGCTGTTTATCAACAGTTTTAATAGGGGTAAAATGAAGGTAATGAAAGATAATCACACAAAACCACTGATGCATTTGATTAAAAACCTTCCTGATTAATCCAATGAACTGCTTTAAAGAGAACTTATCATCAAGCAATCATATTATCTAACTTTGGTTGTGATTTAGCTGGCACAAATCATATTCATTCAGAATTATGGGGGAAGGCGCTTCAGGTCAAATAGTAAATGACAGAGTTTGTGGAATTGGACAGTTACAATACATTCCTTTTGTATCACCACTGACATTTAACCCCAACCATGAAATGAATGCATTATGAGCCGCTTGGGATGAAAAGTGAATACTAAACTGCATTTAAACTTAAGGAAAAAACCTTACCTTTGTACAGTATACAGTACCTTTAACATACAGCACAAATGACAAAAAAGTATATGTATTAATGCTAATTTATAAATATCAACTTTTTTTTTTCAAATGCTTGGTTTCTAAATCAATGGATTTTCAATGGTTATATGCTCTCAGCAGCCACAATTCATTGCACAGAAAACATGCGGCCAGTGTAAACCACGTTTATCCTAATTTCAAATGGTATTTAACAAAGTCTGAGTCATATTTTCTTTCACCTTGCATCATATTTCCTTTAAGGTTTGCAAGGATGATAGCTTCAACCAATGGGCAGATGAATTTGCACCTAAATACTGTGCAGTTTGATTGGCCGCACATCACAAAAGGTATAGGAAGCATTTCCATATCCCTTTCAAAAGATCATAAGCCTATTTCATTTTCTACCCTATGTATGATTAAATTGGTTGCATTTTATTATTTGCATTTAGCATTGCTGTTCTATGCTGTGTGACTTCCAAGCTACTGATGTAATACTATTAGGTCAATTTAAAATAATGGAATTTTATGTAAGATTTTTACTTTGTTGAATATAAGCAGGATTATGTGCTTGAGAAGGAAATGTCTAGCTGTGTTCTTCCTACGAATGCAGATCTTGTAACTGCGGATTACGCATTCAAGGTCTTTTCTACACTCCTCTATGGTATGACAAATAAAAAGGCTTCATTCTCAAGAGATCATTTGATGTATCCTCCCTGTGAAGTAAACACTAGCATAAGATCATCTGAGCAGCAATGTATTATTCACAGTCTTGAATGACATAACTGTTCATACTTTGAAATGAGGCAGAGCAGATACTTTCATGCAGTGTGAGCCTAGACACAGAGACTTGCTCTGAGAGACCGCAGGATTCTGCTCTGATTTTAAACTAGTCTACAGGACTAATCTAAGTGCATCTGAAGAAACAAATATTGCACATGAGCAAATGAGCACTGCCCTCTTTCAGATGCCCTGACTGACCAGCGTTGCAGCCCAATCTCACGGCAATTCGTACATATTTTATGAGGTGGCTAATTCGTACAAATGCGTACGACCTCAGTCGTACAAATTCATACGATTTTTGCTAAATCGTACGTATTTTACGAGTTGCCAATTCGTATGAATTAGTACGAATGACCAACACCTAACCCCGCCCCTAAACCTACCCGTAAGTGGGGTTTAGACAAATCGTACTAAATCGTACGAGTGAGGTCGTACGAATTCGTACGAATTAGCCACCTCGTAAAATATGTACGAATTGCTGTGAGATAGCGTTGGACTGACACTATAAGAAGGTCCCACTGCAGTGTACAGAAGTTCATGATATCAATCAAATCCTACTGTGCAGACAACCAGTCTCCTGCTTTGTATCCATCATCAGGTAAGACACAAATAATCATTTTGATGGCTCTGAAATTTGACAATGCAAACAAAAAAAAATGACGTATGAACGTTTTGTTTTGTCTTGTCAGAGATACAGAGGTTGTGACTGTGAATAGTTCAGTCTGGACTTGATAATTGAATGTCCAAGGCATTTGTTTTACTAGCCTGTAAACTAATCGAATTTAGTACGCATTTCTAATCAAATTCTTAATGATTCTGGATTTCAATGAAGCCCTGATTGCAAGGATGAACTAGGGGTGGGGGGGATAAAAACAATCCACAGCAAGCAATCATGAACAATATCACCTAAATAAATGGCATGTGCATATAATACATAGGCTACTGCACTGAAAAAAAAGGTGTAAAAAATGAATTTCACAATTAATAACAAAAACAAGTAACACATTGAATTAAATATGAAAGTGTGAAGTAGAAAGACCAAAATAGTATTCCTATAAAACATACTCCAATAATTGTTATTTATATTTTATCCACAATGTAGAAATCTAAGAATTACATATGGAGATGCTAGTAAAAAAGTAAGTAAAATAAATGCTTTTTTTTTTTTTTTTTTTTTTTTTTTTTTTGGATGCACAGTAAATTCAAATATAGGGCCCAGCAAGTATATATATATTTTTTAATTTGTTTTACTTGAAATCATGTTATATGTGGATTGAAAAGTGTGCAATATCCTCTTAATGTATTTTTCTATATTACATGGCTGTCAGTTTTTTTTTTAAGTGGGCAGAAGATATTAAATAAACAGGTATGCTGGTTTAGTGGTAGGCTTTTGCAAAATAGCTTGAATCCTGCATTTTATACTTTTCTACAATCGAATCAGTCTCCCTACACTCTGAATCAACTTTATACTACCATTTTTTTGTATATTTGTACATACATATATATATATATATATTTTTTTTTTTTTAAGTCAGTGGATGTATATCAAGAGTGGTAGTGACTTAGTGATATCACTGCAATGGAGAGTGGATTGCAGATGAGAGCTGTGTAGGAGAGAATATCCGCCACTGATGACAACCATAGCAAACACAAAGCAAAACTCCAGCTCGACAACTTCTCTTTATTAGATACATCCTTGCCACAAGTTATCTATTCAAAAAGTGGTGGTACATAACTCGATTGCTGGAATATGTTTACCAAATCTGTGGTAACGTACAATTCACCTGCAGGTGTGTTGCCTTATAAAATATACAGTTTACTACAATAGCCATTACTACAACAAAATAGAAGATAGAGATATGGATTGATAGGTTTAAAAATAAATGATGTCTTCTTGTTTAGTTTTATTAGCAGAATTAAGCAAACATTTTTTAGCAGAATTAAGCAAACATTTTTTGTCTGCACAAAATTGTCAAATTTACTCCAAAAATGTTCATAATAATAAAAAAACTGTCATTCTACATTAAAGTTAATATTTGATTTTTACTTTTCACTTTTTTATAGTAAAATAGTCATTTAATTTGCGTTCAACTAATAGACATTCAAAATACATTGGTAGGTTTAAAAATAACATATTTTAATAAAAACTATATGAGGATATAGGCATTTTAACCACATTGTCACAAACACTGTCACAATGTCAGCACAAAATTGACAACTTTTCATTACCATAACATTTTTATTATCAAAAAAAACTCTCATTCTACATTAAAATAAAATGTTAATAAAGAAATGTATTAAGTAATGATTTTCAGATTGAAAATCAAAGTTTAAATATTAAACATGGTTTCCTTTTTTATTTAAATTAATAATTTAGTTTAAGTAATTTAATTTTAAATTAAATCTAAGTTCAACAAACATAGACATTCAAAGTTAGTATGTTAAAATAACCTCTTTGTATAACAACTACATGAGGATGTGGATGACACATTCTAACAACATTGAGCATGTTTTAAATTATCCCCAATAATTTACTACCAAACTTAATTAATAAAGACACTGAAATATTAAATTTAAATTATTTGGATTATATGTTAATGTAGAATTTACTAGTGATTTTTATTATTTTTAAATCTTGTTTTAGGCATGCAAATTGCATTAGTACTGTAGATTGAAATAACTCTTGTGAATGTCAACCGACCACCTTTATGCAGCACCAGCTATGGCCCAATCTCAAATGACACACTTGATGCATACTTGTGCGTCCCTTCGCACCCTCTTGTTGAGCCTGTATTGATGCAGGCTCCTCTGCCACCTGTCACTATGTCACCAAAGCGCAGACTCGGAGGGCCTTCTTTGGGAGAGACAGCAGGCCTACAAAACCTATCAAAGCTTGAATCCCTTTATGGGAAAGAAAAGGCAGTGAAGAGAAGCTCTGAGACCGGAGTCAGCCCTTTGAAATAGTGTTCCCAGGACGAGCAGCGCCATGAGATAAAAGGCTCTAGAGCGCTTTTTAATCACATTGCCCATTGTGCTTTTAGCATTTGCATTTACCCCATGCCCTTTTCATTTGCATTCGTCATTACTGTGCTGTCAGCTCTTATCAGGGTTGCTCTATCCTTCCTCTTAGGGGAGAAAGGGAGCAGCCTGCCATTGAAAGCAGGGCTCTGCAGCTCTACGATGTTGCAGGGGCTTCAAAATGCACTTTGTCTGTCAGGTGGGAGATGGGACTGACAGACCGTGCCAAATGCCGGTGTCACTTTGTACAAGTTCACCAGTTACAGAGCTCATTAATCACACCGATGCCATTAAGCGATGTTGGTTTCCATGCGGACCCGTGTGCTCTCCCTTCTGGATGCATTCGTCCATTTGCTGCCGTATGGTTTCGTTCACACATCACCCTGTGGTGAAAGCTGTCATCTGTGCAGCTCTTTTGTTCGAGCTCTGCTTCTATAGATACTTGAGACTCATCAAAAGTCTCTGACGGCGAACTGAACTTCAAGGCCCACGGCTATTGTTATTTAAATGTCACGTTAAAATATTACGCTTAAACTTTCCTCCAAGTTTCTTTTCTGAGCTGGGTTGATTTGTTTCTCGGCTTCCCGCCTCTTCAACTTAAGCTTGGTCACACAATAGCGACTCATGAATGATAGGAAATAAGATGCGTCATGGGTATAGGCGGCTTTAACTGTCACTTTTCCCGTCGTCTTTGAAGCCCCCGGCCGCTAAAAGCAGGCTTGGACTCAGAACGCACCGGCTTTAATGGAGACGTGTGGGACATGAGAGCAGATTTAGAAGAAAACCGACGGAGCGCTGGGACAAAGAAAAGGGTTTTTGCTGAAAGAGTGCAAGAGAGCAGCAGATGGGCACCCAGTGCCCGCCGCAGATTCTGTAATGCCACGACTGGCACCCATAGCCTTAAAGTCGGCGCTTATCTGACAGGGGGCCCTCATCACAATCTGCTCTGATATGGCCTCTCAAACCCTTATAGGCAGCTGGGTAATTTACAGAGGCCTGGTTCCTTTAAAGTTCCACTGAGGTTCAAATTGGTTGATCAGTACAGTTGTAAGATCTGGTCCAGACACCTTTTTTATATCACCAGATTTACTGACCAGGGAAAAATGGGGCCATAAACTTATATGAGGCTAAAGAGAGTTGGCCCCAGCCGCCAGTATCCATCATTCAATTCTCAGCGCTGTCCTGTAGTAACGCACACCATATGAGCAAACCCCCTCGCGGCTGTACGGAGGAGTGACATTGCGTACCAGATGACAGACGCTTCCAAGCCCCTGACCTGTCAACATGCAAGCAAAGCTTTAGAGGTACAGCTGAACTTCCATATTTCAGAGCTCCACGCCAAGAGGCTTGGTGTGGCCCACACAGGATTTAGACAGATGGAGAATGATGCTTTTCTGAAAGCTTCCAACCACCAGAAAGCTCCATTTGCTTGCCCCAGAGCACAGACCCAGTTTTACTAGTCGAGAGCAGGGGAGTACAGGCTAGACATTTTCACTCTGGGGCCAGCATGACAAAACAAATACCAGCCTTGCCAGTAGAACCTTTTCCCAGGGTGCAATTTATCAGAGCTGTTTTCCAAAAGTATGTTTAAATGGGATTTTCTTGGCAAGGCACTTAGTGCATTTTTTGAAGTTGTAAATAAAACAAAGATTTCCGGAGTATGTTTTACAAGAAAATACTATTTCTGTCTAAAAATGTCATGTTTAATTCAATGTGTTGACTGCTGTGTCTTAGTCAAGTCGCCTTTTAAGGCATTTTATACAGCAGACTGTTTCAAAGCAGCTGCACAGTAATAAGAGGAAAGTAACAGAATCAATGTAAATTAGAGGCAAATCCAAATTCCTCTGTAAAGCAACTCTGTCATTGTTCAGCTCCAGTCTGTTCCATGTTGATTCGGTTCAGTTCAATAACTGTGTAAAGTTCATCGAGTTCAATTCAGCTATAAACAATTCTACTGATGTCAGTAGTGTCATTATTCAACCTGAGTGTGATCAATGTTGAATTAATTCAGTTCAATGACAGTGTCAATGCTGCAAAATTTGTTAATTATAAACAAATTTTATTCAGCTATGACTACAGAAGACAATAGTGTCTTTATTCAGCTTAATTCAGGTCAAGTTTTGTTCCCATCTGATAGTGCCGGTGCCATCAAATTGACAACATCACTGAATGTTAAGTGTCTGTAGTATTTTGTAATTATTTCGGAAATTTACTAGCAATTAAAATGTTATTAATTAATTTAATTAAGTATATAATTTTTTTTAGAATCAGTACAAATATATCTAAATGCATATATATAAACATAAATATATGTATAATTATACATATATAGTTGTAGTAACTTTAATTTATACAGATTTATATAAACGAGTCAGAAAAAAACAACATTGTAGACACACACATTGCAGTAATTACAACATGGGAAAATATGATTAATTCTCATGAAAATAACATCATCATGCAACAAATCTTAATGGCTCTTAAAAACACTTCATTATATCCAATATAATTTTGTATAATTTCCATTTTGAGTCCAGAAAAAAATTGCAGCTTGGACATGTTTTCATTTAATACACTCTAGTTAACTGCCTCCGAAATACACGGCTCTATCTTGATCTAAACTTTGCTGTCATGCTGGTACTTAATAATTTATCATGAACTTCAGCATGACAAAATGTCTCGTACTGAGAAGTTCCTTTTCCCAACTGATGGGGACTGTGCCAGTTGGCATTAATGCCGGCCAAGTGTCTGTAGGTTGGTGTATCTGCAGTGTGTGTCTAAGAAATAATCTCTGCAAGGTCAATGTTGATTTAAAAGAAAAAAAGGCCAGCATTTTATCAGCAATAGGACAATGGAGTTGACCTTCAGTTATAAATGAAAAATAAATTAATTTTAAATCACTGTTTGGGAGGTTTAGACAAGGTATGCAGCTTTACGTTGCATTCTTTGATGGAATAAATAAATAAATAATGCATTATAAATTCCAAACATTCTGAAGAAATATAGTTTAAAAAAAGAATTTTAAAAATAAAATAAAATAAAAACAAAATGAATAGAATAAAATAAAATAAAAATAAATAAATAAATAAAATCCTTTGGAACAACATGAGGGTGTATAAAACAACATTTAAGAGATGTAAAAATAAATGTTCTGCAAAAGCCTAATGTATTTGATACTCACATTTTAACATGCTTTTCTAAAAAATGATGAACTGATTCAATGTAAAAGTCACTCTTACATTTACTTCAGTAAATCAGAAAAGATTTCACAGCTAAAAGACACGTGTACCACGACTCGAAGGAGGACATTTGAACAATTATGCTAAAAGGTCAATACAATAGCTTTGTGTACGGAACAGACTGAAATATTAATTTGTTATTCACATTAGAGTTATGATACCTGATTCCTAACAAATCATTTTTGAAGTCACATCTTTCCAGTAAATCAGATAAAAAAGAAACATTAAATAAAAGGAAATAGTTTGAACAAAATGAAGGTGAATAAAACAATGCAGAATTGTCATTTTTAAGTGAACTAATATATTAACTGTGATCACGTTTGAAACTGGATGCCCTGTAGTCTTGGGAAATGCCATGCTTAATTAAATACTGTGTATATCAGAATCAGAATCAGAATGAGCTTTATTTGCCAGGTATGTTTACACATATGAGGAAATTGTTATAGTGACAGAAGCTCCACAGTGCAACAGAATGACAGCAACAGGACAGGACACAGATAATAAAATAATAATATACAAATAGACAAATAGGCAATGTACAAAATAGCAAAACACAATATATAATATAGACAATTATGTGTGTACAGGTCTGATATGTGCAAATTTGAAATGAAAAAAATAAGTATGTGTGATGAATAAATAATGTAAATAGTGTTGTGTGTTCCATGTTTAATGTCAAGTGTTCATGAGATGGATTGCTTGAGGGAAGAAACTGTTTCTGTGTCTGGTCGTTCTGGTGCTCAGAGCTCTGTAGCGTCGACCAGACGGTAACAGTTCAAAGAGGGTGTGTGCTGGATGTGAGGGGTCCAGAGTGATTTTGCCAGCCCTTTTGCTAACTCTGGATAAGTACAGTTCTTGGAGAGTGGGGAGGGTTGTACCAATGATTCGTTTAGCAGTCCGGACTACCCTCTGTATTCTTCTGAGGTCAGATTTGGTAGCTGAGCTTAACCAGACAGTTATTGACGTGCAGAGGACGGATTTAATGATGGCAGAGTAGAACTGTATCAACAGCTCCTGTGGCAGGTTGAACTTCCTCAGCTGGCGAAGGAAGTACAACCTCTGCTGGGCCTTTTTCACAATGGACTCAATGTGATTGTCCCACGTCAGGTCCTGAGAAATTGTGCTGCCCAGGAATCTGAATGACTTCACTGCAGTCACAGTGCTGTTCATGATGGTGAGTGGGGAAGAGCAGGGGGGTTTCTCCTGAAGTCCACGATCATCTCCACAGTTTTGACCGTGTTAAGTTCCAGGTTGTTAAGACTGCATCAGACAGCCAGCTCCTTAACCTCCTGTCTGTAAGCAGACTCGTCACCATCCTGGATCAGTGTGGTGTCCTCTGCAAACTTCAGGAGCTTGACAGAAGGGTCTTTAGACTTGCAGTCGTTCGTGTAGAGGGCGAAGAGCAGTGGGGAGAGAACACAGCCCTGAGGAGCCCCAGTGCTGATAGTACGGGTGCTGGATGAGAATTTTCCCAGCCTCACTAGCTGCTGCCTGTCTGTCAGGAAGCTGATGATCCACTGACAGACGGAGGTGGGGACGGAGAGCTGTCAGTTTATTCTGAAGGGTGTCCGGGATGATGGTGTTAAAAGCGGAGCTGAAGTCTACAAACAGGATCCTCACATCCTGAGGATGTGAGGGCAACAAAATAATTATTCCGTTATAAATCATTCAGAATTGGTCGCACATTCACATGGCACCTTCCCTCATTATTTCCTCATTGTTCCTCATTTCACAGAAAGGCTGACCTGAGCTTGTTCCGCGGAACAGCACATAGCAGGGGACATAATTACTAATGATGCACTAAAGACGCATGAGAAGTGAAGGTTTGTCCAGCACTGTGTGAGAAACGTGGTTCTTGAGTATTGAACAATGTGAGGGAAGGAGATCAGAGCTCTATACTGTGCAGATTTGAGTCCCCGCAGGTGTCTTTGGCAGCGTGGACCTCGGTCTCTGCCAGAACCACTACCTCTGTGAGACCAGCCACATGGTTCCCACTGTTAGCCTGCTTGAAACACCGCTGCAGTGGAGTCAATGCGGTACTAACAAGCTATGCTGTTGTCTAAATATACGTATTTCACATTTTTTAAAATTCAAGTCCTATAATGATGGTACATTATGCAGAAACTGATATGAATGCTAATTTATTCCTGAATTTGAGTTTAGGAATTTTGCTCATTGATTATGCAGTTGTATGAACTTGTGTTTGGAACAACAAGATTGCTCTGTTATGTTGCAAATAAGCTATCAGCAAGGGGACTGAAAGTAACTTCATCTCCATTCCAACCTCTAATAAACACACCGATGAGCAGAACCTCTCCCTCTTTCAAAATTGTAATGAATAAATATGGATATTCCAAACTTGATTTCTGGTTTCTAATTAAAACAATATGTTCTGTGCCAGCTCTGGAATTTTTTTTGTGCAATTTTCATACAAGATACCAAGCATTGCATATTATTATAACGTATAATTGTTGTATCTATAAAGAATTTGTGAGGGGAAATTGTTGTTTACCAAGCTTGTTAGAAAACAGCACTGACTCTATAAAAAAACAATTGTTTACATCCACTTGAACCTCCACACCATGTATATATCAGCATAGAGCTTCACAGGTTTAATTTCCCTATGTGTCTAAGCTATTCAGGCATAGTCTCAGGGATTGTATTAAAAATGTCTTAGTCCAAAACTCAGGAGGCTGTCAACATCATCTGTTTGACCACTTCATAGAATGTCGGAGAGAGAGAGAGAGAGAAAAAAAACCTATTTTACACATGGGATATTCTGAATGCAGTGGATTGCCAAATAGGCTAAATTGAATCTGAGAGATTGCCTCTGGACATGAGTCTTTTTTCTTTTTTTTCTAATAATGTCTTTCATTACTCAGCAATGATACAGCCATCTATACAGTTTAAAAGGAATGAACCAATAATTACCTTTGTTAAAATGCTGTCTCCTATTGCAGAATTCTGCGAGATGCAAAAATAATAAAATAAATAAGCCATTCATAAAACAATTTCCATTTCAGATTTAAAAGAACAGCTCATTTGGAATGGCATGTTCAGCCTGCTCTTAAGGATGAAAGCTACTGTGTGGCTTCGGACGACAAAACAGCACTTGAGTTATATAGACCACTTTAACCCTGTAAAGACTGGCCTATGAAATAATAGATTATTATTAATATTAGTAAAAAAAAAAAGTTTAGAATTTAGATATAGAAGCTCATACTTGGAGGAAAACTTGAATATAATGCATATAATTCTGTGAAATGCAATGCAATACAGAGATGAATGATAGATATACAAATAAACCTTCCTCAATAGCCTGATGCATCATTTTTAATCACATTTTCATGTTTTTTTCCCTAAAAAATATATGCATGGGTAATGATATAAACCTAAGTTGCTTCAGTCCAGTAAATATACATAATAAAATATAACTAACAATATAAAGGCCTTATAAATTTGGGTATCAAATATGATACAGTAGGCTTTATAGGGTTAATTATGCTTGCATGGTGCTTTTGTAACCCTTTCCATTATTTACTTTCATAGTTAAAAAGAGTGTCCACGATATCCTTCAAAATTTGTGTATTTCACAGAAAAAAAGAAATGTGACATGCATGTGTAAATAAAGAGTTCAATAATTGGGTTAACTGTCCCTTTAAGACAGTCCTGTTGCCATGATGACATCATTAACTGTGGGGTACAACTGGAGGAGATTCATTTTATGTTTCAATGGAAGCAAATACACTTCACAAGTTGACCCGACACGCACAAGTATCCCTCTCCATATATTATGAAACATACGGCCCTGGATGCTAAGACCACTTTAGGCTCCTGAGACTGTAAATATCTGCAGCTCAGGTTTCTTTAGTGTCCAGCCAACACATGCTCGCACGAGCCATAATTAGACAGTCCAGACTGCTACTTGGTGGGCAGACACTGAAACGCTGACATTTACTAAGTGTAGTTATTTGTAACTCATTAAATGGCAAGAAGCTATTCATCAGCCGGTCAACGTGCTTCCAGTGATGTCTCATTGGCATAGAACATTAAAAGAATAATTCATACTTATTTCCATATATTAAGAGACAACAAGGGAAACTCAACAAACACACAAGCTCAAGAGGCCGTGAAGGTTCAAAACAGACCTGCTATTTGAAATAGGTTCCAGGTTTAAAAGCAGATCAGCCAATAACAAGATTGAACTGGTTTGATGACTGTCTCAGCCAAATCAACTGTAAAGGTTTCTCAAAATTTTGAATCAAGGACCCTTGACCCAAAATGTTTTTAGACCTATAAAAAATGACAATCACATCAGCCTCCCTACACTCTGAATCAACTTTATACTACCACTTTTTGTATATTTGTACATATTTTTAAATATATATGATTTTTATATACATGACACTTTAAATATATCATATTTTCATATTATGACTTTTAGCTGTGAAACAGTCATTATAATTGTACCACTGTTTCTGTTTTAATTTATTTTAAAGTGCTATAACAGCAAAGCTGAATTTTCAGCCACCATTATTCCAGTCACATGTCAAAACATGTTAAAACCAGTCCTGTGTGCTTAAAATTGTTGATGGAAGAATAATATGTATTTTTCAGGATTCTTTAATGAACAGAAAGTTCAAAAGAACAGCATTTATTTGAAATATAAATCTTGTGTAACATTATTAATGTCTTTACTGTCACTTTTACTCAATGTAATGGGACCTTGCTGAATAAATGTATTTTAAAAATACGGTTTGAGCTACAGGAATGCTTTTTAGAATGCCAATAGACAAAACGAATGGTACTTCAAGCCTAGACTGTTCATAATCTCACTGTGCACTATTCAGGAATTTTCTGCATACCCTAAATGGACCCCAGAGTAAGAAACATCATAAACGACTACTTATATTGCACAATTATACTTATTCTTGCAGAATTACATGCTAAATGACTACTTATTTTGTGCAATAAAAAAAAAATGCACCAAAAGCACAAAACGTTTTTTTTTTGTGTGTGTGTGTGTGTGTGTGTGTTTGTGCAGCTGAAACATTCTTCAAAATATCTTAATTTATGTTCACAGAAGAAATAGTTACATAGTTTTGAAATGACACGAGAGTGTCATTGCAAAAGTAAATTATCACATAATTTTATTATTAAGTAATTATTAATTATTGCATGTAATATATTCATCAACAATCATATCCTCTAGTAATGTTTTAGCAGCAATAATCTTAATAAATAATCAGGGACAGACTGCCATGCATCTCTTGCAGTAAATTATCCAGACATATAGGCAACTTTGTTTTTTACTGCCAAAGGCTTTTGCCGACAGCTCTTCTAGCTGGAGGGCCTCACTTCAGGCTTTTTTAATGCTGTCACTCAAGCTGTTTACTGCCATTAACATTTGGTCCTACAGCGGGTTTAAATAAGATTGCTTCATAGACTCGTGACAGCAGAACAGCGCTTCCTATTCATTAGGTTATAAGCTGACCGAGAGACTTCCATAGTTGTCCTAGATAATTCCATTCACATATGCAGATATCGTACATGCGTTTACAACTCTATACACCAGCTTTGACAGAGACCGAAACGTCTTTGTCGCCAAACATCATAAAGCATGCTGACACTCTAATTGCACCATGCTATTCCTGACACGACTCATTCGCATCTTCTCCCGCCACTAAAAGGACGCACTCTGGCAGGTGCCAAGTATCATTTAGTTGATTTAAAAGTGTGATGATGTGCACATTATGCCGTTTGTTTATTTGTTTAGAGCCAAGTGTAGCTGAGGCCGCTATCCAAGTTTCCCCTTAGGCTCAGTAGTGCAAAATAACAAATGGGAGACAAGCACATGGTTAGAAGGTCATGTTAATGATAAAAAGCTTGATTGCGTAAAACTAATCGTGCATTATCACTGTCCATCCTCTTTGACCAGGTTATAAACTATCCATCAATTAATGTGGCGTACATATGAAGTGAGCGATTCTGACAAAGTGCAGATGGTGTTAAGGTAGCCATATTTCTGTTGAGTAATTACCTGTCATGAATAGATAACAGGTTTGGCAACAATAATTCATAAAGCACTTTCTGAGTCCTGCCAGAGAGAGGGAAAAAAGGGGGCATAATATATCACCATCTACCTTTTTACAACACCATCAGCCTCCACAGAGACTTAAATAACACCAGGCTGTATAGATGCATATCCAAATTCTGCCATAAGGACACAGATTCCACAGCATTAATCACAGAGCTAAACAGACGCTGTGCTCTGACTTTTCAGTTGAGCAGACTACAGAAACTGTCCAGAGATAACCTCCCATGTTCCAGCAGAAATAGTCCTGCTATAATTGTAACTCAGGTGGAGACCTTGTTTCCATTTTACAGTCGCTAAGTCACAATAGGTTAGATGAAGTGCTCAGAGCTTTCAGGCAAAGTCACATTAAACGGAACGAAACGATGAAGTCTTCGTTTTGGAGTATAAAGTGCCATTTATAGCGAATTGTCCCCTATGCAAAAAAAAAAAAAAAAAATTCTGTTAAATAGATACCTAAGAATCAAAACCTCAACCTAATGTTGTTACAAATGTATGAGTTTCTTTCTTCTGTGAAATACAAAGGAAGATCTGCTTTGGCTTTTCTTTTTTGGAAAAACACAAACACACATTGATATACACACATTCTCACTCACACACACACACACACACACACCCACTGATAGATAGATAGATAGATAGATAGATAGATAGATAGATAGATAGATAGATAGATAGATAGATAGATAGATAGATAGATAGATAGTGTTTAACTTATTTAAAAAATAAATACAGTACATAAAGTCACAGGATATGAAAGTGAACCCTATAGTGGAAAGTGAAAGGGATAATTCAGATTGAGTACACTATATTCTGAATTATCATTTTGATTGAACTGCCCCTTTAAATGTCAGCTTAGATGACCTGACTACTTTATAATACAAGATATTTAATGCAGTGAAGCCTGTTGCACTTCTGAATGTCAAATAAATTGTTATGAATTTGCTTAATTAAAGCCAGACCATGTACAGTTCACATCTAGTCTGAGCTGGAATGAAACACGTTTACATGTGTTATGTTTTAATTTATTTTACAGAAAGCCTGGTAACATATCACACTTCCTGACTGTTCCCATAAATTGAGAGTTGGAGATGGAGCGACATGAAATTACATTTCAACAGGTGAAGCTTAAAAATAAAAAGCAAGTGGATATATAATACGTTCTAAATAAGGCTCATTACAAATGCGTCTCCACACAGTGCCAGCCACTGCCTCAGCATCCAGACGGTACATGGCTTCTCCATTTAGTCAATTAAAAAACAGCAGCCTGGTGGGACAGAGTTGTTCAGGAGCAAACCTGACGGAGTTGTGGGAGGAGATATGCCAAATCCAGTGTGAATTCCAGCTCCTCTTCTCTAATTTGTATTCAAACTTTGGGAAAGCTGGTAGAGTGAAAACAAATCCATTAACTACATGCCTATGGGCGGCATCTATGAGTTCTTGAACCCATATCGCCATGTGTTTGCAAATGTTTGTGTGTGTCACCGCCAGGCAACAGCTGCCCCTGTGAAAGATGCATTGGGACTGACTCCAAAAATACGTCTTCTTCACATATTAATTTCAAGCGGCAGCCACGGAAGGTTGGCATATGACATGTGACATTCCCCAAAGCAACGCACTCCCTTTGAGGAACAAAATACTGACTTTGTCGAGCTGTGATGTGATGCGGTGGGAACTTTTGGGGACGAGACCTGGCACAGATTAGGCAGGGTCTGATTTTTTGTATTTCGCATTATGCGTCAAGTTCATGCATGCGAGCAGACTCGAGGGAAACAAAAAGCTAAGCTAAAGCACTCACGCATATAATACACTTCCAATGCACATAGCCAAAATCAAGGATGGATTTGCTCGCTATATGTTATGCATTATATATGTCTGCATATGTCTTGGAGGTTGAAAAGCAACAGAGAGCTTTGAACGAGGCGTATTTTCAATAACTTGCGTCACCACGGTGGGAGAGGGGGGAACAGGATTTCTCCCGCTCATCATCTGCTTCAATCAGCAGCTCTCTTGGGAGGTGATGTTCTTCCTCCATCAGGAGAGGCCAACGTGGGGAGAGAATCCCAGGCTGTGATGATGGCCTGCTGGGAGATGGGGGTGTACAAAGTGAGCTGCTGTGAGGTGAAAACCTCTAACCACAACAGGAGAGAGGGGAGAAGAGGGTTTATGTGAAGCAGAAGTGAGTTCACCCAAAAACAACACGAAAAAATAGAAAGGGAAGCAATGTTGATTGTCAACAAAGATACTTAAAAATGTTAGGTAACTAAAGTTTTCTTTTTTTCTTTTGATTTTGTAAATAACAACATGGTGAGTTTGTGGTCGTCTTTGACATATTTTTCATTTAATGATGCACCAAATATTCTCTATAGGTGAAATATCTGGACTGCAGGCAGGCCAATTCAGCACCCGGACTCTTCTACAATGAAGCCATGCTGTTGTAATAGCTGCAGTATGTGGTTTTGCATTGTCCTGCTGAAATGCACATCGTCTGGAGGAGAGCATATGTTGCTCTAAAAGCTTTATATACCTTTCATGGTGCCTTCCAAAACATGCAAGCTGCCCATACCGTATGCACTTATGTACCCCCATACCATCAGAGATGCTGGCTTTTGAACTGAATGCTGACACGCTGGAAGGTCTCCCTCCTCTTTAGCCCGGAAGACACGGCGTCCGTGATTTCCAACAAGAATGTCAAATTTGGACTCGTTTGACCACAGAACACTTTTCCACTTTGAAACAGTCCATTTTAAATGAGCCTTGGCCCACAGGACACGACGGCGCTTCTGGACCATGTTCACATATGGCTTCCTTTTTGCATGATAGAGCTTTAGTTGGCATCTGCAGATGGCACGGCGGATTGTGTTTACCGACAATGGTTTCTGGAAGTATTCCTGGGCCCATTTAGTAATGTCAATGACAGAATCATGCCGATGAGTGATGCAGTGTCGTCTGAGGGCCCGTAGACCACGGGCATCCAACAAAGGTCTTCGGCCTTGTCCCTCACTGTGTATGTTATGCACTGTAGATGATGAGATTTGCAAAGCCTTTGCAATTTGACGTTGAAGAATGTTGGTTTTAAAGTATTCCACAATCTTTTTACGCACTCTTTCACAGATTGGTGAGCCTCTGCCCATCTTTACTTCTGAGAGACTCCAACAGGGGACAGGGGTGGGGCTAGGGTTGGACACCGCACTCACAACTGCTATTTCTGTCACTATTTCTCTTGACAAGAAGTGCATTTATTCAGTCACAGAACGTCCTTATGACCACATCGAACGGGAGACATTTTAGATGCACGCTCCAGCTTCACTTCAGCGGCAGGCGTAAGTCAAACGAGCGTGGAAACGGTACTGTGCTCAGTCTTCTATTGCACGCACAAAGACACCGGCGCGCGACCGTCTCATTTCATATCAAAGCGCGAAATAAACTATGTGCATGCAATGTTGTGATCAGTTAAATCATGAAGTTACCAAAAAGGCGATTAAAGCTGCTTTAAAACTATGCATGCATGTAATATATTTTAATATGAGTAACATTTAAGAACATGTCTCTGAAATGGTTTTCAAAACTGTCCTGGAGCAGCGCAGCACTGTCTCCCTCATCTAACACACCCGATTCAACTCATCAGTCAGTTCATTAGTAGAGACGAAGTGTTTTAGAAAAGGTAAAAAGAGTTGAGAGAAAATATGATGCCTGTCAGATCTGCGTCACGTTCTGCAGCAGCAGCTCTTAAAGAAATAACAGCCAAAATAACCTAATAAACAGCTGCTGTGATGTCTGTGATGTAATGATAATAGTAATGGCAATTAACCAGTCTTAATTGTTAATTAAAGGACAACGAAAAAAGAGGGAAAATAACTTAGCTTTAAGGATTCATCTAAAACCCCAAATCAGAAAAAGTTGGGACAGTATGGAAAACGCAAATAAAAAAAGAAAGTAGTGATTTCTAAATTTACTTTGACTTGTATTTCATTGCAGACAATATGAACACAAAATATTTCATGTTTTGTCTGGTCAACTTCATGTCATTTGTAAATATACATCCTTTCCTGTCATTCAGACCTGCAACACATTCCAAAAAAAGTTGGGACAGTAAAGCATTTACCACTTTGTAATGTTGCCATTCCTTTTCACAACACTTAAAAGACGTTTAGGGACTGAAGACACCAAGTGATGAAGTGTTTCAGGTGTAATTTTGTCCCATTCTTCCTGCAAACAAGTCTTAAGGTGGGCAACAGTATGGGGTCTTCGTTGTCGCATTTTGCGCTTCAAAATGCGCCACACATTCTCTATTGGAGACAGGTCGGGACTGCAGGCAGGCCAGTCAAGTACCCGTACCCTCTTCCTCCGCAGCCAGGACTTTGTAATGTGTGCAGAATGTGGTTTTGCATTGTCTTGTTGAAATATGCATGGACGTCCCTGGAAAAGATGTCTTCTTGAAGGCAGCATATTGTGCTCCAAAATCTCTATGTACTTTTCAGCATTAATGGTGCCATCACAGAAGTGCAAGTTACCTTTGCCAAGGGCACTGACACAACCCCATACCATGACAGACCCTGGCTTTTGGACTTGTTGCTGGTAACAGTCTGGATGATCCTTTTCTTCTTTGGTCCGGAGCACACGGCGTCCATTCCTCCCAAAAAATACCTGAAATACTGATTCATCTGACCACAGTACACGTTTCCACTGTGTGATGGTCCATCCCAGATGCCTCCGAGCCCAGAGAAGTCGACGGCGCTTCTGGACACTGTTAACATAGGGCTTCCTTTTGGCACAGTACAGTTTTAACTGGCATTTGTGGATGTAACTACGTATTGTGGTACTTGACAAAGGTTTGCCAAAGTAGTCCTGAGCCCATGTGGTGATATCGCTTATAGATGAATGACGATTCTTGATGCAGTGCCGCCTGAGGGATCGGAGATCACGGTTGTTCAGCTTAGGCTTGCGCCCTTGTCCTTTACGCACTGAAATTCCTCCAGATTCCTTGAATCTTTTAATTATGTTATGCACTGTTGAAGGTGAAATATCCAAATCTCTTCCTATCTTTCTTTGAGGAACATTGTTTTTAAACATTTCAATAATTTTCTCACGTATTTGTTGGCAAACTGGCGATCCTCTGCCCATCTTTGCTCCTAAAGGACTAGACCTTTCTTGGATGCTGCTTTTGTACCAAATCATAATTACAATCACCTGTTGACATCAACTGTTTCAAATCACATCATTATTTAACCAATTTACCTCATTACTAGCCCTAAATGGCTCCTGTCCCAACTTTTTTTGGAATGTGTTGCAGGTCTGAATGACAGGAAAGGATGTATATTTACAAATGACATGAAGTTGAAATTTAGAAATCACTACTTTCTTTTTTTATTTGCGTTTTCCATACTGTCCCAACTTTTTCTGATTTGGGGTTGTATATTTAATTTAGAATTTAGTGTTTGATAACTTCAATTTCAATTTCTGTATATTTCTGCTGAAGGGCACAGGTAAATATGACATTTATTATAATGGGTTTATGTGAAGATTGTTTTAAGTTCACTTAAATTAGAAGTTATTTAGTCTAATAAATGTTAAAATTGATAGCTCTCAATTTTACTGTAATGTTGAATGACAACTGTTAAATATCAGGTGGGGGGGGGGGAATTTTATAGAGACATCAGTGATTGGTATCAGTGATACTGGCTTTCAGTCATAAAAAAAGATGCCATTAAACAAATATTTTAAAAATATATATACTGTCTTTGTTGTTTGTACATTAATTTGAAGATTTAATGTGAAATTATTGCAATATAAAAGTATATTTAAAAACTTTAATGTTAGGTGGGATTAATCGCGATTAATTTCAGAAGAATGTGCGATTAATTCGTTTTTTTTTTTTTGATTGACAGCACTAATATATATACATATATATATTAAAATACTATCTAAACGTACTGAACTATCCAAAATATACAAACTTTCAAGCATAATGCTGAAAAAAATCTGATAAGAGAGAGAAAAAAAGAGCTTCATGGCAAACTGAAAACACAAAGAGGTAAGTTATATACCACATGCCTCAGTAAAAGAGGGAGGGAGGTAGGTAGATAGATAGAGTAATTAATATATTTTAATAATATTTTATCCAAAGACCAGGAGAAAATAAAACATTCAGGTGCCCGCATGTGCTCACTGGCTTAGATATACATATCCAAGGTTATTTGTCAAGGCAGATTTGAAGATGAAACTTCAGAGATTATTAAGCAGCTTTCATGAATATCTCTCAATTTTCTGAAGGTCACATGCTCCAAACAATGTTTGCTATGAACACTTGAACCCTTTGCTCAGCTCCTAATGTCACCTTGCTGAGTTTTCTTTTCTTGATTCACTTCTGGGGATAACTGTAATAGTTAAAATGGAATTTGCAAATTTAAATGTGGGTTTGCAACACAACATAATTTTAAAACAGCTTATGAGATCTTGACTTGCTCAACACAGCTTACAAAGAGACAAGACGAGTTCTTCTTTTGAGAATCTACAGAGAGAAAAACAAATGTTTAAAGTTATGTTTATTATTTCAACTTACTGTCATTGAATTTAAGGTTTGGTTTGAGGCAAAACAGTCAGCAGTCAGGCAAAGAAAGAGGAAAAAGTTAGTTTACCTTTAACAGGGCCTAGGAAGGCAATGGCAAACTCAAACATTTTGAACAGAAATGACAGAATCACTCAGTGTAAGTGTTGTTAAGAGGTACTGTCATCCACGTTCAGGTGGCCGAAGATTCACATGAAGATTAATTCATTCATTTAACAAAACATGTTTTACTCTTTGCGTTTATAGGTTCAAATATGCAACATAATAACCAATTTTATTTGTGTCCCTTATTAGATTGTTTCATTAGAACAACACTATTATTAAAGAATTAAAAACTTTAATTAAGGTTTAATTCAATTTGGTTCACTTAGATATCCTGAACTGACAATTAATAATTTTGACAGCATTTATTAATGAAGGCTATGTTCATTTACACAACTTGAAATGTTGAAAATGTGTTAGCACCCATCTATTATCCAAACCACTTGTCCTTATTGAAACATAATGCTGAAAAAAAAAAAAAAAAAAAAAAAAAATATATATATATATATATATATATGAAAAAAAAAAGTGCTAACAAAATTAACCATTTACTGTTAGGCCAACTTGCCAACTGATGACTAACTGAAAATGCAAATAGATGAATTATATGCTATCCGGCTCAGTAAAAGGTATGAAATGGGGAAATCAATCAATCGATCAATTAATCAAAAGACCAGGAGAAAATTAAATATTCAGGTTAATCCGTTAGCGAATTGAATCCTTTTGTAGTTACCCAAAAAGCAAAACAATGGTCCATTTAGAATGGAACATGACTGAAAATGATTAATGATTGAGTCAGTCAGTTCAGACACTGATTCAAACTAAGTTTTTAAAATGACTCACTAATGAGAACCTCAGAAGAGTCATTTGACTGTAAATTTTCACATTTTTTTTAATTTGTTACACTGTTATGTTGTAACGTGTGAAAAACCAAAACACAATTAAACTGAATATTAAATAAATAATAAATATATTTCTTTTGGACAAATACAAATTTTCTTTAATGGCTACAACAAATAAACATTTTAACATTTTGACCATGAGTCATGGGCCCCAAGTAAACCAAATTTCCATTACTGAATTAGTTATTAATTAAGTTTCTTTGTCTATAAAAATAAATGGCTTGTCTTAGCTCGATTGCATGCAGTGATGGCCTCAAGTTCACATTTCAGAGAAGGCTGCAAAATGTGTGAAACTGTCACTAATATTTTGAAACAAAACTTAAGTGCCCGTCCTGCTGTGGATGGCAGCAGCTGTAATTTTCTAAAACATATATTATGACTAACAGAGTTACAGAATAATGAAATAAAAGTTATATTCTGTTCAAATTCAAGTACACATTTGGTCAAATGCCTTGACCACGCTGGGCATCATTTGCTGAGCAACAACCAATCATCCACAGGAGTGCATTCATCCAGACTCTAATAAACAGCTCTCAGTTCATGCAGGGAAAATAATAGCAGATCCTCCACAGGCATTGCACACTCACTCCTAATGTAATCTGCAAAACAATAGCGCAGCATGGGAAAGCAAACGCAGTGTGTCATTCTTTTGGCTCCTCTATACCTAAAGTGAGAAGTCAAGTGAACACTTTGAATACATGGTATAAAATGACACGGGGACCACCGACATTGCTCCGACATCTGCGAGCACTTCAGGGCCTGCTGGCCCATTTATAAATGCTTGTGTTATAAATGCTCATTAAGCTGTTGTGCTTGTGGAGGGAATGATTTCCATACGTTGTCATGGAATTTTGCACTTGATTTTAATTGTTTGCTTGTATGTGAGATATTTAAACAAAACCCATAGAATAGAGCCCAAATAGTGGCCCTTACTTCACTTTGATTGATTGTAAGTGCTGCTATCTGCATAATGTCTGCTGTTTACGGTCCACTGGATGAAATGCAGTCATGGCGTAAAATGCACAGATGCGCCTCTATAGTGCTCTATAATTAATAACATGCACATTTTTTGTTGTTTTCAACCACTAATTACTACAATGCATGAAAACACTGTAAAAAACATTAATTTGATATGCAAACCTGGAATAAAAGAGCCAAAGTAGAGGGAGCAATCCGGTTCAAGGTAATAAAAAAATCCCCTTCTGGGTAATTAAAAACCCTGAGCCTCTTTGGGGTTATTTTACATCAATTGACTCTTGGCTGTACATTATCCTTTACATAAAAATCAAGCATTCAATTCTCTATAGTGCTGTAATCGGGGGTTAATGAATAATCTTCTAATTAAAAGAGAAAGAGGGTTTGACATCACTTCATATAGCCATACTGCCAGGTGGATTGCGGCTACTGAACACTCCCCAGGTTCATTCTGCCCTTGATGCTCTCAGATGGTCAAAGGTCAATACCTCTGGCCTTCAAATGCAAAAGCACATTTACATTGTTTCCTAACCAGAAGTGAGCAGTTTTCAATTAGCCACAACGAATGCATACATTTTAAGCAAGCATTAAATGTTTTTAAAAGTTATCTAAAAATATAGATATAAAAAAGAAGAAATTATAACATTTAAACAACTAAATAAACAATGTTAACCAATACAGGTAAAAAAAATTAAAAATCATTGAATATAGGATAACTATACTTAGGTTTTGATGATAGTGAAAGTTAATGATGATAGGTAATATAAATATAAAAATAGGAAATTACAATATTTAAAGCTGCAGTCCGTAAGTTTTGCCTCTTTGTCGCCATCTCTGTTTGAAAACCTGGAATTGCAGCTTTTTGCGGAATTATCTTCCTTGCGTGGGGTTGTGAGTCGGCACGGCTCCAGCGCGGATTAATCTAATGTTTTGAGGAGTATGTGTGGCCGTCAGTCACCGCACCGGTGTGGATATTTACTGTACTTAGGAATCACAGATTCTAGCCTACGTCTTGGAATATATGACCCAAATAAGCATTTTCACCATATATTGCCATCTGAACAAGTAAGTTACAAGTCTGCCACGTTTGTTCTGACCAGCTGAGGAAAAAAGCATTACCATAAATCACGCTACCAATGGTGATTTAATCTAAAGATTGGTTAGCTCATATCACATTAAACCGTGCAAATTATTATTATTGTTATACATTATTCTCAAATTATTAATGTTAACAACATCAGCATTTTGTGACTATGAGTATAGTGTGTATTAGCGTGTAGATTTCAAATTCTGTACAGTCTAATCTAATTGTCATACCATTCGAATTTCATATTAAGAAATTCTTTTAACCCAAAAAGCAAACTATGCTCCCTTCGACCTGGTTTTCATTAAAATACAAATCTTGTGTAATCCCAGGCTATCTGTAATCAGAAGCATATTTAAAACTAGAATATAATTTAATTTAATTCACATTTGTTTCATAAACACATAATCCTTTCTGGATTACAATCTGCCATCAAAATGATACATTTAATTATTCTAGCTGCTGTAAGAAAAGGCTATAAACGTTCCTCCACCTGCAGGATCCTCACATGCGATAAGCCTACTAGCCAGGACAACTTCTTTATGTTTACAGGCGTGACGTAATGACGCAGTGCCATGCTCGAATTTCCCTCGAAAACCTACCCGTACCACTCAAATTAGAAAACATTATTATAACCGTTGTGAATCGGGCTAAAGTAAGGCGATAGTTTTTTTTTTTTGTTATCAACATTTTTATTTATTTTCATACACAACATCACAACACAACATCCATTAAAAAAAAACAAAAAACAGACATATACTCAATATCCCAAAAGTCCAGTAAAAAGGGAGGGAGAGAGGGAAGGACAAGGAAAAAACAAAACAAGTCATTCCTTTATATTATCACGTATGTTAAAGAAAAAACACTGCCAAGCATCAACAGTAGAAGGCTTAGCCCCATTAATTCGTGCTGTTGTACATTCACAAGTCACTATTTGCAGGAGGCTATAGTAAGGCGATAGTTTTGAACACTTGCTGGTTATGTACTTGCTCAAATATTGATTTTGGATCTTTTTTAACCAAAAAAAGTTACGGACTGCAGCTTTAAACAATTACAAATCTAACATCAGCTGGTACAAATACATAAAAAAAAATCCCCAAAATAACACATTCAGTCAATGTAAAATTTTAAAAAGCCCTCTTATTTTACTCCTTTTATTTCATAACTTTGACAAACTACTCCACAGAAACTAATAGAATCAAGAGATAATACAGTTATTGCTGAAGTCTGCAACATCTTCATTTGCTCTCTACAAAATAATCAACTACTTGTACTGTATGCGAGTGAAGATATATTAACTGTCTAGTCTCAGGAGCAAGGACCATCATGATGTGACCTCAGGGTCGCAGCTGATGTTTATACTGCTCAGTTCTCCTCACGCTTTCTCTCAGCAACACAAAAGCCAAATGATCTGTGTGGACTGGGAAAGGTGACAGGTCGTAGTGTAGCAACAGCACAAATTATTAAAGCTCACCTCTTCACTATTTCAGAGGCTTTGAACTGACAAGACACCAAACATGTGTTCTCTGAAGACCTCAAACTTGAAAGGAAACAGATCACAAAATCTTAAATTTAATTTAAGAGAATGCACAGGCAAGAGTTAGTTTGGAAATCCAATGAAAAGTTGATGGTTGTTTATTTTAACTTATCACTCCTGTTTTTTTTTGTGTGTTCTCCCTCAGATGGATTTAATAATTCATTGTTTTTTCAAAAGCATCTCTCTTTCTTTTCAACGAGACTCCTGCTAAGCTAGCAAAACAACTGCAAAAAATATCTTTCCACCATCAAATAACTAATGGCAGGAGGTCAGACATCATGTCTAAAATTAAGCTTTTATAAATATTATCATCCTGTTCAGATGCTTTTCAAACCATTCATTTTATGATGAAAAAGGTAGGATCCAGCTGGAATGTCCGAACGATGACCCGGCGGCCTTTCGAGGAAACGGGGAACATTGAATCACGTGGATTTAGAATAATGAGTATTGCTTAGAAGCCAGATGAAGACAGAGGACTGGAGCCCCATGGTAACCTTGCGTACAATATGCCTGCTCGGAGATGAATATGATGGATACATTGTCCTCAAGAGCAATACCCTGGCCTTTTGGCACCGACATCCTTCCATGGTCTCAGGACAAGGCCTGGGTCTCTTGGTCTGGGCCCAAACATATAAGGATCAATGTGAGTGCACACACACAAACTCTCACAGATGCTCTACAGCTATATATCAACTCCCTCCCCCACCTCCATCGCAGCTGCTCCCGCACCAAACACAGTCTCCAAACTCCTTCATGTTTGTGCTGCAGCAAGGTGTCATTAATTCCTCCATTTATAAAAGCTGCACGGCTATATATACACACTGCTTGATTAAAGTTGGGCGCCGTAATTGAAGTGAATACCAGTTTATGGGATGAAGGAGTAATTGCTCCCCTAAGCACCCCACTGCTCATCGTTCTCTTTGCCTCCAGATCTCTCGTTTTCTCTTTTTTGAATGTGTATATAAATATAAGCCCCTCATGTCTCGTGAAGGATGTCCTCTCAATTACCTCCTCACACTCTGCAAAGGTTATAACAAAGTATTCACACCGTTACTTGATGTGAACACAAAATGTAGACATACATAGATGGGTTTGGCAGTTTGAATATTTTACTGTCTTCGCTAAACTGAACTAAAAAGATAAATTAGTTTTGTACATGCAATTTCCCTCCTAAAGACCTGTTTGCTAACAGTGTAGCCTATCCCCGTGTTTAAAGATCTTTAATGGTAACCAAAAGACTTAGCAAGGGACGATCCTTGAGCCTTGATTGCTTTTGTACCCTAGGGGGGAAATTCACTAAGAATGAGTTGCACGCACATTGATAGTGTTGTTTGTTTTTATGCACTGTCTGTGCTGTTTTAATGCCTGGTTCACTAAAGGAATTATGTAAATCAGGTAACAGTGCAAACACACCCAGAAAATTTGTGCTGAACACAATTTGCACCCCACATTCTCCATCATGCAGACCAGAGAGCTAGATTACGAAAGTCGCCTCATAAAATTCAGAAAGTGTGCTTCTTCTTCTTCTTCTTCTTCTTCATCATTTGATGAATAACTGCTGTCATGACCAACAGAAAATCTTAAACATGTTTCTTACATAAAACTCTGCCTACAAGTAAACAGTGCTCATTGCTGATGCTAACGTTTTCAGTAATGCACTTATAAATTAAGCCAAGTAGCCAGAAATTGTCAGAGGGTTTAAAAGCAAAAATGTGAGAGGATAGTTCACCCCAAAATTACAATTCTGTCATCATTTACTTATCCTCAAGTAAAATGCAGACAAAATGTACAAATAAATAGTACTAGCTGTGATTCTTCTTAAATTCACTCCCGTTTTCACTTCCGCATACTTAAAAAAAATGACATTTAGAAAAATGTGTTCTGTTAAATCCTTTTTTCAGTCCAGTATTTTACAGTGCACCGATGGTAATATTACTTAACACTAGTGTATAATCTATATTGTCACCAGTTAAACATGTATTTGGTAATATGCAACCCGGAGCACACTTTACTAACCCTTTTACTTGGCTACACTGTCTTCTTCTCAATTACGCTTGGTTCATTAAATTTGCTTCATGACAATTAAAAGGTGGCAGTGGACAAAATAAATTAATTAGTCTTAATTCAGCTGAGCCTTTTCAACTTTAAGCCTTTATAGCCAGCGGGACTACTTTTACTGAATATAGCATTTAATTGAACTAATTACATGCTCAACTGACTTACTTCACAGGTTTGTCTAAGGTCATCTCTTAAATTATTAAATTTGGTATTAAATGCTACTTCAAGTGCTGCAGTTTAGCATACCGTTAAGCCTCAAGAAAGGAATTATATACATCAATTTCAAATAAATAAATAGCAAGAAGTATACACAAGTAAAAGCTGACACTGGGGGCCTGTCAGCCTGTGATGTGTTGGCAAATGCAGTTGGAGATATGTGGACCAGACTTATTATGAAATGAGCAAGAACAAACATCATCATTATAATGAGATGAGGACATCTCTGTTTGTCGATGATAAGGCAATCGATGGCCCCACAGTCGCAAATGACAGGACAAACATCAGCGGTGAGAGAACAGAGCCCATTTTCAACACCGACAAAAAGGGGAAATGCTAATTTCCCTTGGATATCACAGAAAGGTCATGAGAATGGTTATACAGAAATATACCATCAAAGCATGCAGCTATGTATGGCTGCATACATGTGTTGTGTCACTTTCCTGTGACATTTGCCAATGACTTCCTGACCTACATACACACACAGGGGCGAATCCCTAAACAACATTTTCCTGCAAAGCCAATGGCTTATCTGCTAACAGCCTGCAAAACAGTTTAACCAGCTGCAAAATACACTGAAATATTGCTGTAAGAATTTAAATGAAATCACGCTCATTCTTTTCAATGCAAAAATGCCAATTTCTATTTAAATGAAGCTTATTTGGCCATATTCACAAAATTCTGTTATTCAACTATCAAATCTTCATGTAACACCCATTGTCTCCAATAAAAAGCAATGTGCATATTTTCTGTTGATAATGGACTACTTCATCAAAATAAATGATTTGTCAAATAAAATGCGTACAGCATGTGCAAATAAATGATGCCGTTAGTGATTTATTAAGCCTAAATTATACTTTGTTTTACATGTTGACTACAGTAATGTAATTTTCATCATTAGAATGATGTACCTATAACATTTCTAACCGTGGCTTTAATTTTCTTTTGCACTAATTAGTTGGTCCACAAGGTGGCAACACTGGCCCGGTCCATTATTTCACAGTTGAAAAGAAATAGAAGAGACATCAACATCAACAACAACAAAGTACTGCAGATGCCCGCATTGAGCTTGTGTGAGGGGGTAAAAAGATACCTGAAACTCTACTTTAAACAAGTACAGTATGTTTTTTATCGGTCATAAGTTCTGGAGAGAAAAGGTGCAGACACTGGACAAGGATGAAACTTTTAGTGTGCATGTGCTAAGCACCTGTGTTCATATACAAAACCGAAGCATACGTTGGGCTTTAGTGAATTCTTATGTGTCAAAGCTCATGTGTCTCAAATGACATTCAAATTCTTGATCACACTGCCTCCCAAAATAAACCATCTCTAAAGTTGGTTCATGTAGAGTCAACCTAGACTTTTGAATTAGCATAATGGCGAGTCTCAGAGACCCCAATACTTTGAATTCTAGGCCTGAAAAGCAAATGATTTAATTTCTAGGCAAAAATTCATTAAAATGGACATTCTTATTTATGACGTCCTTTAGCAAATTAAAATACCGTCTGCACAAGGCTTCCTATTAATTAACTTTTTTCACTAATTTTCATTCTCTCACTCGTCATGATTTTTTTTCCTCCACCCGGTGAACTTGCCACACTAATAGGTTATGAATAATTCTGTTTCAGCTTAGATGGCAATTAGCCACAATGCTAGAGGCTATCCTTCTTCCCCTGTAGAGGTGTAGGGATTTACGAGTGTCAACTAGATGAGGCGCACACACGTTTATTCGAATCCTAACCAATTACAAGCTAGATTCTTCAAAACATCCCGTATTGATAAAGAGCATCCCATTAACATCAACTCTACCATCGACAAGGCTTCAGATGGGCATGTAATTTTTTCATACCGGGTTGTGTTCTCCAGCTCAAGGGGCTGAAAGTGGCGTTCTTTATTCAGGGGCATATTTTTCACATCAGCCCTTCTAGGGCTTTTCACCAACTTCCAGTCTGTCTTATCAGAGAGCTCAGCAGCTTTCCAGGATAGAACTATCAGCCTGAGGACCACACATTTTCTTATTTGTTCATTTTAACAATGAGCCGAAAAATGACGAGGTTCCTTATTAATGCCAAGCTGCATCTCAGACCAGTGGATGAACCAAGACATACTCAGATAGGCTGGCTGGCATTATGTTACTGCCTGGATAATGGCTATTGAAGTGTGTAGAGCAGGGGCGAGGCCAGAAATGTTTAAGTGGGTGGGCCGACATAAAACCGGATGGGCAAGGTGCATTGCCGCGGGAACGTATTTTGAGCAGGGGGGGCTGAGAAATAAAACCCGGGGGGAGGGGGAGGGGGGGTTGGTCACGTGACAAAAGTGATGCGAGACACTATGATCCAAAAGCACAACTTTTGTTAATAAAAGTTTCATTTATTCGTTTAATATAAGCGAGTTTGTCTTTATTGTTGCTGTTTTCATAAATAAAAAAATAAATAAAACAATGAATCACAACGCATTTGTTTTAAAAGAGAGAAAAGACCTTATACAACTAGGCTATATCTGTCTTATTCATTTATATAAGTTAATAAAAGTTAGATGTTTAATATAGGCCTATGCGAATTTGCCATTGTACTATTTTATTGCTGATGTGTTTTAATTAATAGGCTAATAATGAACCCCAAACTACGATCGTTTTAAAGAAAGGGGAAATCCATAGACCGTTTATTTATTTGTTACAATGCGGGTAAAACATATTTCCCTTATTCATATTGTTAAAAAAAATTCAAAGTTTAATATAGGCCTAAATGAATTTGTCATTGTACTGTTTAATTGTAGTAATAATAATGAGCCAAACTAAGCATTCGTTTGAAGTAAGGGGAAAATCCAAAAACCTTTTATTTATTTGTTACAACGCGGTATGCCTTATTCATTCAGTTAATAAAAGTTTTATGTTTAATATAAGCTACTTTGTCATTGTATTGCTGATGTTGTGTGTGGGATTTCTTTTTCATTAAGAGTAGCCTAATACTGAATCATCCTTAATCATTAATTTTGTTCCAAGAATAAGAAAGATCTAACGTTAAAGATGAAAATAATCGCTGCAGATGTGAGAATGTGAGATTGTTTGCTGCTGAGGTAAATATGCTCTCAATCTTTCTCTGCTGTATCTTTGTGATGGCTGTAGAAATGGTCATTAATTCTTGATTTGGGTATGGTGCAGGTAATAATATGATCAAAAAGTCATGGCAACAAACGACTTCCTAAGTCAGTTTAACTTCAAGTTGAAACGACTTTCTCAATTTGATTCAACTTAATTCATTTTTTACTGTTGCTTATTGTCATTGTAGGCTTAGGATTCTTTTTTTCTATTAATTTTAATGAATATACAAATTAATAAAATTAGTTTTATTTATTTTCTGTTACAAAATTTTCATTTATATATTTTTTAACACCGCACCCCCAGCACCCACCCCCCCACCCCCCGTTTTTTCTTGGGCTACACGCCAGGGGGTGCTGCAGCACCCTCAGCACACCTACCTCCAGCGGTAATGACAAGGTGTATGTAAGAAAACTGCATAATTGCCAACAGAAAATACAGCACAAATGTTCAATGCACAACACTTCTAAAGCATTAATTAACATTAATTTTAATTTCAACATTTACTAATAATTATTAAAATTAAAATTTATCTGTTAACATTTGTACCTGATCTAACAAAAAGTTATAGCTTATTTTTATTAACTAACCTTAAAAAAAGATTAATTAATACTGTAACAAATGTATTACTCATTGTTAATGTTAGTTAATGCATTACCTAACGTAAGTTTATTGTAAAGCATTAGTCTGAGACGACGGAGCTTCGCAGATGATCTTATAATCAAGGGTCTCTGTCAGTTCTCATTCAAAGGAGAGTAAACGAATACCGCAGAAATGTATGTGCGCAGCTGCAATTATGCAGTTTGTTGTGGAGAAGAGTATGTAGCACAACGTTTATGTGTTTCTTTCTACAAAGGACGCATCTATTTAGCGGTTTAAACACTGTACCATTGCTAATATGATGCTTTAAACACGCTCATAAGTTTCTAATCTAAATCCATCACCTGGTGGTCTGGTTTCATTTGTAGGCGGCAAGGATTCAGTGCTAAGATTTAAGTTTCATTTGGGATATGCAATATTTTTAAAGACTGATTGAGGTTTGTTTCACTATTTTCAAATTCAACATTATTTTCAAACGTGCGCATTTTACTATGTTCTTAGTAAACATAAATGTGGGTGGGACTAACTGAATCGTCACTGACGAATCATCATTTTGGTATGCTATGCACCTATTAAGAAGGAAAATTAATAAACTGCCTGTAATTGACCATAAAAACTCATGTTAAATATATTTTAAAGTAAATATATGAAGTTATAGGGAAACTAACATTTATTATTATTATCGTTTAATAAATAGCCTATCATTCATTTGGAAAAGTACCAACTTCTCATCGGGTGGGCCACGGCTGAAAGTGGGTGGGCCTTGGCCCACCCGGGCCCACCCGTAGCTTCGCCACTGGTGTAGAGTGTACATGAGTGTCTGGGTTCCTCGTTTTAGATGGACACAGAGGTGCTGTTAAAGCAACAGATGAAAGAAAACACATTCAAGCATCAATCAAGACAGTGCAGTAATAAATACTCCCTCTGTGGCGACAGAGAGAATTTCTTATGAGCTCTATCTAACAGCCAGTCTTCCAATAAATAAATAAGAAATAATAATAAAATAAATAAATAAATATAATAAATAAATAAATGGTAAAACTTACCAAACTTTTTTTGCCAGCTGAACCACTTACATGTAAAATATTTAAGTACCCTATGAGATTTAAATTACTATTTCAATAATTTAACACCACATTTGTATGTTAATGGCTCTCTGATGTTAATGATAATTAACAGTTTATTATGTGTAGTATGCTTAAACTCTAATTATAAAATAATGTTTTAACTGTAATTAGAAATATATTACTGTTGAAATTACAATTGTACTGTAAAATAAAAAATAATATATTTAATTATAACAATGAAATTAAACTATACATTTATTTAATTAAATTACAGCCTTTTATTTGATAGTTGCATGGAACCCTTTTTTCAATTATCATGCAGCCCCATTCATTTATCTTTAATTTTACATTTGACATAATTAATTATCAGCTTCTCATCAACTCCCGAACCCCCATTTGGGAATCCATGCTGTAGCAGATTATCTTCAAACATGAATATAAAAAAGTTATTTTACATTTAAACATTTACAATTAAACTATTTCACTGTACAATTACGATCTGCAAAGCACTAGATAATGTTCTAATAAGGATTGCTTATGCCTTATTTATGAAAGTTAGGGAAGCTCTTATAAAGTCTTACCAAAAGAATAAATAAGAGATAGGAACATGCGTACAGCGATTAAAAGCAAATCAGCTCTCTTTGTAATCTTAGCATTTTCATCGCCTCCGAGTTTCCCAAATGATGCTTTGCAGCACAGCATGCATATAAGCAGCAAGTGGGGAAGTTCAAAGTGAAGTGTTATGAATTACGCACAAACACACACACAGACGCTACTCAACCTCCCATTCAAAGGTCCTTATCACATGGAGACAGTCAGCCTTAATGATCAGCCCATTCTGGACCAACCTGCCAAGCTCTAACAGAGAAAATACGGCAGACTTCCAAATAACAAACACAGGATAAAGCACTTCAAAACCTCAGGCGATGAGTTAAAGGACAACGAAAGAGATTGGGGTCAGCTTTTGGATGCAACGCCGCCACTTTCCTGTCAACTACATAATGCCAAAAGTCGATCTGAGCAAATTATTGTCCACTTAATTCTGAATATATTGTACAGTTACATCCTCTTGTTTGAAGATGGTTTCAAATTAGTGCATACTGTTCCACAAGCCTGGTGGAGAGAAAATACAGAAGGGAACATTTCGGAAGTGAATTTATACTTACACATCACCGTGAGCAAGACATTCCCTGATGCTAGGACGACCTTCTCCCGCGTCGCTCGGTCATAGATTCCTACATGGCATTCATAAGGTCCGTTGTCTGAGATCCGAACCTCTGGGAGCCTGTGGAAAAAGATCAAAATTAACTGGAAGACATTTTCAGTGATTCAAAGACTGAATATTATTATGGAGGTTTGCGTCAAGCTCCCATGACAGACATACATCCTGAAACTAGATTCAAGTAATTTTTAAACAAATCCAAGCAAAGTTTGCCCATTGTCATGATGCTAGGGTGTTCTGGCAGCTCATTAGTGACATTGTCAATGACATTCTGGACTTGGTTTCTCATTCAGTGTAAACTACGACCTCTTTTTTAGCACCTTCAAGGTGAAAACCATTTTTTAAATCCAATTGCTTAGAAACATAATAGCACATTTCTTCGCAACTCCAAAGCAAAGAATAAAATATACAAAAAAAATGTTTTATTATAATACAGATTCTCCAAAGAGTCAAAGGCTTCATTCTGCATTCTGAGCATGGACTACAATGCAAATCAAAGTGAGATTTTCAGCTGCAGGCAGCAGATCAAAATCGAGGACAATTGTCCTTCCTGGCCTCCTGTAGAAGAAGAGAGACTGCACTGAAGCTGAAGCAACTGAGTGTGCTGTCATAGTAATGTGCCAGGCGAAAGAAAAGAGAGACTACTGCCTAAAAAAACAGTTGTCTGTCTGCTGGCCCAACAAATTCCCATAATGCCTCACTTCATCCATCCATTTCTGCTGTCCTGGAGCCCCAAAGAGGGGGGTAGACTGCTGACGATGGCTGATAGGAATACTCAAATGCTCGACTTTGTGATCCATTTTTGTAGCTTTTTCCTGTATCATTCTGTTCCTCTCTTTTTCTTTGCATCTTCTCTCTCAGGACACCCAATAAAACAAATAGGAGGCTATATTACTAACTGTACTGGCTGAGTAAAAGTGGCTATTGCTGCAAACCACAAAAATAGATTAGAAAATGTGAGCCAAGTTTCATCTTGGTAACTATAATGATGGCCAATTTTGAGCTCTTTGCTACAAAAAAAAAAAAAAAAAAAAAAAAAAAATATATATATATATATATATTATCTTGCTTTTCATTTTCCAAGTCTGTTATTTTGCTTTTCATAAAGAATATCCAAACTTTTTTTTTTTCTTTTAGTACACATAATTGAAAAGCAAAATTGCATAAGATATTATGACTTGTTTTCACTGGCAAATATTTTTTTTTTTCAAATAATTTCTTGTTTTTGCATATTATCTTATTTACAGGTAAATTCCACCTCTCAAAAGTTTGGAGTCGGTAAGACTTTAAATTTTTTTTATGTTTGTGAAAAAAGTCCCTTAGGCTCACCAAGGCTGCATTTCTTTGATAAAAAATACAGTAAAACAGTAATTTTGTGAAATATTATTATAATTTAAAATAATTTTAATTTTTAATATATTTCAAAATGTCATTTATTATTGTGAATTCAAAGCTGAATTTTCAGCAGCCATTACGCCAGTCTTTAGTGTCACATGATCCTTCAGAAATCATTCTAATAGGATGATTTGGTGCTGAAGAAACATTTGCTATTATTTTTGTGGAAACTGTGATATATTTTTGATCAAATGATTGACTTTTAAATGGTAATGGTTTATTTATTTATTTATTTTGAGTCCATGTTCCAAAATCTGGATAGCATCATTTTCTAAAAGCCTCATTAAAAATAATGATAAAAAAATAAGAAAAATCTCAGCGTTTTTCTCTTCACTTCAGTCAAGCAATCCTTTAACAATCTCAACAGCATCTTTATATGCTCTACGCCGGCCGACAATGTCCTGCTGCTCAGCCCCTTTAAAACAAGCAGAAATTGACTGAAACCAACTCATTTATATTGAATGAGGGCAGCGGGTGAGTTCTCAGCACAAGCGCATAAGCATTCCTTTCATGTACGCCTTCACCCCTCCCACCACGGCTTTCTGCCCTGCACCTCAGATAGCTCACTTAGGCTTGATGAGTAGAAACACAGGCTGAGTTAATTGCAGTGCGTTCACCATCATGGCGATGGCAACAAAGCAGCGGCTGTAAACAAAACCACTCTGCCATTTCTCTTCACAGATGTCTATAATTTTAACCCCGTCTATTGGCAGTTTTTAGAGTTTTTATTGTTGTTTTTGTTAGTTTTTTTTTTTCTCCCCTTACTTCCAGGGCTGCTTGACATGCATGGACCGTGATGATTGGATGAGAGGTTTGGCTCCAGCTTTGTACATTGGCATTGGTCTCACGTTCCACCCCGCAAGTGTCCTCTCTCTGGATGAGCTTTACTGCCCGGGTCTCTGAATCCCAGCCAGCACATTTCTCAATTCCTGCCTCTCTTACCTCTCCACCTCTCCTTCTTTCTGCTTTTCGACACTCGCTGTCTCTTATTCGCTCATTCTCTCCCCTCTGCTGCATACTTCCTATTTGGATTGCTGAAATGCCGGCGATGTTGCACAATAGTCTGGCTCGCTCTGGTATTCAGTTCTTCAAAATAACCTCAATGGGACTGAAACTCCAGCTTCTTCACAGTCTTTCTCACTCTCACCCTCTCTGTATTTTCTCTCTCTCTCACTGTGCTCTACAAATGTAGATGGATTGTTAATCAGAGAGTAATAAAAAGCCGATTAGCACTAAATCACACCGAGGCATGAAGGGATTTGCCTAGCCAGGTCCTGCCATTCTGCAGTGTGTGTAAGTGTGTGTGTGTGTGTGTGTGTGTGCACGCTGAGAGGGACAGAGCGCTCGCTGCCAGGAATATAACATTCTGTAATTACAGAAATGTGCCATGAATTTCTCAGCTGAGGCCTGTTCTTATTGGCATTGTGGGTGTATGATGTTAGAATATGTCCAAGGCTGAATTTGTGGTCTTGGAATATTCACAATAGCTCATGTTTTCATGAGTCATCAAACACATACAGTAGGTCAGCTGAGGTGATCTTTCACTCGAACATTCACTCATAGGGCCTTGAACATCAGTTAAAAACTGTTCACAAACAGTTAGATTTCTGAATGTTTTACAAAGAAATTAATTATTTGTGTTTCATGAATGAAGCTCATTGTAAGCACAGTAATGGTTGACCAACATGGTCTTTTCAATGACTGACATCAATCTCTGTGTTCATGGTTGCTGAAATCTTTTTTTTTTTTTTTCAATTTTAACTGAATTAGAAAGCCACTACGGCCCATTGCAAATGTTCAAATGGGCAATTTATTTATTAATTTACTTATTTATTTACTACTTACTTACAATTTACATGCCGTTATGGTGCTTCTGCAAACTTTTATAGGGCTTACCTACATGAACAAACCAAAAAACATACATTTGTAATTAAAATACCACTAGAGGTCTCTGCTTATTTTCAAAGGGCTTGCAAAACAAAACATTTAACAAAACAAAACAAAATAAAATGAAAATGATCAATTTAAATGTCGCTGCTTCTGCAAACTTTCAAAGGGCCTAGATGAACAAAACAAAACAAAAAGCAAAACTTTGCAAGATGAATAAAATAAAATAGAAAATATACAATTTAACTTAAAAATGGTAAATAAAATAAAACGTCGTAAAAATTTTCAAAGATAAAAATCAAGATGTTGTACAATAACAGCAATGTAAGGTCATGGATGGAAATACCGTATACTCACTGGCAAGGCTGACGATAATCAGATGGCCTAGCTGTTGTTTATAAATATAATTTTATACATTTAAATTTAGAAAATAACAAAATTGGCAGGTTTAAATAAAAGGTACTACTGATGCACATTTCCCAGTTTAAAGGCATTAGACAAAATGTAACATTTGTACATTGCATTGTCATACCCAAATTAGTGTTAATTTTGCTAACGAAAACTATGACGAAAAAGTTTGTTGATGAGCTTTTTCCCATGACTTAAATTAAACTATGATGAGATGACAATAAGGTCAATAAACAATAACTATTACTATATCAACATGCAATATTGTTGAAGATAAAAGTCGAGACTAAAATGTATCTTGAAATATAGAAATTATAAAAATATCTCTGTATTTACATCGAAAAAAGAGACAAAATATTATTGTGGACTGCTGTACACGCCTCTACTATGCAAGCTTTCATGTGTGCAGTTGCCAGATATCAAGGGTTCATATCCACAAATCAGAACCTCACTGTCAAAAGGATACATTTTCTGCCTGTGTTAATCTGGCAATTAATTTTTGCAATCTTGCAACCATGTTATTTTTGCAATCTGGCAACCAACAGCATACGCTGTTTGCGTCCAGTGGATATTCTCCAAAATGGCGCTAGGGTGACGTGGAGGAGACGAATTTGAATAAAGTATTTTTTTTTTCTTTTGCGCACAAAAAGTATTCTTGTAGCTTCGTAAAATTACGGTTGAACCCCTGATGTAACATGGATTATTTTACCGATCTCCTTGCTACGTTTCTGGACCTTGATCATGTAAGGACCCTTGCTGTCTATGGAGGGTCTGAGAGCTCTCGAAATTCATAAAAAATATCTTAATTTGTGTTCCTAAGATGAACGGAGGTCTCATGGGTTTGGAACAACATGAGGGTGAGTAATTAATGACAGAATTTTCATTTTTGGGTGAACTATACCTTTAAGGCTAGTCCTAGACTAAAATGCATGTTTGAGCTGTCTCAACTAAAAATATCTTACTCTGACATATCTTAAAATATGTCAGGGACATTGCTCTGTCTCAAGCTGCACACCTGTAACATTTTCTTCTAAGGCATTTTTATAAAAGCTGCTTAAATGTCTCAATTTAACTAAGGCCTAGTCCTGGCTTAAGATAAGCCCCGTCTTGAAACCGGGCCTAAAACTAAATTAAAAATGGCTGACAAAATTAACACTAACCCAAATCCCACATTTGGGTCCCACATCCCAGTGCAATTGGCATGAACACAAGCCATCTTGCTCACCTTCTCGACAAGGTATATAACAGTCAGTGCTGCTCCACTACACAGTGTCCTCACTTCCAGACTAAAAAGAGTCATCACATGCTTCAATGACACACAGCATATTTCATCTCTCTCTTTTAACACTGTTGTTGCGTTTCGGTGAAGAGTCATGAAAAAAAATCTGATAGATGTGCGTGATAATCAGGGGCTTTTATTGAAGAATGGGCTTCTCCTGAAGGGCCCTGGAGGGCCCAGTGGGCGTAAGTGCTTTTGTTTCGGAGTATAAAGCTTAATGTTTTGCCAAGAGCAGTTAGGTCTCATAGGAACAGGTAGAGAATTGAGGTGTCCATGGTAATGAGAGAAGAGGGCCAGATTGGAGTGCAAGGGGAGGGTCCTGTGGACCTGTTTGAGATTTGATTGACAGCTCAAACTTTCCATCTTAATACACTGGCAGCTTTGTGACAAGGAGAAGCTAGTGAAGAACAAGAAAAAACCTAACATTATGACTTATATTAAATATTAAAATGGAAAATAATACATTTTTCAAACCCCTTCAACAACGTAACCTCCTTAAGGGGGGTTGTAAGGGGAAAGTTTAGAAAAGACACAGAATTTCAATCTGCGCTGTAATAATGTCTCATTTGACACCTTGTGTGGTGATGCGTTTTCAGGGAATTCAAACTGTCATGTAAGACTGTGATGGGACTGGCAAATCCTGTGCTGTTCAAAATGGAAAAACAAAAGCTTTTTTATTATTCCTCAATACTCCAAGAGACGAGATGCGTACTTCTGAGCAGCATGCAAGCAGACGAAGCCGTAATGTGAAAACAAGCAAACTTCTGTGGCCCAGCTAGAGGCAGACATGTCTATCTCTCTGTTTTCGATTTCTAGAAAGACCCTTACTGGTGCATTTATTTACAGACGAAATGCTGAGAACTGAATTAGAGTGGCAAGGCCTACTGGTGTGGCTTCTTGCCACTCTGGAATGAAAATGAGAGATAATACATGTGAAATATCCTGTCTGGGCACTCTGGATCTCCTGCAGAATGCCGTTTCGGAGGCTACACGGGAAAGGATTTGTGAAGTATGTATGTTTGTGTTTTTGTCAGTATCTATCTATCTATCTATCTATCTATCTATCTATCTATCTACATATACATTAAGTATTTATTTTTACTTGAAAACAAATCGCACAAATTATTTTTTTATTTCAGTGTGAAACTATGCGTGTGTGCATTTATGGAGTTGCCATCTTCCTTCCCGAGCATTATGTGAGACTGCGAGGTCAATACAGGTGATCCCCACTGCTGCTTATAGTGTGACAGTCAATTTACTTCCTGCTGGGTAGGAATGTTTGTTTCCGTGCATGTGTACACAGCATACACTGTCCCACTTTCCAAGCAAAGCAAGGAGATATTGTAGCCTGTTGCCTGAAAAACTCTGTTTGACTTGATGCACGTGTGCACATATCTGCGATGTAGAAAATGCAGCTAGTCTTGCAGCAGGTTGAACCAGTAATCGAAACCTTCCTTTCTCTGCTCTTCATCTAATAGCTTGTACCAGCTTTTGGTTTGACTAGACACTTGTATGTTTTGGTGAGGAGCAGAGCAGATAGGATAAAGTATTTCTGGGGCTTGCTTTTGCTTTTCTGCCTGAAGCTGAGCCTCAGGTATCAAGGATGACTTGGGAAACACGTCTGTTCCTCAGCGGGCCTGTGAAACACTACAGCAGATGTTCGGAAAGGGAAGGCTAAAGATGACGCTTCCTGAATGGGGAGCACTGCAACTGAGGGCCCAAAACAAAAGCTTGGCTTGGAGCTCAGTGGGTGAAAATACCAAAAAGTACTGGATACTGAGGCAACGTTTCTTAATCAGGTCATATTTTACTTAAATAATCTAACTTTTTTAGGCTTTTGAGGGGCCAGTATACACAGGACACACAGAACCACTAGATGGAGCACAACAGAATTAAACAGAAGGTTCATTAGCATGTATGCTAATGAACAACTCAATAGACCTGAGATTCTAATCCCGCCCCACATTGATCTGATTGGTCGACTGTTAAAAATTATACTGATGTGCTGAACTGGGTGTCAAACATTGATTTGATTTTAACGTTTTAGGAATGCAATGCTCATGACGCAAGACTCATGCTGAAATGAACAGTCAGAAATGTTGCAAGCCAGGCAAGCTGCAAGTTTTACTGTCCACATTATCATTACAGTCCAATGTGTTATGAACAAAATTAGGCATTTCCCGAGAACATATGTGACCCTGGACTCTGAAAAACCAGTGGAGGATCGACAAAGACGCCCTTCTGATGCACACATATGAAAGTTAATGCAGAAGGAACCCAAGGCATTTCTCTTTATAGTAATGTAGAAAAGCAATAAGAAATGAACACAGTCAGAAATGTTGCAAGCCAGGCAAGTTGCAAGTCTTACTGTCCACATTATCATTACAGTCCAATATGCTATGAAAAGAATTTGGCATTTCCAGAGAACATATGTGACCCTGGACCACAAAACCAGTCTTAAGTCTCACGGGTCAATTTAAATTATCAATTTTTCTTTTATGCCAAATATCATTACGATATTAAGTAAAGATCATGTTCCACGAATATATTTTGTAAATTTCCTACCATAAATATACTAAAATTAAATTTTTGATTAGTAATATGCATTGCTAAGGACTTTATTTGGACAACTTCAAAGGCAATTTTCTCAATATTTTGATTTTTTTTGCACCCTCAGATTCCAGATTTTCAAATAGTTGTATCTCGGCCAAATATTGTCCTATCCTAACAAACCATACATCAATGGGAAGCTTATTTCACTTCTCAATTGCACAAATTTTACCCTTATGACTGATTTTGTGGTCCATGGTCACATATTGCATACATATTCTATTTTGTGACATTATATAACAAATAATGTCTCTTACCGGACCGTCGATTGATACACCAGGTCTTCCCGTCTCCGGTAATCCTCCATATGGGAGTAATTGGTATTGAACATAGCATCATACGTAAAAATCTTCTGCTTAATAGTGCCTCCATCTGTAACCTGTTGAGAAATAAGAATAAAACATTAATAAAAAAGATGTGTCTTATAATGAAGTGGATACTCCATAGACACCTATTCATAAATAATGAGATGAGACAGTACAAGAGCTCGATGCCCACAGGCAAAGTTAGTGCTCACACTTTAAAATGATCCCATTGATCCATGTAGAGTTATTATTGGTATATTATTTAAGAGCTTGTGAAGAGATGAATTGAAATGAGCTCTCAGAAACCTGCAGAGCATGATGAAATCAGCGAGACACTTACATACGTGGCATTAGGAATTTAGTGCACTATAAGGCAGCGATCTAATGATGACTGACGTTTTTCTGCATTTTGTTGGTCTGAGGCACAGGAAAGGTAATGAAATGTGAAGAGATATTGCAGAGGTGAGGGATATTCACGGCACCATTGGCTCATTTCGCGTCTTTTTCCCCTCCCTGACGTTCTTGGCAAATGATGGAGTGCGGCTCTTTTTGCGCTAATATCCACAGGGGAGAGAAAGTCGCTTAGCATTTGAATGACTGTGATTTCTCTTCAGTGCACAGAAAGAAGAGGGAGAAAGAGGGGTGACAGATTTTAATGGAAGTGTTAATGCCTGCTCTTGAAGCAGGGGAATTGTTGGCGGGACAGGTGTCTTTCTTTCGGCGAACACTTGAGATGCTATCTACAGCCTCTTAATCTGCTCCCCCGGTGCTGTAAATCAGTCCTAGGTGGATTTGCGATAGGTTTTCCTCTGCGCGAGGAACAACAGTGCCATGAGGACAATGTTAAATTGGTTTGATTTGAACAAACAATTCACGCTGCCCTCACAAATGAGTGTAGGTAGGCCACAATAACCTCTATTCCTCTAGAGATTCACTCTAAATGCCTGCAGCCACTACAGCACACAATGATTCATAATTGCTCAAATTCTCTTTAGAAAGGAATTATGGGCACAATGAATACAGGGGATAAACAATTCAAGCGTATAGGATAATGTTTACATAATGCATATCTGAAAATGCACAATAACAACCAGCTATTCCAGAGCAATTCCAACATGATTTGATATATTTTAATACACCTGGAGCAAGAGTCTTTAGTGAAAGTAAATGTGAAATTGTGTGGGTTAAGAATATTTTCAAGTCCTTCCATCTCTTTATGGAAGTATGTTTCCACTTCTATACCTCAGAGTTGCAAATCTGCAGAGTTGCAGATACAGTGTACGTTTAAAAATATTTATGTCCCAGGGAATTAGTAATATATATATATATATATATATATATATATATATATACATATATAAATATCAGTAAGAAATATATTAGGAAATATATACATATACACACACATATATATATATATATATATACATAAACTTTTATTTTGAATGCGATTAATCGTTTGGCAGCTCTTATATAAGTTGGGCTGCCAAATGATTAATCGCATTCAAAATAAAAGTTTATGTTTACATACTAAATGTGTGTGTACTGCAGTATACATTATACATTTATAATGTATATATAAACACACACACACACATGTATATATTTTTAAGAAATTGTATGTATATACATTTATAATCAGTTCTAATTTTGTGAAATATTATTGCAATTTAATTCCTGAAGAAAAGCTGAATTTTCAGCATCATTACTATTAATATGCTTATTTATAATCAATGTTGGAAACAGTTGGGCTGCTTAATATTTTTTGGGACTTGTGATACTTTTTCAGGATCCTTTGATAAATAAAAGGTTACAAAGAACAGTGTTTATTCAAAATAGAAATTGTGTTACAATATACACTACTATTCAAAAGTTTGGGGTCAGTCTTTTTTTTTTAAGAAATTAATTATTTTATTCAGCAATAATGTGTTAAATGGATAAAGAGTTATAGTAAAGACTTATATTGTTAGAAAATATTTCTATTTTGAATAAATGCTCTTTTAAACTTTTTATTCATCAAGGAATCAAAGAAAAAAGTATCACAGGTTCCAAAAATATTAAGCTGCACAACAGTTTTGAAACTGATAATAAATCAGCATATTAGAATGATTTCTGAAGGATCATGTGACACTAAAGACTGGAGTAATGGCTGCTGAAAATTCAGTGCTGTGTCACAGAAATCAATTATATTTTAAAGTATATTAAAACCTTCCAAGTATATTCTTTTGGGCAGTAATATGATGACTATGATATGATGTATGATGAAAATGCCTCTAGTGTCCGAGAAACAGGTCAGCAAAATGCTAATTTTGACATCCCATGGCATTTTTAAGTGATGCCACTTAAAAAACCATCCAAGGAATGCTTCGGCATTGCACTTTGAGAACAACGATCACCCTGATCATCTGGCTGTCTTGTAAGCATGCAGGGATGCGGCTGCGGGTCCCGGTACATTTTGCTACAGATTTACTGGGAAGTGTTGACATTGAAAGGTCGGTCACTAAAAGCAAACCTGTGTTTGGTAGTTGTGTTTTCCCCTCAGGTTGATCCTAGTTGCTTTTGTAGTTGACTCCAATAATGCTTTAAAAATGCTTTAAAAGGTGAAATGCAACATCGTTTCTGTCTGACATGTCTTGCAAAACATAAAGTGCTCCCAGTAGCTGAATAAAGATTCCTTTGGTGGATTTAGCTCTTGACTCAAGCATTGTTATGATAGCCTGAGATGGGTCTACCCAGTGCCGATCCTAGACTTCTGGGGGCCCTACGCAAAACTGTGTCGCCTGCCGGGGGGGTGGGGGTTGGGTTGGGGGGTGGTGGTGTTGTTGAGGAATGGATGAAATGGTGTTTCACTTCGTCTCGAATCGCGCTCGCAGAAGGCGCTCGAGAAACAGTATCTCTTCGCAGAACGCTTTCAACTTGTTTTGTTTTTTGTTTTTTTCAAACAAGAGACTGTACGACATTCATGTTACAAGATTTTTACATAGAGAGCGTGACAGCGCACCGCATTAGAAGAAATTATCATTCATGTTTTCACAACAGCTGGCCAAATTCAAAAACAAAACTAAAATTAAAACATCTTTTAGAGCAAGGGGGCCCCCTGGTGTTTCGGGGGCCCTATGCAGCCTGCGTATTCTGCGTATAGGGAGGATCAGCTCTGGGTCTACCTGCATTTCTTTCAATGTAATGCACCAACCATTCAAAAGATTTATGAAAAACTGCATTCTGCCCTTTAATGTACAACCATCATGTGAAATCACCTGTATCTTGTTTCATAAATCACAACGAACTGCATTAGTGAAGCACAGAAGAAAAAAAGCGAATGAGAAAATCGAACATACTGAATGAGTACCTAAAACTTATTTTTACCCTTTATGGAGATAGATAGATAAAATCTATAATTGGTGAGAGACACAAGGTGAAGGGTTTGCTCTGTTTACATGCATTATAAAATTAGAGGGTGCTTGTGTTTATTCAAGCATGTATGACAATATTCGATAAGCAGCGAGCGTATGCTAAAAACAGCAAGCACGTGATGAGTGGGAGAGGCAGAGTAAAGGTTCTGACATTCTCTCTGATAAATAGAAACGCAAAATGGGCCTTTCGAAAAACAGACACTGTCACCCACTTTGTCATCATGACAAGAGAAGAGGACAGTAATGAGAACATCAAGAGCATGGTGGGAAAGTAAAGGTACCATTGTTCAATGGAATGGCATAAATGAAAAAAAATGAAATAAACAAATGAATAGCATGATGGGAATTCACATCTCATATAGCAGATGTTTGACAGAACACCAAGACCCTTTCAGATCAGTTTCCTGTGGTCTTTTTCTGTTCATTCTTAACTTCAAAATATATTTGAAATAAGTTGCATGCAATAAATTATGCATGACAATGTAAAAATATACACTTATCCAAATTTAAAACATATGTTTGTTTTTTTAATTACTTTATTTTTTCCCCAAAAGTTTGATGTAGGTGTATCCACACTAATAAATATAAATAGCTATTAAAATATATAAAATAAAGCAGTGCTTTATTTCAGAACAGTATATGAATTAAACAATTTAACAATTTTCTACTCTGGTCTGAAATTATTATTTTGAATATTTTTATTAAAATCTCCCAAAATGCTTATTTTGCTATCTTATTGCTGATTTATTACAGGAAACAAATATGTAAAAGTATTAAAAATTCATTTTCCTATACTTTTAACAATTTAAAATATACACATATACTAGTCTCTCTCTCTTTCTTTACTAGTGTATATATATACATATATATATATATATATAGACTTCTTTTAGGCCATTCATTTTAACATTAATCAAAACTCACCATTTTTTGGAAATGTATGGAAATAAATTCAATTGGTTTGTTCAACACTGTTGGGGACAACCATGCATATATGGAAGGAAACGACTAGACATTTAGCTGGCTCGTCTCCATGGCATGCTCATACATGTGGGGCTAATGAATACATCTCGTAATCAAAATGGACCTGAACTCCCATGCGAAAGGACATCCATCATGCATGACTGTCCGCCCTGTTGTCTTGATGACTACCTCTGCTATGAGAATGTGGAAAGGGACAGGCAGACAACAGGAAACCAGATAAATGTGCTTTTATTGAGCAAAAAGGCCACATGGGGGAAACGTACATCCAGCTCGAGGTAGTTTATTGAATCTGTTCCACACATTACCGCAGAGACACGGAAGTACAACAGTGGCCGTATACCATCTGGAGAGGAGGAAGAGAATCTGGGTGGGCGAGAACAATCTCCGCCTTCTAAGTCTGTCTGTGTACCCACAATAAACTATAACAGTAGGATACCTTGCATATATGCTCATTGGTCCCTGTGTTATTCATTTAATCATTATTATTTTTTTTACATTTTATTTTATTTTTCATTTTAATTTTTATGCTGGATTCTTGTTTTCTGTTTTAATTTTAATAATTTTAAAAGCATGTCTAATTAGTTTAATTCATTAACATTTTTAGAACAATATGGCCCTATGACCTATGAAATATTTTTCAGAAAAACTGTGTGTATCTGTTTAAATTTTCTGGATTTATAATTTAATACAAAATTATCATCAAAAATTATGGTAATCAAATAAAAGCGTAAAACTTTAAAAATTTTATGAATCTTTCAAATGTTATTACACGAAAATTTAACAATTCCTTTTATTTTTAACAAACAAATTGCTACAGATTTACTGTTGTAAAGAAAACATGGAAGCAATTAAAATGTATATTCCTTTAAAAATAAAGTTTCATATTCCTGTCACAATTTCTTCAAGCTAAACCAAACATTTATTTTGACAGGCTGTCATGAAGACCTTTGATGATGATAGTTTTATCATATGAAATGTTTATATTCCGTATCACAGAAATTATAGTGTCCTAAACTCACGCTCTAACCAGACAGCAGATATCTATTCATATTCATATTCACCATAATCAGTCAACTTTGATCAGTGCCACTTTACAGAAGGGTGCAGCCAAGCAGGCAAGCAGGATCAAGAGGGGTTGGAGAAGGGTGCAACCTACAAGGGTATGAGCGGCTGAGGCTGAGGATCCCTACAGAGTGTAAACAATGCACGCCGTCTGCTGCGGTTCCACATGGAGGCCCTGGCCTTCTCCCTACCTTCACTCAGCTCACTTCAGCAGAGTGGCACCCCATCCCCCGGGCCTAACTGAGCTGTGGTTATTTATAGAGCACTCCTGAATCACTTTCTGCAGCCTGAGGAAACACACATACACATTCACATAGACACTCAATGGCTTAATCCGATCATGACCTTAGATCACTTCCATAGCCTCACTGAAAATGAAGCTTCAGGTAGTAGCAGACCTCACATACATTTCATCATACTGTATGGCCACCAGTTTACTTTGGCTTATCCAACATGTTCAGCTGAACGGAGACAAACTGATCAGATGCAAGTCAAATAAACAAACAAATATGTATATATATTTTTTAAGAAATTTATATTTTTATGCAGCAAGGATGTATTAGACTGATCAAGATTGGCAGTAAAAACATTATAATGTCACAAAAGATTTCAATTTTTGAACTTTTGAATGTTCTATTCATCAAAAAATTCCTGAAAGAAAATAAATGTATTTTGGCTACATAACTGTTTTCAATATTGCTAATACTAAGAAATGTTTCTTGAGCACCAAATCAGCATATTCGGATGATTTCTAAAAGATCATACGTCACTGAAGACGGGAGAAATGGCTGCTGGAAATAGGAATCACAGGAATAAATGTTTTTTAATAAAATGGTATAATACAAAAATGCAACATTATAATTTTTAAATCAAATTAATGCAGCACAAAAAAAAAATCTTACTAAACCTAAAATTTCAAACAATAGTGTAAATGTATAGAAAATGTATTGCCCCACCCCCCAAACTACTTGGCATTTTAATATACACCAACCACTCGCTCTACGACCACCCCTATTCTAAGCCATTATTTCATAACCTGAGAAAGGTTGACAGGCCTAATATTAGTGATTTGACAGAAAATAATTAACCCACATAGCACACACTTAAACCATACGTATGTTGATGACATGACAGACAACTATTTGTCGACTCAAAGTACATATTAATAATCTTCCTCTCAACTTGTGTCTTCTAAATAGCAGTGGTCTCAAACTCAATTCCTGGAGGGCCACAGCTCTGCAGAGTTTAGCTCCAACCAGCTCTAAATCACAACTGCTTGGAAGTTTCTAGTAATCCTGAAGACCTTGATTAGCTGGATCAGAAGTGTTTGAGTAGGGTTGGAGCTAAACTGTGCAGAGTTGTGGCCCTCCAGGAATTGAGTTTGAGACCAATGATTTAAGGCAATCTCTGTATGCGGTTTAGCACTCTAAACAAACATAGCATAGGGGGTGCACAAATACAATATTTGCAGCCACACTCCTCTGTCTTCCTTTGTATGTTCTTCAAATATTGTGCATCCAGCAGTCAATCTAGTCGTGTGTGAAAAGTATACAAACCCCTACAAAACATGCTGTCTTAGCCTGGGTAAGAAAGCTTTTGTAAACAGCTTTTATTTGCCATGAACCTGCTTTCATCTAGTGAATGGTGACCAGACTACGTAGTACTAGCACTAACAAGAGTTGTGTAAATTGAAGGAGCATTACAGCCCAACTGGTGGAACATGGCACTAAAAAGACAAGTGTCATGGATGTGATTCCCAGGGATATAAATATATATACACAACAGTTCTTAGCATTAGTGGTAAACAGATTTGGCTTGATGTCTGCAATGGAGGGCTCAGAGAGACTATTCTACTCGAGCACAGATAGCCCCCCTATAGACAGAAAGATAAATAAATAAATAATTTCCATAAAAGGAGGAGATGGGGAGGAGGAGGGATGCCGAAAGAACTAACAACGGAAGTGGTAAGAGACTGTATTTATACTTGGATATTAATTGGAAGATTAGATGGGCATTCTCCTCCCAAAATTACGTTAATAACTTCACTTCTTTCTGGCCCTTGAATCTGATTGGCTGATAAGAGTCTGTGTGTACAAGAGAAATGTTTCGCAGTGTGTATCACTCCATTTGTGGTATTTCTCACAGCGAGTGTCATGGCAGATACACAAATCCACTATAATTTTAAAAATAATACTGTTTTTGTGTCACGGAATGTCGTTTTTTTTTTTTTTCTCAAGAATGTACTTAGATTTCAAATATGCGGTTTGTTAATAAAGATAACGTCTATTTGAAAATTTACTTTGACATTTTTGGAGATGTAAGCTCCAGAGCGTCAGCGGCCGTTCAAACGCTCATGAACCCGCTGAGAGCAGCCTCACCTCAGCCAGATTTTCTGGAATTTGCTGCTGGCTCTGATGTCTCTATACTGGTTAAATAAGAAAATATTAAATGCCCAAAACTTTCAGAAAGTAAGTTAAATATTTCTGCAATTCTTTGTATAGTTTAACATTCAACAAAGCATCTTGTTTTCCATCTGTGCTGTTTTTAGGTATTATACACCATGTACTGCTGAAAAACAGTGAGAGAGGAGTTAATTTATTATTAATTGCAGTAAATTAACATGTTAAATTAACTCTCATGTAAATGTAAATCTACAGAGGCTGACTCATTAAAGCGTGATGTTTTACTAGAGCATCTCTGTAGGCTCCTGTTAAACTTTGGCGACTGAATGGCGGTGGAACTCGGGTTTAATAAGATTTATTGCAGTTCTTAGTATGAGCTGACGCATTGTTGAAATGCTAACAAAAAAGACGTGAATGTCGCATTGTGCTGATTAGAGTGTCATAGAACAGCTCATCTGCATGGCAATTGGTTTAATATTGTGCTCCCACAATGGGAACAATGGGCGCTCTGAAAGGGACACGAAACAGGGCCGCTGTACCACAGGAAGACTGGCCGTTTCCTCAACACCAGGGGCTCTTCATTCTAAACAACACACAAATCTAATTCAACGCTGCGCCATAATAACTGTAACTAAATCGCAGCCTCCGGTGTTTCTCCAGTAGGTCCCTATGATATTTCTGCAACGTCTCCACAGGACGCAGCTGTGAGCTTAATCTGCTCTACCTGCTCACCTGGGAACCCGTGGTGAGCCGAGGTCCCTGCTGTGCCGAGTACAGTGAGAGGCGTGCTGAATGAATTTCACGCTGCACATGTCAGATGTCTCCTCCTCCTCCCTCACTATGACACTGAAAGGGATCTGCCTCTCTGCAGGGCTTTCGCAGATGCCATGGGACGGGTTATCCAGTTAAACACGGACACAAAACCATCCCACCTCATGCGGCTGATAGGTGCCATTATATAAATTGTGTCTTCAAGGTGCAGAGCTGTCATGTGCATGTCTTGCATAAGAATATTTGTGACAGGCTCAGTGCATTTTGTGTGTCATAACAAATAAAACTACAGTAATGAGGCACATAAGCAGTCAAAAGTACACGTTTCATATATTTTTATATCTATTCAGGGCGCCCACCTTGTTAACACTTGTCAAACGGGCCACCTTATAACCTTATAATTTGATATCTGCCTGAAAACCCAAAACCGTAATGAGGAACCAATGTGTATGCATGAAAAAAAAAAGAAAAACAAGATTGGGGTGATAAATATTCCTCTGCCCCAATGTGAGTGTCACATGCTCAAGGCATGCTGTCACTCATTTCCATTCCAAGACCACCAATGAGGATAGAGCAGTGATTGGATGAGGCATTCTCTGGCAGATTGGAACTCTGGGATTAAAACTCATGCTGCCAGACATGTTCCAGTTCCAGTTGAGCCCAAATCAGGGCACATGAGAACATCTGAACCACTCCGGTATCACAAGGTCAAGCCAAAGGCCAGATAGGCCTTAGACTTGCCACTTGGTGCGATATTGAATATATAATGAAATAAAATGACATTTTTATTATGTTGTTTATTTTTGGATTGTTTAGCTTTTTATTTTAATGCTAATAATTTTTATTGCTTATATATATACAGTGGTGTGAAAAAGTGTTGGCCCCCTTCCTGATTTTTTTTTTTTTTTGCATGTTTGTCACACTTTAATGTTTCAGATCATCAAACAAATTTAAATATTAATCAAAGATAACACAAGTAAACACAACATGCAGTTTTTGAATGAAGTTTTTTTTATTATGAAGGGAAAACAAAATCCAAACCCACATGGCCCTGTGTGAAAAAGTGCTTGCCCCCTAAACCTAATAACTGGTTGGGCCACCCTTAGCAGCAACAACTGCAATCAAGTGTTTGCGATAACTTGCAATGAGTCTGTTACAGCGCTGTGGAGGAATTTTGACCCACTCATCTTGGCAGAATTGTTGTAATTCAGCCACATTGGAGGGTTTTCGAGGATGAACCGCCTTTTTAAGGTTATGCCACAGCATCTCAATAGGATTCAGGTCAGGACTTTGACTAGGCCACTCCAAAGTCTTCATTTTGTTTTTCTTCAGCCATTCAGAGGTGGATTTGCTGGTGTGTTTTGGATCATTGTCCTGCTGCAGAACCCAAGTTCGCATCAGCTTGAGGTCACGAACAGATGGCCGCGGACATTGTCCTTCAGGATTTTTTGGTAGACAGCAGAATTCATGGTTCCATTTATCACAGCATGTCTTCCAGGTCCTGAAGCAGCAAAACAGCCCCAGACCATCACACTACCACCACCATATTTTACTGTTGGTATGATGTTCTTTTTCTGAAATGCTGTGTTACTTTTACGCCAGATGTAATGGGACACACACCTTCCAAAAAGTTCAACTTTTGTCTCGTCAGTCCACAGAGTATTTTCCCTTCTTGGGAAGTCTTGGGGATCATCAAGATGTTTTCTGGCAAAACTGAGATGAGCTTTTATGTTCTTTTTGCTCAGCAGCGGTTTTCGTCTTGGAACTCTGCCATGCAGGCCATTTTTGCCCAGTCTCTTTCTTATGGTGGAGTCATGAACACTGACCTTAACTGAGGCAAGTGAGGCCTGCAGTTCTTTAGATGTTGTTGTGGGGTCTTTTGTGACCTCTTGGATGAGTCGTCGCTGCGCTCTTGGGGTAATTTTGGTCGACCGGCCACTCCTGGGAAGGTTCACCACTGTTCCATGTTTTCGCCATTTGTGGATAATGGCTCTCACTGTGGTTCGCTGGAGTCCGAAAGGTTTAGAAATGGCTTTATAACCTTTTCCAGACTGATAGATCTCAATTACTTTCTTTCTCATTTGTTCCTGAATTTCTTTGGATCTCAACATGATGTGTAGCTTTTGAGGATCTTTTGGTCTACTTCACTTTGTCAGGCAGGTCCTATTTAAGTGATTTCTTGATTGCGAACAGGTGTGGCAGTAATCAGGCCTGGATGTGGCTAGAGAAACTGAACTCAGGTGTGATAAACCACAGTTATGTTTTAACAGGGGGTGGGGGGCAAACACTTTTTCACACAGGGCCATGTGGGTTTGGATTTTGTTTTCCCTTCATAAAAAGAAACCTTCATTTAAAAACTGCATGTTGTGTTTACTTGTGTTATCTTTGATTAATATTTAAATTTGTTTGATGATCTGAAACATTAAAGTGTGACAAACATGCAAAAAAATAAAAAAACAGGAAGGGGGCCAACACTTTTTCACACCACTGTATATATATATATATATATATATATATATATATATATATACACACACATATATATACATATATATATATATATATATATATACAGTTGCATCTCAAAAAATTAGAATATCGTGAAAAAGTTTTTGTAACTTACAGCGGGTAAAATAAGTATTGAACACATAACATTTTTTTCAGTAAATATTTTTATAAAGGTGCTGTTGACATATGGATTACTTGGTAAAAACCCAAGCAATCCATACATACAAATAAAACAAAACAAATAAGTTCAGAAATTAAGTTATGTGTAATAAAATTTAATGACACATGGAAAAAGTATTTTTTTTTATTTTATGTTTTTAAAAGTATATTTACCCTGTGCCATTCCATGTTGTTACACATAACTTAATTTCTGAACTTATTTGTTTTGTTTTCTTTGTATGTATGGATTACTTGCTGGGTTGTTACCAACATCTGGTGAAAATTTCAAGTCAACAGCCCCTTTAGAAATATATTTACTGAGAAAAATGTTCAAGTGTTCAACACTTATTTTATTAATGAACATACTTTAAAGAACTTGAACTTTTCTGTTTTGCAAATTCTTTTTTAGATTGATCTTAGGAAATATTCTAATATTTTGAAATACTGGATTTTTGACTTTCACAAGCTGTAAGCTCTAATCATCAAAATTAAAACAGAAAACCTTTTGAAATTTTACTTTACATGTAATGAATCTAGAATATATGAAAGTTTCACTTTTTGAAATAAGTTAGAAAAATAACTTTTTCACGATATTCAAATTTTTTGAAATGCACCTGTATATATATATATATATATACAGTATATATCTCAAATAAGCTAAATACTTAAAATGTTTGCAGATTTAAACAGATATATAAAAAACTATTTTTTATATAAAAATGTGCCTGATAATTCAACCAAGGCATCATCAGTAAGCTATTACAGAAAGTTTATGTTTCTGTCACCTCTCTACTGGAACCGTTCCTCACTTGAAAAAGCTTCCAGATCACTGATAGTCTTTGGTTTTTGTGTTTTCACTGCTGTTTTTCAAATCCCACTGAATATTTTTAATGAGATTTAAATCTGGAGACTGAACAGAACAGGCCACATTCTACGAATGATCCCTGAACCAAGCTTTAGAAGATTTGGACGTATACTTTGGAATGTTTGCCTTGCTGAAAAGTCCTGTGATCATCAGATTTAGTCTCTGCAGCAATGGCATCACAATCTTTGCCAAAATAGCCTGATACTTCAAAGAATTCATGATACACTCAAGATTTCCACTTCCTGCAAAAGCAAAGCAGCCCCATAACAAGACTCGCCCTCCTCCATGCTTGACCATGGTGTGTTATTCTGCTCATAATCATCATTGGCCATATTTGCAAAAATGTAAAAAATGTAAAAATTTAAAAATGATGTACAATTTAAATACATGAAGTGCATCTTGCCATACTTTTTTGTCAATACAAAACCAGCCTCAGATAAAGTCATTAAATAATTTTTGTATTCTAAGCAGAAGAAAAATACACAAGAAGGGTAAATTAATTAGAGAGAACATCCATGCTATTTAAAATGCTGGGGATATGCTGTCTGGGGCATATATTAACCTACTGCTTAAGGACAATGAAGACCAAGGGGAAGGCTAAAATAGGATGTCTTGCTCTGCCAGAAGGACATCATGCATGAGGTCCAATTTCCCACAAACCAGAGAAGGCAGGAAGCATTCCCTGGCCCCATGTTAATAGTAATTGGGGACTTCCTTACAGAGATTTTCACTCATTTTCTGTCAACTGAAGTGCCACAGGGCTTGACACCACTAGGAAACAACACTGCATCTCTAGGAAAACTCAACTATACGCACCAAAAAACAAACACACTCATCTATTCCCCCACCTGCACCTACAGACTTAAAAAAAAAAATAATGAGACAAAAACACACGTTATGTAAGCATCACTCTGCAGTAGGAAGCTTTGACTGAAGGACAAGGTGACAATGGGCTACAAAAAGAGGACAGAGACATCTGGGAGAGCTTACCCTTAAATCCTTTGGGCAAGAGAGAGCAAGCAAGGGTTATTTGAGGACATGAAATCCAGATTTCCAGGAAAAAAATTAAATAAATCATAATTAAACTTTGACTGTACTGTATTTCATATAGTCTGCACACTTTCCACAAAAGGAGATAAGGAATTGGAAATAAGATATTTTATTTTATTTATAATAAAATGAATAAAATAAAATAAAACAAAATAAAATAATTAAATTTTTTGTTTTATTTTGGGGTTTGGGAGAGCATCTGAACTCTGGCACCGCTACACGCCATGGCGTCAGGACAATAGTTATTCAGTTGATCTGTCATTTGAATATTTCATTTTATCCTTCTGCAGATGCGAAAAGGCAGGGGTGGGTGCGAGCGCCAGCAGACAGATGGTCCAGAAGACATTATGGGCCACAGCAGATCCTGTGTGTCTGCATATGTTCGGAGCGTTCCAGAAGAGACTGTGTCTTTGCACTACACCTGCCCCTCTGGACAGAAACTCTCACCATCTGGATGTGGTGGTGGCATGGCTAAATAAGGAGAGATCACGTGAATCATGCAAAGCTAGCATAAGTATGACAATATTATCTTTAAAAATGTCAGTTTCAGCTGAAAATACTGCACTGCTTTTAGCGATGACAGTGTATAATTCTGCATATAGGTTCTAGGTTCTTGTTTATTTGTCACATACACAATCATACAGGGTATAATCAGTAGTGAAATGTAGATCAGGACAGGTCCGCTCAATGGACAGTGCAAGAAAATAAAAATAAAAGATGATACATAACACAGGAGCATATATTTAAATATAGGTAGGAATAAGATAAAAAAAATAATAATAAGTAAAAACAATAAAATAAAATGAGTAAAATGTGCAATGAACTAAAATGTGCAATACAGTCTACTGTGGATTTAATAAATATTAATATAACCAGGGATGTGCAAGAGGAATGGGATGTGCAAGGAATGTGCAAACAGGTTGTACCAGGTATGTACACATAGCAGCAATGCGGATGATGGAGAAAGATGGGTGTTACAGTTAATTAAATGAGTCCTGTAGATGTTAGGAGACTGAGTTCAGGAGCCTGATGGCCTGTGGATAGAAGCTCCTCCTCAGTCTCTCAGTTTTTGCCATCACGCTTCTGAAGCGCTTGCCAGATGGCAGTGAGATGAAAAGATGGTTACCGGGGTGATTTGAGTCCTTGATTATTTTTGCAGCTCTGCTTTTGCAGCGTTTGAGGTAGATGTCCTGCAGAGAGGGGAGGGCAGACCCAGAGATGCGCTCAGCTAAGCGCACGACTCTCTGCAGAGCTTTGCAGTCCTGTTTTGTGGCGTTACTGTACCACACTGAGATGCACTGAGTCAATACACTTTCTATGGCCCCTGAATAGAAAGTTTTCAGGATTGCTGGTGAGACCCTGAATTTCCTCAGCTGTCGCAGATGGTACAGTCTTTGCCTGGCTTTCTTGACCTGTGTTTGAATGTGTGCAGTCCAAGTCAGGTCCTCGGAGATGTTTACACCGAGGTACTTGAAGCTGCTCACCCTTTCCACAGGGGTCCCACTGATCATAAGAGGAGTGTAGGGCCGCTGCTGTCTCTTCCTGAAGTCTACAATCAGCTCTTTAGTTTTGCTCACGTTCAGAGAGAGACAGTTGTCCTGGCACCATGATGTTAGTCTCTCTACCTCACCCAAGTATGCGGTCTCATCATTGTTGGAAATGAGGCCCAGATCCACAGTATCGTCAGCAAATTTAACAATAGAAGTGGAGCTGTGAGAGGACACACAGTCGTGTGTGTAGAGAGAGTAGAGCAGGGGACTCAGAACGCAGCCCTGCGGGGCTCCTACGTTCAGGGTGATGGAGTTGGAGGTGAACTGGCCCATTTTCACCACTTGTGGTCTGCCGGTGAGGAAGTCTTGGATCCAGTCACAGAGTGTAGTGTTTAGGCCGAGGTCTGAGAGTTTGACAGCTAGCTTGGAGGGGACTATAGTATTGAAAGCTGAGCTATAGTCAATGAATAGAAGTCTGACATAGTTGCCATTTTTGCTGTCAATATGAGTGAGGGAGGAGTGCAGTACCTGAGAGATGGCATCATCAGTAGACCTATTTGGGCGATAGGCAAACTGAAGAGGGTCCAAGGTAGCAGGGATGGAGGAGCATATGTGTTTCTTTAAAAGTCTCTCAAAAACCTTCATGACTGTTGATGTGAGGGCAACTGGACGATAGTCATTCAGGCAAGAGGGTTTACTGTTCTTAGGTACAGGGATGATGACAGATTTCTTAAATGAGGTGGGAATCACAGAGGTAGCAAGGGACTCATTAAAGATGGAAGTAAACAAACCAGCAAGCTGATCGGCGCACGATCTCAGAGTGCGGCCGGTAATCCCATCAGGTCCGGCGGCTTTCCTGATGTTTACTCTCCTTAATTCTCTCCGAACCTCGTCCTCCGACACGGTGATAACATGATCAACATCGCTGCTCTGTCTGCTGCTTCCTGACGTGCTGATCGGCACAGTCGCGCCGCCGTTGCGTTCGAAGCGGCCGTAGAAGGTGTTTAGCTCTTCGGCCAGCGATGGGTCTGCACTCACCTCGGCGGAGGGGTTATTTCCAGAGGAACAGATGGTCTTCAGTCCCTGCCACATGCGTCGGGAGTCATTGAGTTGAAAATGTGACTCAATTCTCTCTCTGTATCGGAGTTTAGCAGCTCTAACTGCCCGTCGGAGAGCATAACATGATGCTTTGTAATCGCTCATGTTTCCTGACAGAAGACCAGCGTTGTATGCGGCAGTGCGTTGGTTAACCGCAGCCCGGATTGTTCTGTCCACCCACGGTTTCTGATTAGAGAATGTCCTTATTGTTACCGTTTCAGTGGCTTGGTCAGTTAGCATGTAAACAAAGCTTAATGCTACATCCGTGAACTCGCTGACGTCAGCTGAACTCGCCCGGAACATGTCCCAGTCGACGTCATCAAGAGACGCCTGTAGCATAGCTTCAGAGTGGGAGGACCAGCGCGTCACTTCCCTCACCCCCGGGGATTCCTGAACGATCCTTTGTTTATATTCCGGTGTGAGGAAAATGGCCGCGTGGTCCGATTTACCAAAGGCTGGCAGGGAACGAGCTTTATAGGCATTCTTGAACTGAGTGTAGCAATGATCCAGTGTATTCGGTCCTCTAGTTGGACAGGATACATGCTGATGGAAGTTCGGCATGACCTTCCTGAGGTTGGCTTTGTTAAAGTCCCCTGCGATGATAGAGGCAGCGTCAGGGTGTTTGTTGATGTAGCCGCTGAGCTCTTCGTGGAGTTTGGACAAAGCCAAGCTCGTGTCTGCCTGAGCTGGAATGTAAACGGCAGTAGCGATGACCGCGGAGAACTCGCGGGGTAAATAGAATAGGCGGCAGATAATGGAGAGATGTTCCAGATGAGGCGAGCAGGAACGCGACAGAATGGAGATATTCCTGGGGTCGCACCATTTCTTGTTAATCATGAAATACACTCCACCACCCTTGATTTTTCCGGCCTCGGCTGTTCTGTCCATCCGTAAAACAGAAAAGTTATCAGACGGTGTTACAGCGGTGTCCGGGACCGAGGGAGAGAGCCATGTTTCAGACAAACAAAGGATGTTACAGTCCCTAATGTCCCGTTGGAAACTTATCCTGGCTCTAAGATCGTCCATCTTATTTTCCAAGGATTGGACATTTGCGAGCAGAATACTGGGGAGAGGGGGGCTGTGAGCTTTGTTTCTCAGTCTGTCACGAATTCCAGCGCGTCGCCCGCGGTGTTTCTTTCGCCTCCTGGGATTATTCGGGTGGCCTTTGTTAACCTCGGCGTTCCGAAGAATCTCCAATGGCCACGCTGGATCCGTGGATAAAGTGTCCAGAAGCAGGTTAGTGCAGCGGTGTCCAATGTCCAAAAGTGTTCTTTTGTCATAAATAAATAGTGCAGACGTTAAGCGTGTAAAAAGAGAAAGTAAAAATACGTAAAAGAGTATATAAAAACACAAATTGAGCGGAGCCATCCTTTAACGTCGACTGAACACAGCAGCGCCGGAAGCGGAAGCCAGCATGGCAACAGCAATGTTTGGTACTCTTGTGAATGTGCTGAGGAGAAGAAACCACTGATGTCACATGGACTATTTAGTCAATGTTCGTACTACCTTTTTGGCCCTTGAACGTGGTAATTACATTGCTGTCTATGTAGGGTCAATACCTTCATTTTTGTTCCGAAGATGAAAAAAGGTCTTGATGGTTTGGAACGACATCAGGGTGAGTAATTCAATTTTAATTTTTGGGTGAACTATCCCTTTAAATAAGTTAGTAAAATGTATTCCAAGTGGAATTTGATGTTGACTTTAAGACAAAAAAAGTGTTTTTGTGTCTCTATGTAGGGCAGGGGTCATCAAACTTGATCCTGGAGGGCCTGTGTCCTGCAGAGTTTAGCTCCAACTTGCCTCAACACACCTGCCTGGAAGTTTCAAGTATACCTAGTAAAACCTTGATTAGCTGCTTCAGGTGTGTTTGATTAGGGTTGGAGCTAAACTCTGCAGGGACACCGGCCCTCCAGGACCGAACTTGGTGACCCCTGATGTAGGGTATCCGAGCGAATCAGACAATTTAAGATGTGATCAAGAACATGGTTGAAACAACCCAGAGAGCCAAATTCCACAAAGGGGACAACAAGACAATGTCATAAATCTGTCCACGATACCCTAGCGCCAGCCAGTCTGAAGCAAGCCTAACCAACCAACTCTTTCACAGAACAGCTTGCAACTTTAAAACAAAAGAACACATTGATAATCCCAACTCAATTTTGGGGCAAGAAACCAAGATTAATGGTCAAAGAGAAGCACAGCATGACCATCACATGTAAATCCATGATAGAAATCACGAGCTAAAGACTTGGTTTCCCCCACCTAGAAGACAAGAACCAGACTGATATTCCTTATGAGACCTTTTATCCTCTCTGGTCTTCACACAACATTACGTTCACAGAATGGCACAGAAACTGTCTTTTTACAGATGTAGATGCACCAAAATTATCTAAAAAGGACTTATAAACGAATATCAGTCCATTGCTTAACTCCATATAATGTATGTAAACCACACATTTGACTATCATGTTCTAATCACTCATTGTGTATGTCTTTTAATAAATATTGAATAGCTTAAGGGTTCATATTCATGTTTAGTATGTGTGTGTTTGAAACTTCTTGCTTGAAACGTTTCTTCCAATCAATTCTTTGTCAAATGTATCATATTCTTGATCATGTCCAAATTATACTCTACAAGAGCGGGAAAATTCGGATCGTTTGACTGATAAGATAACATGTTGATTTATGTATTGGGAGGAGAAACATAGCAACACCCCAAGCTAAGACCATGTCTAATTGGTCAAGACACCATTTGGGATGTGTCCAACAGCCCAGTTTAAATACTCAGGACACCATCAAATTAGGTTTTTAGCCATCGCTTTTTGCTTCACTACTAAGGACCACTGAACTTCCAGCCAATCAGCAACCTTGGGAAACCCCTTTCTGCAAGGAAGACAACAAAGGGAATCCCTTAACACAAAGGCAATGCAAGTACAACCTCCAGATTCTAGCTGAGCTGAACTGGTGCATTTAATATAAATTTTAACCTCATTGAGGAACTCAATGCAAGGGAACTCAATGCAAGGGTGATTGATGGTTGTTCAGGTCTATGCAATTGCACATATTGCTATAAACTTAAACTCATTCTTTCCTCACTTTCTCTGTTACTGCAACTTGTGTGTGTGTGTGCATGTGTTTATGTGTTAGATTAGTTTATATTGTCTTAGATTTATCCAATAAAGTCTTATTCATATTGAAAAGAGAAGTATCTTATGTTTTGTGCTTACAAGTTAATGTCTTAAACTGCCAATCTTGTTACTGTGCTAATTAATAGTGTTTTCACTATATTTTGGATTTTAATATCCATTGCAGAGTTGATGTTATATGGCTCGTTCAATGAATCGCTGGCCGACTCAGTGATCAGCCATAGAACAGCGATTCTGTTCAAATTCCCTATAAAACTATAATTGATTCCCTTTGAGCTAAATTGACCTGTTTCCCTTACACTCTGTCTAGTGCACCCATTCTAGTTAATTTCTACACATATTTTGCTTCAACTACATTGCAATGTTCACACACAGGAACAGGCATATATTTGTGTGTAACATCTCTCATGACATTCTAACACAGTCCTGTAATTTCATGTTTGAGAAAAGACAGAAACAATTTCACCATGAACTTCCTGTGTAACATTCCAGTTTTAGGTTCCACCTACTACTGAGATGACAGAAGCATCGTTCAGAGACGGGTTTATCAGTAATCCAGAGGAGGGATTTGGCCATTATTTTCTGATGATGAGGTGTCAGGCAGGTTAACAAGGATTAACATACAGATTTTAAGTAATCATTTCTACCGTTTCCTGCACAACGACAAAATAAATAAATAAATAAAAAGAGTTTATCCTGAGACGAAGCCTTCAAATATTCATCAATCTCACATGAGCAATGAGCTTATTTTATATTTCTCTTAATACCAAGCACAGTGTGATATTACTTATTTACTTACTTAACAAACCTCACAGACGGAACAGACGGTGGCCCATTACTGACAAATCATTTAGGTTTGCACTTTGCAGTGTGACTTTATCTCCACCAACTGAACTGCACTTGGCACAGTTAATTACGGAACAAAACCTTCATTCAATATTAAACCTCTTCCTTGTCTTTTGATGCAAGTTTTCCGCCATGTGTCAAATCTGGTTTTCCAGCGTTTTTCTGTTTGTCATGAGGTACTGACATCGATGCACTAGCTGGATCATAATGCATTGTGGCAGCTGAAGGGAGGCTTCAAAGGGAACTTCTAAAATGGAGTGTAAGAGGGAAGCTTTCAAAGACAAACCAAAAATGTCATCTTTACTCAAAGAACGTGTGAAAAAGATTCTGTCGTGAATGGCTTCCATAAGACTTCTCTTTGCAAACAGGGCACATGGTGTCATGTTGAATTTGATCAAAACTTTTTTAAGGATGCAGCCTTGACCAGAACTCAGTGTGACACTGTAATAGGTGCTAATTTTACCAGTCAAATTTACTCTTGATTCATAAACTAACACTGTATGCTACCAAACACATTCATTTAATTGAAAGGTTAAATATTTTATAATTAAAAATTAAATTAAAACAAAGGCATTTGGCCTTAAAGTATTTCTCAATTAATTATCCGATAGACTTTACCTCATGATTTTGAGATATAATAGATTAATAGCCTGCTGATTCAATGCAGAGGCAGGCTTGTAATTAAAATTAGCGGTACAATTTCCTTTTATTTCTCTTTGTGTTCATGTTCGATTCTAAAGAGCTTATTACAGTTATCCAGCCAAGAACCATTAGTGGTTTCCTCTTTTTCTTGTCAATATTGTATTTAGAATAATATTAGCACCATTATAGACTAGAGTAGGTCTATTAGGCTGCTTTTACTCGGCATGCTGTAAGACTAAATATTTTAATACATGTCCATTCTTGTTATATTCACTTGAAACATGCTGTAACTGACATTAAATCAAGCATTGATCAACTGACATTGTGTTTACATTAAATCAAGCACAAAAATGTATCTATACTCTCTAAGGGGGGGTCAACACCACTAAAGTATTTAATAAATAAAAAGATAAATTGTTTTATGGACATTTATATTTTATCATTTATATTTTCACTAATATATTTTAAAATATTACCTGTTTATTATCTTATATCCATTACTGTTTCTGAGTGCTGTCAGAGAGGTGTGTGCATATATTGCGCGGGAGTATTGAACAGAGTTATTTTTGCTGCTTTATAGACCTTGAACGGTTAAATACACACACTTGTATGTCTTTGCAAGTATCCTCATAAACACAATAATTTAAGTCTTTAGGTAAAGCAAACGGCTGAGAAAGAAAACACATGTGTAACAGTATATTGGATCTGGGCAGCTCTTAAAGTGACAGCAGTCTAATATTCCTGCTGTCTGACATTCAAGTTAATCAAACAACAAAGGAGAAAAAAACTAGACTGTGATATATATCATTACCGTGTAATAAAACTACACATACTGTGATAAGATTCTAGTCATATTGCCCACCCCTAATATATAGGCCCAGTAAAATATTACACAAGCTGACATAAACATCATTACAGAGCCAGAGAACTAAGGGAAAACTAAATTAACAGTTTACTTTCTACACATTGGCAGAATCTAGATTCGTTCAAAGCATATTTACTGACCTCTGACCTCCTAATCTTCATTCTAAACAATGCATTAACCCTTCCTGACTTTCTATACAGAGTTTGTTTTGCTAGAATTTTCACTAGTACAAAGTCAAATCTTTTCGAGGGGCCATGTTTATCATCTCTTTCTCTCGGCAGGTAATGCTGCTACCTACCAAAACAGATATTATCGACACTGTTAAAATTGAATGCATAACCCCCAGTTGATAAAATATCACAGCTTCCTGCCACATGCTAGGTAAATTATGTAAATGGCACCCTACCACTTTGAGCACTCGGTTGGACACTTTAGCGGCAAATAAAATGGCTGTTTTGCAGTAGTAGGTAGGACTGAGTAAATGTGTGCTCTGATAACTAACACAGCACCTAGAGCACTATTGCGCCTCCCGGTCTACCTCTATTATAGGCTTTGCCTTGATTACAATAATTGTTCTCCGGAGGCAAGATGCTAATTAACAATATTGGACTTGAGTGTGCTGACTTCTCAGAGCACATGAGCTTGACAGGTTTAACAGAATATTAATTGTTTGTGACAGTTTACATGAGTACAAATTGAGCAGTCTAACAGGTTAACCAATGAAACTCGGACGTTTACCCAGGCGCTGTTAATTAGCACTGTCTGGCTAGAACTATCAAGATTATTTCAGGTGCACCATTCAATGTGCCAGTCAAATTTGTTGTCCCTTCTCGTTTGAGATGTGTGGTGTTTTTGCATTCTGTGCATTCTGTGGTTTGTAGCCTCACACGGTAATTTCCCTGCGGGGCTTGACTTAATGTCCTATTCCCATACTACGGAAAAAAAGAAGGAAATGCCATAGCCTGCGGATAGAGCTTCAGCCATGCTGCTGTCAGAAATGCATAATGAGTCCTTAGTCACAGCCGAAGAAGTGCTGTGTTGACGTCCTTCACGAGAAGAGCTTCTCTTTGGACTAATTGTTTTCATGTGCTGTGTTTATTTCACCTTGAATTTTTTTGATTTCCTTCTATCTTTGACAATAAAACACTGTATTCTATGTCTGCTTCACTTACTTTTGCTTTCTGCCAACACATCTCTCCTATTTATATAAATTTACTCGTGTGTTTGAAGCATGTTTACACATACATATAATATTTCAGGTTTTCTGAGGCATGCTTTATATTAAAGTCTCTGAGGAGGCGTGTGCCATTTTCATCTTCATACATAATTTATGTTCTTCCTTTGTTCACAAAAAAGAATATAAATAAAAAAGAGAGAGAGAAAATAATAGTAAATAATAATAAGAAAAAATAACAACACTGTTGGCTTGTGAAGGACCCAGGTTTCCAGAGAGTAAAAAGTGCATGGACCTTTTTTCTTCTCCCGAAGACACATTTTACGCTCCAGACACGGAAATGAAAGCTATAATGGCTTTGACTCCACCATTAAAAGAATAACAACAGGCACTTGATGCTCACAGGATATCTCAGGTCAGGAAGTTCCATGTCTATTCAATTTCTGACCAGGTCTCGCTAGGATCTAGAATGCTGCCAGTCACATTCACATTGAACAATGTGACAAGCAGATACAAGGATCTATTTCCCACTGACAGCCATTTTGACAGCTTTTTATTTTCCATCAATTCAAACCTAAATATTTTGTGTCGTTCTGCTTCCAAACCCCTAGTGTCTCTCTGCTGCAGCTAATTTGTTGTCCAGACACGAAACTGCTTGCTTAAGCAGTTATGGTGTAGAAAGCTGCTGAGAGAAATGTGGGCTAATGGATTCTGGTTAGAGGGGGGAACACTTGGGAGCATGTCAAGGCATAAATGTTTACGTTCTCGTGGCATTGGAGACAGAGGACATGGCCTTGATGCTCGCAACTTGCGAAGTGCTTAAAAACCCCAGGCGAGCTCACCACAAACCTCTCATTATTGTTGTGACAGCGGAGTGATACATGAGGTCCGTTTAAAAAAAAGAAGCTTCTGAGCTGAGGGGATTTCAAGGCCCTGTGATCAAGTAGTGTGACTTAATACACCATCATCACACAGTGCCATAGTTTTAACTTCCTTCCTACTTCCCCTCACTACCGCGTATCTTCTCTCATTATTCTGAGTTTTTACATAGAGTGCGCCTCTCTTGGAGTCTGCAGCGGGCGAGGGGGCTGTCAAAATGAAAGCATGAAGAAAGCTATTGTTTCCTCGCCGTGCACATGCCCAGGGAATAGAAACTCATATATGCAAGAATCACAGACTGAAAGAGTAAAAATCCACATAAAAAGAGAGAAAGGATTGGAAGGAAAATACGAAGTGTGCCATCAGAAAATGGGCGTTATTTAAGTGTTACGCGCTTTTGGGCTTCTACTGGCCTAATTTTTTAAACCCCACACACTAGGGCTCTCTTCCAGAACTTGCCCACATAGGATGCATTTAAAGGCATAATTATGCTGTCTTCTAAGATATGTTTTTTGCCCAAATTCTAAAGCATCACTGCATGTATTAAAACTCACAGATAATCCTAGAAAGTGTTGCAGCTGGCTCCCTTAAAATCCATTCCAAATGGCAGATTATAAATAAGAAAATGGTGACTATAAATAATATTGAAAAAAATGAAAAGTTAATAAAAAAAGCAAAACATCAAAATAAAATGGAATGTTTTATGCTGGCATGTTGCAAAAATAGCAGCAAAGAAAAGGGTCTGTTAAAAAATGGCTGTATTTTATGCTCATTGGAATGAATATCATCAATATCCAAAAAAGTAGTGCAATCAAATTAAAAAGTAACTATTTTATGATAACATGTTATCATGCAATTTAAAATAATTAATAATAAAATACAATATACACAAAAAAAGACTTCTGTAAGTGTGTGTGTGTGTGTATATACCTTTTTAAAATATATAACTTCTAACTCATGCATTTTTTGCTTATTAGAAAATGTTGCTGTTTTCAATGTCCAATAAAAAGTGCAATCACATAAAAGTTTACTATTTATAGTAAGATAAGCTAAGAGTGCAATAAATAGTACACAAATAAAGTTGACTGACAAACATTACAATATTTTATGTTCATTAGAATAGTGAGATGTTTGAGGTTGCAGTTAGCATGACATGATATAATAGAGAGCTGTTATCTAAGCTGCAATAACATGTCGCTTGTCATATAACTCATAACAGCTCAAGCTTTGTTGTTTTCTCACAGGTTAATGGCTCCATGAAGAATCGATACGTAAAGCATTTGGGTGATACGTGATAGAGTGCACAATCGGGAAGATACATGGAACAGAAGAAACATGACCCTCGAGGAATGGGACTAACTAACTGTCCCTTGCAAGGATTGCAGCAATAATGAAAAGCTATCCTGAGTGCCCCTCTAAGACACTAAATAAATCACTCTCACTACTACAACGAGGCACCACGCCGGCCCACAGGGAGAGACAGAGAGGGAGACATGCATTATTTACCAACAGAAACTGCAATATCAACTGCTTTTCCATGGCCTGGATCTGTTTCAGCTGCATTGTGCTATGCCAACTGTAGAACGTCAAGGAAGCTGTGGGAGAGCGGGAAATGGGAGAGGAAGGGAGATAGATGGCTAAATGTGCTGTGCGCTGAAGAATCTGGATGTTACTGTCTTTGTTTATCTTCAAGTTCAATCAAGTTCAGGGAGGCTGACCGCTATGCTATTACGCCATGTCAGATGTCCTAAGTTGCACAGCTGCAGTTTCACAGCAAATCAAATCAGACAGTGCAAAGATCCCTTGAACAAACTTTTGTCCCATGAGAAAATACAACTGTATTGTCATTGCCGCTGAAGTGTAACAGACAGCCTTTTTTTTTTTGCTCTTGTTATATCTCAAAAACACAGACTCTTTCCTTTTGTCTCTCTTCACTTTTTTTGCCCTTGCTGTCAGTGAGGTCACTGGATTTCTATAGATGAATTATTTGAGCTGCAAAGCTGTTTAAATCTTAATTTTTATGGTTGTCTTGTATCTACACTACTGAAACAGAGAGGATTTTAATGTTCACAAACTTTTTCTAATCAATGTTCGGCCACAAAATGCTTACAGTTCAGCTTAACTAAATATTAACCCCCTGGGGTCGAAGCCGCACCAGTGCGGTCTGTCTTGTATTTTTTTTTATGACCGCGAAACGAACTAAAAATACTCTGTCAGTCTTGATCGTACAGATAAGAATAAGGTATTGTTTGAAACTGCAAAGGGTCTACTTTTATTTGTGTATAGTCATAATAATAACAAAACAATATACTTTTGTAAAATAAAGAAAATAAACAGGGTGCATTCTCTGCTGTCTCTGTCTCTGTCACCTCTCTTCACAGACACATAAATAAAACAACATGAATCGCCGTGAATATTTGCCTCAAAGACGTGAGAAATATACGTATAGAAAGCTTGATTACCACTAAAGAAAAGTATATGCAGTATAATGTGCTAAATACTGGCTTGAGAATGAATAAAGAAAAATAATTTTTAAGTGTTATGTATTTAAATTATTAAAAAATAAATAGAAAAACTGATCCTTTTATAAAGCATAAGCAAAAAAAAATATTTAAACTTTTTTTTCTTATCTTGCCAACAAGCAAAATAAGGAAAGTCAGGGTATTGTTGATGGTTAGCTTATAATGAAAAGTCCAGGACCATGGACAGAGTTCCAGGCCATAGGAGCTGCACAGGTTACCCTTGAATGGCTAATACTGTTGATATTTGCACTTTATAGTTCTTTTCCTTCCAGCGCTGCAGCAATTAATTTCACTGAACCGGTGAAAAGTAAAAACAATGACAAAGCCGGCCAAGATAGGACAAATTGCCATCCCGCAAAGAATGTTTTACATAACACACTTACATGCTTGAGTGAATCAAGAAATAATGTCTTACAGAGTCGGTGACGGTGAGTCAGATTTCGTGCTGAGTGCCAAGGCTGATAGGAGGAAATAGATGCTAAGAACTACACTTTGTTTGCTGAGTAAGACAGCACTGACCCTTGCCACTGTCAGACAATTTTTGTCTGTTCTTGAGGGAAACTGGGGAGATTGAATCGATCTTTTATGACACACGCTGTAGGTTTCTGAATGTTTTCTTCCCTTTTTGCTCACAAAAAATGTATCGTTCTTTAAGAGTAGACAGTGTTGCATTCAGCAAGTACAATTCAGAATTTTCACAAACAAAGCTTTCAACTGAAATCAATGTAGAACTAGAGCTCAAATTTAGAAACTTCTGTTAATGCCAAGCACACACTAACATGTTATTGTTGGTATTTTTTGCTTACTGCATTCTTTTCACACAAATAGTAAGTATCAGATTTTGAGTCCTATTGAAACCAGCTTGAAATCATTTTGAAATAGGGTCGCACAATAAATTGAAAAAAAGGAAAAAAAAGAAAGAAATCATGATATGGCTAGGTGCAATTATCATGGATGGTTTGCACATTTTTATTTTTATCAGGAAAAATTGCAACATCAGGTTTTCCTGATATCAAATTTGTAACTAGTCTGAAACAAAGCGTGTATATTAAACAAACGTCAGCGATGAGCTACGATCTGGAACTTTTTGTTTCCAGACTAGTCACAGACTTACAACATCAAATTCTGACATGTTTCAGTCTTGTAGCGTGTGTTGAGCGAAAAAAAAACTGTGCTTGGCTCCTTTTGCCCCTTACTGTGGCCTCTAACAGAGGTCAGTTGCATCATAAAATCTTAAGAACCATAAAATGTCAAGTCAGAGAACTTTCTAAAGCATCTAATTCTCTTCTGAGAGATCGCTCAAACAGGATCAAAAGTTAAGAAAAAACACACTGAGAAAGACATGAAAGAGCAAAAAAAAAGTCTTAAAATCCCCCATCACATGTATTATTTAACAGCGCAATGCAAAAGAAAAACAACACTGTTCTTGTGAGATGGATGCGAGTTATATAAAACTCACCTTTATAAATCCAAATATGCAAACGTTCTGTGCTATACGAAGTATATCAATACCTCAAGGGTGTCTGGTCTTTTACCTTAACACGTGGTGGAAAACATGAAATGAGCATCTGCCACGTATACAACAGATGGCACAATAGATATTCCCGAATGTTCAAATGAGCGCCTCACCATGTTGCTTTTTTCAATTCAAGGACTACTGGAATGGAAAGAATGGCTAGGAGACAGAAAAGCCACACCAGCTAAGACTCCTCTCCTCCATCTGTGCAGCAGTTTTTTCAGACATCTGAAGAATCCTCACCTTACTCTCATATTTTCTGTTGAAACACAGGCACACCAATAATAAGCAGTGCATTAGCATCAGCTGTTTTAGTCCCTCTTGAAAGCTTTGTCTACCTTGAGAACTTGTGGCCTGGAGTACAGCATCAGAACAATGGATGGAGAAGCTCAAGGGTTTTCAAATAGCCTCCACCACAATGCCCTGAACACACATTAAGCATTCTCGTATAATCAATTCTGTCCGAGAGTGCATTTGATGGCGGTGATGCCGTGTTCCAACAGGCAGCTTTGGGGATACGGGGGCCTTGGAAGACACAGGCCTCTTCAAAAAATCAATCAAGCTTTTCTTCACCAGGAGAGGCTGATGTCACGGCCCTATCTTCATATCCCAGCTGCTCTTCAACTCAGCTCATCTTCCTGTCACTTCTCTGAATTTGATTAATCAGGTTTTTTTTGGATGTTACCATTCATTTATTGCTTCAGCCTGATAGCGAGAAAATGGCTTGCGTCTAAGATACTTTAACAGCCTGTAAAAACGGCTTAAAGGAGGCCTTTGACAGATTTATCCGATACTATGAATTTTCTCTGATGTTTATGTATCTCTGGCTTTTATGCGGGGATGTGAATGAGGTAATTGAATCGGTAAACAGCGTGCTACACTGAATGCTCGTATTCTCATTCCGGGGCAGCTCTTTCATGAGCGCCTAGGGATAAGGACAGGAGCGTTATAAATCAGAATGATGTGTTTACCATACCTGATTGAGACAATAAATCAGGGCCTTCAAGTAAAAAGGAGAATAAAGGTGCTTTCATGCCAGAGCTTTTTGGTGTCAGAGTTCGGTTTGTTTGGTTGCTGTGAAAGCGAATGACACCTAAAATGTTCAGAAATCAGGTCTTTGTGCTCCAGCACTGTTCGCTATGTTTCAGATTTGATGACAGTGTTTCCTTCACCACATCTTCTGCATCACAAAACTAAAATCATATTTTAGTTGTGAATGTGAGTGTGCCATTGTTCTAGATGGAATGCAATATAAAAAAGTTGTGGCAAGAAATGCCTGGATACCACAAAACAATTACTGACATGAGTCGGTACTTTTTAGTGAATCAAAAACATACAACGCAACCAGTGTAATATGATTCCCAATCTAATGACTCTTACAATATGGTTAATTTTAGTGATCCAACAAATCTAATTCTATGGTTTGACTGAGTTTGAGAAATCTCTAATTGAATCCATCAAAGAGTTTACTGAATCTACATTATTCACTCACTAAAATAGAAATTAAGCAAGTTTTTGTCAGTCTCAGTATCAACAATAGCAATCAGGGCCGTTTCTAGCCATTTTGACGCCCTAGGCAAAATCCCTATTAGTTCCCCCCCCCCCCCCCCCATCCAACTCCCACACCCAAACAAGATAATTATTACTTACAAAATAACACAAAACTGATTATGTAAACACTCAAATCTTAACTAACAACATTGATACATTTACAAATTATATTTGTACATAGGTTATATATAATTTCTTTTTCAAACATCCGTTTCTTGTCACATCCAAATTGGTTGTCATAGTAACAACACTAATTTGTGGAAATTCAGCGCATTGTGAGTTCCACAAATCTGAACACATTAGGCCTATTTGTAAATTGACTGTTAAGATAAAAAATTTTGCACAGTTTATTATATGTGATACAATTACAGCCACTGGATGCCTGTATAGCTCTATGTAACAATCCCTAGTTGCTAAGAAATTGTCATCACACATAAATTAATTTTATTACATTTGGATTTGGATACATGTTTAGATATTATCAATGCATGGCTACTTTTTGACTTCATCTGTTTTTTGTTCAATTATTTTGTTGTTGTTGTGTCAGTTATTGCATTATTATTTCAGTCAAACCTATAAAACCCTTTGTTACCCCAAACTACATAAGCCTGATCAGTGACATAAAAGTAATCAGAATGCAGCTACTTGTTCTTTTATTACTCATTGAAGCGTGAACTTCCCCTTTAAATAACGTGACGCTCTGCCCTCTGTATGTATGACTCTGCTCCCTTTAAGCGCTGTTGGAAGCGAATTATTTATTTATTTTGGAAGCGAATTAATTGATTCAGCATTTCGACACTTCTGTATAAGGATGCGTTAAATTTGACAAAGCGGTTTAATAAAGTATGTATTGATCTTGTGAATTAGCGAATTTTACTATACCAATATTTTTTAATTGGCTGTAAAAGTTTTATATGGGAATATTGCACAACACACTGAAACTTTAACAATGCATTGGCGCAAAAACGCACACCTTTTAGACCAGTTTCACATGAAACACAATTTCACATTTCCAGTTTCACATGCCACAAATACTGCCTAAACAAAATACTAATTTTGTGCACTTTTTATGTAACAATATTTTAAATTGGCCTTTGAATTTGCATGGCAAAAAAAGCCTTACCTTGCCAAAACACTGACAGAACCCATTGATCTAATGGCATTGTTGAGTGCTCCTAATCCAAATGCAAACTTTGCATGCAACAATCAGAGGCAGCAATTGACAGTGCTCTGATCCAATGGCATACAGGCATCGTCAGAATGACAGTACTCTAGCCCAATGATGTTGGGGGATCCAGTGGGGGCGGCAATCGTATTTCAGGGTGTCCTTGCCACTCTTTATCACAACCCTGTTAAAATGTAGTGGCAGTATGTGCGCTCATTGGTGCCCCCTTCAGCTGGTGGCGCCCAAGGCAACCGCCTAGCTTGCCTATGCCTAGAAACGGTACTGATAGCAATAGCACAAGTGAACAGCCAACAGCAGGACTGCGATACAACAACTCTTATACAACAGTTCAATAGACAAGGAGTTAATTTTAAATTACTTAAATTTTAGACACATTGCCAGTTACTTTGTCTAGTTTTGTTCCCTAAAAGAAAATAGGCCTGCTTCCAATTAACCACTGCACAAGCAAGCAACGCACAGCAGTGGGGTTCCTGAATGAATCCGTAGTGTTTGAACGAATCGGTTGAATTAATGATTTAATGAGTCATTTGTCGCCACCTACTGCTACTACTACTACTACTACTACTACTACTACTACTACTACTACTACTAATAATAATTCATTAAATTTATATAGGCTTTTCAAGGCACTCAAAGTGCTTTACATGGTCAGGGGGTATCTCCTCATCCACCACCAGTGTGCAGCATCCACCTGGATGATGCGACGGCAGCCATAGTGCGCCAGAACGCCCACCACACACCAGCTTATTGGTGGAGTGGAGACAGAGTGATGAAGCCACTCAGCAGATATGGGGATTGTTAGGAGGCCATGATAGTCAGAGGCAAATTGATGCCGAGGTCACACCTCTACTCTTTTCGAAAGACATCCTGGGATTTTACAACCCCAAATCAGAAAAAGTTGGGACAGTATGGAAAACACAAATACAAAAAGAAAGTAGTGATTTCTAAATTTACTTTGACTTGTATTTCATTGCAGACAATATGAACACAAAATATTTCATGTTTTGTCTGGTCAACTTCATGTCATTTGCAAATATACATCCTTTCCTGTCATTCAGACCTGCAACACATTCCAAAAAAAGTTGGGACAGTAAAGCATTTACCACTTTGTAATGTTGCCATTCCTTTTCACAACACTTAAAAGACGTTTAGGGACTGAAGACACCAAGTGATGAAGTGGTTCAGGTGTAATTTTGTCCCATTCTTCCTGCAAACAAGTCTTAAGGTGGGCAACAGTACGGGGTCTTCGTTGTCGCATTTTGTGCTTCAAAATGCGCCACACATACTCTATTGGAGACAGGTCGGGACTGCAGGCAGGCGAGTCAAGTACCCGTACCCTCTTCCTCCGCAGCCAGGACTTTGTAATGTGTGCAGAATGTGGTTTTGCATTGTCTTGTTGAAATATGCATGGACGTCCCTGGAAAAGATGTCTTCTTGAAGGCAGCATATTGTGCTCCAAAATCTCTATGTACTTTTCAGCATTAATGGTGCCATCACAGAAGTGCAAGTTACCTTTGCCAAGGGCACTGACACAACCCCATACCATGACAGACCCTGGCTTTTGGACTTGTTGCTGGTAACAGTCTGGATGATCCTTTTCTTCTTTGGTCCAGAGCACACGGCGTCCATTCCTCCCAAAAAATACCTGAAATACTGATTCATCTGACCACAGTACACGTTTCCACTGTGTGATGGTCCATCCCAGATGCCTCCGAGCCCAGAGAAGTCGACGGCACTTCTGGACACTGTTAACATAGGGCTTCCTTTTGGCACAGTACAGTTTTAACTGGCATTTGTGGATGTAACTACGTATTGTGGTACTTGACAAAGGTTTGCCAAAGTAGTCCTGAGCCCATGTGGTGATATCGCTTATAGATGAATGACGATTCTTGATGCAGTGCCGCCTGAGGGATCGGAGATCACGGTTGTTCAGCTTAGGCTTGCGCCCTTGTCCTTTACGCACTGAAATTCCTCCAGATTCCTTGAATCTTTTAATTATGTTATGCACTGTTGAAGGTGAAATATCCAAATCTCTTCCTATCTTTCTTTGAGGAACATTGTTTTTAAACATTTCAATAATTTTCTCACGTATTTGTTGGCAAACTGGCGATCCTCGGCCCATCTTTGCTCCTAAAGGACTAGACCATTCTTGGATGCTGCTTTTGTACCAAATCATAATTACAATCACCTTTTGACATCAACTGTTTCAAATCACATCATTACTTAACCAATTTACCTCATTACAAGCCCTAAATTGCTCCTGTCCCAACTTTTTTGGAATGTGTTGCAGGTCTGAATGACAGGAAAGGATGTATATTTACAAATGACATGAAGTTGACCAGACAAAACATGAAATATTTTGTGTTCATATTGTCTGCAATGAAATACAAGTCAAAGTAAATTTAGAAATCACTACTTTCTTTTTTTATTTGCGTTTTCCATACTGTCCCAACTTTTTCTGATTTGGGGTTGTATAATGACCACAGAGAGTCAAGACCTCGGTTTAACGTCTTATCTGAAGGACGGTGCTTTTTTTACAGTATAGTGTCCCCATCACTATACTGGGGCGTTAGGACCCATACAGACCACAGGGTGAGCACCCCATGCTGGCCTCCCTAGAACCTCTTCAAGCAGCATCCTGGTTTTCCTAGGAGATCTCCCATCCAGGTACTGACCAGGCTCAACCCTGCTTAGCTTCAGTGGGTGACCAGTCTTGGGCTACAGGGTGATATGGCTGCTGGATACGTTTACTGGAGTAACAATGCAACCAGTAGAAAGAGTCACTGTAAATCCCCGTTAAACAAACAGTGAAAAGTTCAAAGTCATATTCGAGGATCACAACTAAATATTGTGTATAGTACAAAGTGCTTTTCATAGTTGCTTGTCTAAGTAAATTTAAACATTTAACATTCATTTAAAACATTTCCAAAATGCCCTTTCTGTTTCAATAATTTAGAATATTTCTTTTTCTTTTTCTCTTCTTTTAACTCTTTTGAATTTTAAGGCCCGTTTCCAGTGTTGGGAAAGTTACTTTGGAAATGTAAAAGGTTACAGATTACAAGTTACCTTATTTAAAATGTAATAAGTAGTGTAACTATTTCAATTTCTTTATTAAAGTACAGTGTTGCTCACTAATATTGGCACCCTTGGTAAATATGAGCAAAGGCGGCTGTGAAAATAAATCTGCATTGTTTATCTTTTTTATCTTTCATTAAAAAAAAATCACAAAATTCTAAACTTTCATTGAAGTAAAACAATTTAAAGTGGGGGGAAACTTTTCTAAATTTCTAACTAATGTTTTCATTAGATTAATCATTTTCAAAAAAATTAAACCAAGCAGGGTTAAACTTACAGTAGTACTCAACATTGATTACAGGCAGACTTTCAAAATTCTTCATCACTTGAGTCAAGATTATAATCATTTATTAGCACAGTACCCCCCCCCCCCCCCCCCCCCCCCCTCTGAATAGTATATGTGCTTTACTAAGTTGCAGCGCTCAGCTGTGATACGAGACATCCTGTTGACAGTATTAGCTGGTGTAGCTTGATTTGATCAGGCCTATTACAGCGATAACAACATGATCTGGGAGCTGGGACCGGCACAGATAGTCTCCTCACCCGCAACTGCAGCTGACTGATTTAGCGCATCAGTGTACATGTCAAGACTGCTGTGTCAAGGAGGTCTGGAATGAGATTAGGACATGCAACTTTTTTAATTGAGAAAACTCTGGTGATGAGGCTTGCAGTTGGCTGCTGTTACAAATCTCATTCATGCTTAGCAACAGCATTTGCAGATCAACGTGATCAAAAGCAAGTCGGGCAGCCGATCTAATGCAAAAGGGTCCGTTTCAGCTAACAGGCTGATTTTGTCACAGATTACAAGACCATCAAAAATGCATTAAACACTGCAACTGGGGAACTGTCGCTGAAAAGCAAAGAGGAAAAACGTCTCGTTTATGGATAAGCCCCTTGGTTGGCAATGCCCTCACTGTTTGGCAATAACATCAAAGCCTCTTGGGAATCTTTCTGGAATCAATGAATAATTGCATTAGTGTCATATGTTGCATGTCAGTCTTCTCTCGTCCTTCTATATCAAGAGAAAGAACGGCAGGTCATTAATGACAGCACTTTTGTGCATAGAACGGGGCAAAATGCATTCAAATGTGAAAGAGATTTTATGAGAAAGGCTTGAGAGACAGAAAATCACCATTTCCTCGGAATTTAATTATGCTGAATCTTAATCTTCCTGCCTCTCCACAGTTGCAGCTTCTCTGAAAATGCGAACAAAGCCGTTATGAAGTACTCAAGGCCACCAGGTTGTTGCTATACATCTGAACGCAATACTTTTCTTTGCACACGAAGAAAGCATGCAAATATATTACGGGAAAAAAACAGACTCATTTGCACTGGCAACACTATATAATGAAGCGAGATATGGGACAGCCCTCTGAGGACACCCGAGTGCTTGTTCCCAATAATATGGCACATGTACAAAACACTATGCATTCTTGTCAACAATTAAAGCTGTGAAGAAACACAGAGTGCTTGTAATTTAGATACGTTTGGCAGAAAAAAGGAAAATGATGGAAATTTTCATTTTCTCTGATGCCACTTGGCTTATGGTGGTTCAGTCATTAGTCCAATGAGAAAAACGGTTTAACCAGACCATAGACCCGGAGAAGCCGGCCTGGGATCCATGCTAAGGTGATCTTTTGGCAAAATATGTGGATTTTGTTTCTGAGCGAAAATGGCTATATATCCCTGAAAATAAAAGCAGGAAGAGATGAAAGCATCTGGTTTATTCTTATTATAGTTCAATGGAAGCATAATTATAGCCTTGAAATAGATCGGAAAGATTTTGGAGGTGCTGTTTGACTTCTTAGTGTCCCCCTGTGACTTAAACATATCTTAAAACAAACAGGAACAAAATACGGAGCTAAAGAGAGATAATTATGATTACGTTATGCTACCGTTGTAGGATTCTCACTCTGGGTAATACTGTGTTGAAATACTGCAACGATTTATTTCCATCTATGTTCTATTTTTGATTCAAACTTGAATTATGCAGCATAATTGAGATATATAACACCTTCAAATAGCACCTCACTGTATTTCTTGCAAGGATACTCCTTTAATTTCACTTGATAAGCTCTAGATTAAAGGGATTTTTCCTTCTAATTAGCACTTGAGGAATCACCTGTAAAGAACAAAAAGGTGTTAATGACTGTTTCTTTTTGAACTTTCATAAATAATGAGGAGTGCATGAGTATCTTTAGATATAGGGGAATAAACAGAATCAGAAACCATCGTAACCAGAGTTGTTAAAATAAGCACCAAGTCTAAAAGACCTGGAAAAGCTATCCGTTAGCATTTTATTTTGCACTTAAAAAGCCTTAAATCAAACAAAATTACACTTTTGAATTGTCATCAATGGAGAAAGATGTTTTTGCAGTCAGATGGTGTAGTTGTGGTATCAACCAGGGTCTATAACAAGGCCATGCTAACCAACCAAAACCTGAGCCCTTTGTAGACAAAGTCAGAAAATGCTTGAAGAGAAAGAAAATCATACTAATTCAAGGCTAACTGCAGTCTTTCATCTTAACTGGGATGCATTTTAATTGTTTCATTGTTATTTATTAAGTTCCTGGCTTGGTCCTAATTAGCTAAATGCTAGCAGCAGGAAACTTGAAATTCATCTTTAGTTTGTTAACATCTTTATCAGTTCATTATCACCCCCTCCTCTTTAGTGGATGATGGTTTTACCCACAAAAACAAACAACATAAATCATTAAAATATGCTTTCATTAAAGGAGCACCAAGACACCTTATTATTTTCAGAAGAATGCTGAGATAATCCTGATGACACAGATCACACACACACTGCTCTCTACACTTAAAAAAAAAAAAAAAAACTGGCACAGATGCTAGACCTCTCTGGATTTTCATATAAAAACACACACACACGCAACAAAACACCAGTGAGGAGAACACTTTTTGACCATGTTACATCATTTACCTGGAACACAGATAACTTAGCTCAATAAACTGTTGGGTTTAGCAAGCGAGTCTGTGTGATGAGATGTATTGGTAAAACTCACAGTAACACACTGACAGCAAGACTGCATTACATCGCCAGCCTGCAGCACTGCCCCCAGGGCTCAACTGTTCTGCTTGAATAAAACACCAGCCTAAAGTCCATACTCTGGATTCTCTCACCATATGACAAGACAAAACGCCCACTCAAATACACTGTATAGTCACCATCAAGTAACTGTCCCTTTGTGTATCACTGTGTACAGTGAGTCTAAAAATCTGAGATTATTATAAATAAATGCTGCAATCTTTCATTTTTCTCATTTATATATATATATATATAAGGGGTGTAATGGTACACGTATTCGTACCGAACCGTTTCGCTACAGATCTTTCGGTTCGGTACGCATGTGTACCAAACGAATACAGTATTTTTATTTTTTCAGGAAATTCAAATAATAAATGGCGCTTTGACAGTCTTTGATGTGGCATGACAGACTACTGTATAAACGCCTTGGAGAGCCACTTCTGGGACGGTTCAGAAACGTGCTGGTAGAAACCCAACACAACCATTGACTCGTGCGGCCGCGATCAGCTCCAGTTCCCGTGTCTGAGCCGTGACGCGCCACAGACTTGTGCAGAGCGGAGCTCGAGTGAACACGATAATTCCTTCCTCTGTACTACTAGTTTTACCGCAAATAAACATGACTGAACATCTCATGCCTCATGTAATTGCTCAATCAGTGTTTCAACCGCGGAAGGACATCAACAAAACAGCGTGGAAATAAAATGTCAAGTAGAATGGCAATTACCTCAGCAAGTCATCAGTGTCCACAGCTCGTTAGTTCACTAGAGAAATGAAGTCTAGAGAGGAGAATTTTGTGAAATATTACACCATATACTCATTATATTTTACTAAACCTGTTAGTCTTAATTATTTTATGTATGTTTAAATTAATCTGTTACGAAACATGCTATGACAGCCAGTGTCTAACTGAATATATTTTAACAAATAGCCTAGAAATGTTATTATTTATAAGTTAATTTAAAAACTGCATTATGTGCAATTTATATGTTTGCATATTTTTTTTTTTTTTAAGTTGAGTGTTGATTAGGGTTAGGTACTGTTCACATTTGTACCGGTACCATTCGGTTACTGTACCCAACGGTACCTTTTTTCGGTACTTTACTCTCTGTGTAATAACAAAAAACATTTATTTCAGTGAAAAAATAAGTCCAAAACTCTCAATTTCAACATTTTGAACAATAGGGCCCTACAATTTTTTTTCTTTTTTTTTCTTCCAGAAATTCTTGTTTTATTTTTCTCTGATAATCAAATGAAGGCATGAAACATTTATTTATTTTTAATCAAATGAAAATGAAACCCTTTTATTTTTTGGCAAACAAACAGAGGTTTAATGTTAAAATTAATACATGGTAGAAAAATTGTGTGAATATTCCTTTAAAAAAGTTTTAATAATAATTGTATTTTTTCTACAATTAAGTGGTTAATGTAGTTGTAATAATTATTTTTATCATTTAATTGTTTTATTTAAATTTGACAGTAAATGGAATATATAAAGGCGTACATTATACTGTACAAAAGAAATACAAGAGTAATATATTTCTGTTACATGTTAAAGCGCACTTTTATTTTGACAGGTTGCCGTGAAGTTTCTGTGTGTATACAGTATGATATGAAGCTGGTTTTCTCAAATGAAACGGTAAAATTCTCATGAAGTGACTCTCACAGCCTGTAAGTTCATGTAGTGAGATGCAGAGGCCGAAAATCACCGCGAGTTCACGTGTGCTTCAGTATTTGTGTAGTTAACAAAACCGCGTCTCCGCCATTCATACACACCGAGGCTAGCGGAACATGCAGGATTCATATTTAAACCGTCTTTTTGCGTTTTAATATTCACATACACTAGTTCATATCGCGATTCGAATTAAGTGACAGACCTTCTTTTATTCATCCAAAAATTGGCGAATTCTGTGGCATTCCGCGCTTTAGAGTAAATTCCGTTTTTATGAATGGACTCTTGTCATCCTGTCCGCGTTTTCGCGGAACCCATATGACCCTAGAAATGTAAGCACACTTCAGAACATTTCGGTTTGCCCTGTGTGTTGTGTTTTAAAGAGTTGCAGGGGTGACATCATGTCACTGGGTCTCTCTGTCTGTCTGTCTCTCTCTCTCGTATGCACCCAAATGCGTTCTCAGGTACCGAAATTTGGTACCGAATGATTTAATATGAATCGGTACTCGGTAGTACCGACGCAATTCGGTATGTACCCTTAAAAGTACCGAGTTCAGTACCCAACTCTAGTGTTGATCATCTATTTAAAAATAAATTGTAATTAAATTTAAGTCTGGGTTAAGTTGTTAGGCCTAATTGTAACCTTATAATGTAAAAGGGCTCCCTTTATGTTTAGGCATAAGATGAGGTAGATTTTTGTCATTAAGAAAATTTAAACTATAACTGAATGTATTTAAAGAAAGAGCAACTTGTTCAGTACATTTTACATTTAATCATTTAGCAGACGCTTTTATCCAAAGCAACGTACAAATGAGGAGAACAATAGAAGCAATCAGATTATCGAGAGAGCAACAGTATACAAGTGCCATGACAAGTCTCAGTTAGTCTAGCGCAGTACACGTAGCTAGGATTTGTTTTTTTTGTTTTTTTTTTAAATGTGCCATAGAATGGAAAACTGTCTTTACCTTGGCATAGTTGAATATTAAGAGTTCTGTACATGGAAATGACGTACAGTGAGCCTCAAACACCATTGTTTCCTCCTTCTTATGTAAATCTCGTGAATAAAAAAGACAACTGAAAAATAGGCGAATCAGAACATAACACCGACTGTGATGTAACAGTCGGGATCACTAATAGTTACGCCCCCAATATTTGCATATACCCGCCCATGTTCTAGGCCAGCCGCCAGCCGAACCATCAGAAGTTCTGCAGGTATTGTGAAGAAACAAGCGAGGACAACAGAGAAAATGGGAGATCATGGAAATAAATGTTATGTTCCAGGCTGTGCAGGGGATGTGAAGTGCAGGGATGGGTTGGTGTCTGTATTCAGAAAGGCACGGAAAGCAAATAACGCGTTCTAATAAAATAACGTGAGCCACTAAAGGGACATGGTTAGCTTCTTGCTAGCGGTAGCCTGTTACATTGCAGTACATACGATTTAACTTACCACATAAACAGAGTAAGGAAAGATGACTGAGGATGATGGCCAATGATTTACAGATCCTGAGCACCGCTGACAAGCATCTGATCTTGTATAATGTGTGGTAAGTACTGCCGCTCCATAGTATAAACAGAGTTTGTGCGATCTCAAATCTCAAAGTGAAAGTAAAAACGATTGTGCATTTGAAAGCAGTTCCAATGCCCTGCATATTAATAGCTGCTCCCTGATGCCCGCATTTTATATACAGTATAATTACCCGACGATGTAACTGCGAGAGAAAGTATTGAAATATATATTTTCCCTGTGTTGCCTTCCTTTGAGCTACTGAAATGAGCTGCACTGTGAAACAGCCAATCAGAGCAGAGCTCAACATTATTATTCATGACCCTTCCAAATAAACCAATAACAAACCATTTCATTCTAGGGAGAAATCCTAGGGTTGTAAATGCACATGTAAAACCTTTTATGTAGATATCAGAAAACAATTTAAAATATTGTATCAATGCATTCTATGGCACCTTTAAATAAAAACAGAGTACTCTTCTTATCTGCTGTGTCATTTATTTTAATGAGTCAAATAAGTATTTGATCCCGTATAAATCAGCAAGATTTCTGGCTCCCAGGTGTCTTTTATACAGGTAACGAGTTGAGATTAGGAGCACTCTCTTAAAGGGAGTGCTCCTAATCACAGTTTGTTACCTGTATAAAAGACACCTGTCCACAGAAGCAATCAATCAATCAGATTCCAAACTCTCCACCATGGCCAAGACCAAAGAGCTGTCCAAGGATGTCAGGGACAAGATTGTAGACCTACACAAGGCTGGAATGGGCTACAAGACCATCACCAAGCAGCTTGGTGAGAAAGTGACAACAGTTGGTGCGATTATTCGCAAATGGAAGAACACAAAATAACTGTCAATCTCCCTCGGTCTGGGGATCCATGCAAGATCTCACCTCGTGGAGTTTCAATGATCATGAGAACATTGAGGAATCAGCCCAGAACTACACGGGAGGATCTTGTCAATGATCTCAAGGCAGCTGGGACCATAGTCACCAAGAAAACAATTGGTAACACACTACACCGTGAAGGACTGAAATCCTGCAGCTCCTGCAAGGTCCCCCTGCTCAAGAAAGCACATGCACAGGTAGGGTTGGGTACCGAAACCCGTACCTATGTAACCGGTATGTACTAGAACCGAATCAGAACGCAGATTTCGGTGCCTCATTTCGGTGCCATGCCTGAGCGATCGATTAAAATATTTGTCCTTTGTTTCTCCGAAACGCACGTAAGAAGCATCACAGGCTACAACTACAAATATTTCAGCAAAATGTATATTTTAGACAGTTATTGCGCTCCTATTTCATTGCGCGCCGTCTGTTTGGCGCGCATGCGCACGGCGGCGCTCGTTCTGAATGAAGTCTGTGAAGTTTAGCAGAGAATCGCAAAGCAAAAGCTCACGCACTTCTGACAGCAAAATGGAAATATTTCCATGGCTTTCTAACATTTACAGATGGAGAATATACCTGTGAATTGTAAGTTATGCATTACGGAAAACAGCAAACACATTAAACAGCGCGAGAAGCATCTCTGTCAGCGGCACACGCAGCCTTTCTGTCAGAGCATCTGTGAGCGCGAGCCGCTTTAAACTGAAACTATAAACTATAGGCTACTGTATCTTACGAGGTTTTTTTATAGCCCTTCATATAAAGCTTGTCACATGTTTAGAACAAATTGTATTATGCACTTTCTCCGCAGCAGTTCAGTCTGTGTCCTCCCTAGATATTTTATCAGATGCGCTCGTATCAAACTACTGTATATCAATATTAACTGTATTGCTTCATAATAACGTATCGATTATAAAGAATATATCGATATATCGTACAAACTCTATATACCGCCCAGCCCTAGCTTTAATTAAAATGCCTAAAGCTAAAATTCTCTTGTATTCGCGTTTTTAAACCTGTTTAAACAAAATAGAACATTATAACCTTTTTAGTCCACAACACCAGTTACATGCTTCCTTTTGTGATCTGATAGCTTCTTGTCACAGAATGAGGCGGAAAATATGTTCCATAGGCTACTAATGCATTGATTAGCAATCAATGGATTTTAAATATACTTAATTATTATGAAAATACCAGAGATGGCTTGAATAACACAGACAAACTATATATTGTCGTAGTCGAGTGTTTAATGTATTTGTTTTATCATTCAATATGTTTATATCCTCTGTTTACTCAGTTACAGGAATAGCAATGCCTTTGTCCATATTAGGGATGAATGAATGAATGATGCATTTATATAGCGCTTTTATTGTGTATTGCCATACACCCAAAGCGCTTTACAATCATGTGGGGGGGTCTCTCCTCAACCACAACCAGGGATTTCCTGGAGCTTCATTAGTTCCATATACAGTATGTGTGTGTGTGTGTGTGTGTGTGTGTGTGTGTGTGTGTGTGTGTGTGTGTGTGTGTGTGTGTGTGTGTGTGTGTGTGTGTGTGTGTGTGTGTGTGTGTGTGTGTGTGTGTGTGTGTGAGAGTGTGTGTATATATATATATATATATGTATATATATATATATATATATATATATATATATATATATATATACATACAGTGGCATGCAAAAGTTTGGGAACCCCTTGCAGAATCTGTGAAAATGTGAATAGTTTTAACAAAATAAGAGAGATCATAAAAAAATGCATGTTATTTTTTATTTAGTACTGTCCTGAGTAAGACATTTTACATAAAATATGTTTACATATAGTCCACAAGACAAAAAATAGCTGAAATTATTCAAATAACCCCCTTCAAAAGTTTGGGAACCCTTGGTTCTTAATACTGTGTGAGGTTACCTGGATGATCCACGACTGTTCTTTTGTTTTGTGTTGGTTGTTCATGAGTCCCTTGTTTGTTCTGAACAGTTGAACTGAGCACTGTTCTTCAGACAAATCCTCCACGTTCTGTAGATTCTGCAGTTTTCCAGCATTTTTGCATATTTGAACCCTTTCCAGCAGTGACTGTATGATTTTGAGATCCATCTTTTCACACTGAGGACAATTGAGGGACTCAAACACAACTATTAAAAAAGGTTCAAACATTCACTGATGCTCCAGAAGGAAACACGATGCATTAAGAGCCGGAAGGGAGAACACTTTTTGAATTTGAAGATCAAGGTAAATTGTACTTAATTTGTCTTCCGGGAAACATGCAAGTATCTTCTGTTGCTTCCGAAGGGCAGTAATAAATGGAAAAATATATATATTTCAACAAAAGAAAAAAGTTGGAAATCTTCATCCTGTTCAAAAGTTTTCAACAGCCAGCTCTTAATGCATCGTGTTTCCTTCTGGCGCATCAGTGAATGTTTGAACCTTTTTTAATAGTTGTGTTTGAGTCCCTCAATTGTCCTCAGTGTGAAAAGATGGATCTCAAAATCATACAGTCACTGCTGGAAAGGGTTCAAATATGCAAAAATGCTGGAAAACTGCAGAATCTACAGAACGTGGATGATTTGTCTGAAGAACAGTGCTCAGTTCAACTGTTCAGAACAAACAAGGGACTCATGAACAACCAACACAAAACAAAAGAACAGTCGTGGATCATCCAGGTAACCTCACACAGTATTAAGAACCAAGGGTTCCCAAACTTTTGAAGGGGGTTATTTGAATAATTTCAGCTATTTTTTTGTCTTGTGGACTATATGTAAACATATTTTATGTAAAATATCTTACTCAGGACAGTACTAAATAAAAAATAACATGCATTTTGTATGATCTCTCTTATTTTGTTAAAATTATTCACATTTTCACAGATTCTACAAGGGGTTCCCAAACTTTTGCATGCCACTGTATATATATAACAAGTATCGGTTCAGGCACCGGCACCGTTTTAAAAGTATCGATTTGGCACCGGTATCGAAAAAAAAAAAAAACGATACCCAACCCTATGCACAGGCCCGTCTGAAGTTTGCCAGTGAACATCTGAATGATTCAGAGGAGAACTGGGTGAAAGTGTTGTGGTCAGATGAGACCAAAATCGAGTTCTTTGGCATCACCTCAACTCGCCGTGTTTGGAGGAGGAGGAATGCTACCTATGACCCCAAGAACACCATCCCCACCATCAAACATTATGCTTTGGGGGTGTTTTTCTGCTAAGGGGACAGGACAACTGCACCGCATCAAAGGGACGATGGACGGGGCCATGTACTGTCAGGGCCAAGGCATTGAAAATGGGTTGTGGAAGGGTATTCCAGCATGACAATGACCCAAAACACACAGCCAAGGCAAAAAAGGAGTGGTTCAAGAAGAAGCACATTAAGGTCCTGGAGTGGCCTAGCCAGTCTCCAGACCTTAATCCCATAAAAAATCTGTGGAGGGAGCTGAAGGTTCGAGTTGCCAAACGTCAGCATTGAAACGGACCCTTATCGTGTAATGTCTATGGAGGGTCTGAGAGCTCTCAGATTCCATAAAAAATGTCTTAATTTGTGTTCCGAAGATGAACGGAGGTCTCACGGGTTTGAAACGACATGAAGGTGAGTAATTAATGACAGAATTTTAATTTTTGGGTGAACTATCCCTGTAATGACTTGGAGAGGATCTGCAAAGAGGAGTGGGACAAAATCCCTCCTGAGATGTGTGCAAAGCAGGTGGCCAACTACAAGAAACATCTGACCTCTGTGATTGCCAACAAGGGTTTTGCCACCAAGTATACAGGTACTAAGTCATGTTTTGCAAAGGGGTCAAATACTTATTTGACTCATTAAAATGCAAATCAATTTGTAACTTTTTTGAAATGCGTTTTTCTGGATTTTTTGTTGTTATTCTGTCTCTCACTGTTCAAATAAACCTACCATTAAAATTATAGACTAATTTCTTTGTCAGTGGGCAAACGTACAAAATCAGCAGGGGATCAAATATTTTTTTCCCCACTGTATGTAATTTAATCGCGAGTTCAGCGAGGCGTTTTTGAGATTTCAGGATTACCCCATTCATTTAGATAGGACTTGGTCTTGTTTGAGCTGCCCGGAGGCATTGCAAATATGGCGGCCGAGTGAACGAACTTTCCTTGAAAGGGACTTTGGTGCTGTTCATGTCCTCGGACTGGGGATTGTCCATTTCTATAGCAGCAGTCAACAAAATAAACCAGCGACCGTGTGGAAGAATGTTACTGGCAGCTGTAAAACACATAATACATTTGTATGCTACTCTAAGGCCACGTACAAACTGCAAGCTTCAGGAGTGACAACCGCATTTAAATACGGGAGTGAGTCCCGTAAATTATCATTCCATGTGTGTACAGAGCAGCAGTCCCTCTCGCATTTGTAACCATAGCAACATTTTGGCATCTTGCAGGAGTGAATAAGAATTTAGCCGTTTGGTATCTGCTATTTTTTTGGCTAAAGACTCTTTTTGTCCGTCGATTTTAACTAAACCACCGCTGATAAACGTGCTGTGTTTTGTTTATGCTCAGGAGGCTTAGAGAGCGCCTCCTGAGCAGAGAGTCTTGCATTGTTGCCATGGCCTCATATTTACAAGCGCTTTTAGGCATGTTGCTTGGTCTTAGCTCATAAAAGCTAGGCACTTTATGGAGTTAAGTAGTCTGTTGCGGATATGAGATATTTTTTTGGTGTTATAAAACAAAGCATTTGGGTGTTTTAGTTGTTTTTTTTGTGCTTGTTCTTGATTGTTGTTGATTTTTCTACGAAGATCTGGCAACACTGACACTTCACCGCAGGGTTTGTGAGCGCAACTAAACCCATGCCAAAATGTGCTAAGGTTAAGTCTTAAGACTTCTTTCACTGTTATTTTCTTGCATCTCACATAGCTACAGACGAAGAGACATTTCTAATGCACGTTCAAATATGTCATTAACAACTAGTTGTTCAGTTCAGTTCTGTACACACTGCATATAATTTCTGTAAATGCGGTTGTCACTGCCTGTATTTTTCGAGAGTAATGCGGTTGTCGAATGCGGTTGTCACACCCGTATTTTAGTGAATTATGTGTGTACAGAACGCGATTAAGGAGTAAAAGGTGAAGTGACAACCGAATTTAGCTGCAGTGTGTATGTGGCCTAAATATTGCAAAACATGGAAAACGTGTCAGGTAAAAAAATATTAATGTTTGTTTGTTTGTTGTTATTATTAATGATGGCGATAAATGTGTTATTGCTAACCTAAACAAACAACAACAAAATAATAACAGTATGAACACTTACATATGTTTTTATATTATAGTACCTATATGTGTATCTATTTTCCCCTTTTTTAGAGCAGTAATAGCTTTCTTTGAAAGCACAGCAATTTTCTCTGCTTCCGCATGAGGTGCAGTGGTCACGTGGTATAAGCCGTAGCTTTCTGAAAACTCCCAGTTCACAAGTTGTAATTACGACTTCTACGAGGACGTGAATGCTTTTTACAAGTTGTAAAATCTCGTAATTACGATGTGGCATGAACGCACCTTAAAACACAGCTGCTGACCAATCAGAATTGAGGAATGGAACTAACCGTTTTATAAATTATATTATATTACATTATAGCAGAATAAAACTGTGAGATAAGTTATACTGAAACATAAATTTCCGAATGTTTACTGGCTCAGTTGCCACAAATATTCCCAATTGTTTATTTATTTATTTAAAAAAAAAAGGAATTTCAGAATGTCACAAAAAATCCTGATTGAATAGTGACCTAGAAATACTGCATAATCTTAAATATTATCTTAATGATATTATGTCATCACATTTCTTATTTTATTGTGTTTGAATTTTCCTAAACTGTTAAATCACAGATTTTCAGAGTGGTCTCAGGCGTTTGGACTCCACTGTATGTATTGTGCATGTTGGATGTGATTTTTCTTTTCTACCCTTTGATTATCAGCCTGTCTGTGCAATGCAATACTATAGGGACAAAATTGTTTTCCAAAGCAATTTGCAATTTAGACAAAATGTCATCAGCGCTATTGGATCAAATTACAGGAATTAGTCAGCCGCCATTTTCATTCACACCTCTCATTTGGATCTCATGTCTATAATTCTCAGCATTCAAGTCAAGTATTGACGTAATTCATTTTCTTGTCAGTGGTCTGCGAGGTCCAACACTTCCCTTGAGCAAGTCACTGATACTGACAGAGAAAGCAAAGCACAGAAGTGCTGAGCAGACTGTCAATATCACCCGATCATGACAGTCTGCACGCAAACCTAATGCTTTGTCTTTTCAGACAACTGATTGTTAGCATTTAAACATGGTCACCATTAGGAGAGGACAAAGGCCTGGAGAGACTAAAACTCCATTCCAAAGCCTAGTAAGCTATATATATATATATATATAAACAGTGGGGGAAAAATATTTGATCCCCTGCTGATTTTGTTCATTTGCCCACTGACAAAAAATTATCAGTCTATAATTTTAATGGTAGGTTTATTTGAACAGTGAGAGACAGAATAACAACAAAGAAATCTAGAAAAATGCATTTCAAAAAAGTTATGAATTGATTTGCATTTTAATGAATCAAATAAGTATTTGACCCCTTCGCAAAACATGACTTAGTACTTGGTGGCAAAACCAGGATTTTGTCCCACTCCTCTTTGGAGATCCTCTCCAAGTCATTAAGGTTTCGAGGCTGATGTTTGGCAACTCGAACCTTCAGCTCCATCCACAGATTTTCTATGGGATTAAGGTCTGGAGACTGGCTAGGCCACTCCAGGACCTTAATGTGAGCCACTCCTTTGTTGCCTTGGCCATGTGTTTTGGGTCATTGTCATGCTGGAATACCCATCCACGACCCATTTTCAATGCCCTGGCTGGCTTCAATGCCCTGGCCCTGACGGTACACGGCCCTGTCCATCGTCCCTTTGATGCGGTGCCGTTGTCCTGTCCCCTTACCAGAACCCCCCCCAAAGCATAATGTTTCCACCTCTATGTTTGACGGTGGGGATGTTGTTCTTGGGGTCATAGGCAGCATTCCACCTCCTCCAAACACGGCGAGTTGAGTTGATGCCAAAGAGCTTGATTTTGGTCTCATCTGACCACAACACTTTCCCCCAGTTCTCCTCTAAATCATTCAGATGTTCATTGGCAAACTTCAGACGGGCCTGTGCATGTGCTTTCTTGAGCAGGGGGACCTTGCGGGCACTGCAGGATTTCAGTCCTTCATGGCGTAGTGTGTTACCAATTGTTTTCTTGGTGACTATGGTCCCAGCTGCCTTGAGATAATTGACAAGATCCTCCCGTGTAGTTCTGGGCTGATTCCTCACCGTTCTCATGATCATTGAAACTCCACGAGATGAGATCTTGCATGGAGCCCCAGTCCGAGGGAGATTGACAGTTATTTTGTGTTTCTTCCATTTGCGAATAATCGTACCAACTGTTGTCACCTTCCCACCAAGCTGTTTGGCGATGGTCTTATAGCCCATTCCAGCCTTGTGTAGGTCTACAATCTTGTCCCTGACATCCTTTGACAGCTCTTTGGTCTTGGCCATGGTGGAGAGTTTGGAATCTGATTGATTGATTGCTTCTGTGGACAGGTTGTCTTTTATACAGGTAACAAGCTGAGATTAGGAGCACTACCTTTAAGAGAGTGCTCCTAATCTCAGCTCCTTACCTGTATAAAAGATACTTGGGAGCCATAAATCTTGCTGATTGATAGGGGATAAAATACTTATTTCACTCATTAAAATGCAAATCAATTTATAACTCTTTTGAAATGCGTTTTTCTGGATTTTTTTGTTGTTATTCTGTCTCTCACTGTTCAAATAAACCTACCATTAAAATTATAGACTGATCATTTCTTTGTAAGTGGGTAAACGTACAAAATCAGCAGGGGATCAAATATTTTCTTTTCCCCACTGTATATACACTATATATATATATATACACACACACACACACACACACACTATATATATATATATATATATATATATATATATATATATATATATATATACACACACATACATACACACACACACACAGACAATATATATATATATATATATATATATATATATATTAGTGCTGTCAAAGTTAACGCAAACTCATTTTAACGGCACTAATTTTTTTAACGCGCGATTAACGCAGCGCGTATTTTCTGTTTGACCCGTGGCCCAACCCCTTGTTGGAGAAATGGAGATGCACAGTGTTGCCAACTTAGCAACATTGCAGACCCCTTTAGAGACTTTTTTCCCTTCAAAAAAGCGCCCAAACCTAGTTTCTGAGAATCACAGATACTGCCGCGCGAGCGCGAGGTCTTGCTCTCCCAGCGCGCGCACACACCTCCCCCTCTCTCTCTCTCTCTGCGTCTGCTCTGTTCAGCGCGCGCACACCTCTCTCTCTCTTTCTCTCTCTCTCTCTCTCTGCGTCTGCTCAGCGCGCGGCAGAGAGAGGAGCAGCGCTTTAATTCAGTTAAACACAGATATTATGTTGCTTCTCTAATTTTACATGCAAGTATAGCCGAAATCACAGCACAGCTATTGTCTTTATCTTATGTGTATTTGATTTCATCAGACGACGGTGCGATTATCATGATTGTTGTTCAGATTAACATCTTGGAAGGGAGAGCTGGTTATGTAGTCTTAATGGGTCGTGTTTCAGTCACTATTTCATATTCATTCCGTTGTCTGACAACAGAAACAGTAAAATATACCAATGAAAACAGTTTTATTGAGAATATAGCTTCATCAAAATACAGTATGTGGGCACAGAGAGGGAAACAAATGTAATAATAAATAATAAATGTACATTTTGCATGTTCAGAAGAAGAGCTGCCCTGTGTGCAAAAATTTAAACATGTTTGTGTAAGTAAATTGCTCGGTGCAAAGAAAGAATTAATGGGAACCTGGAATTTATTTTTTCATGTGTCTAATAGACATGAACAAGTTATTTTAAAAACATTTATGACCTTTGAAACATGTCTACTCTTCATGCTTTATGTTGACTATGGTTTCAATAATAATAAACATACACTATAGACCAGAACTTGACTGGTCTGCATAAAACCAAGTCCTAATCCCAGTTTAACACCTCTGGTGTGACTGTAAATGCAGACCTTGAGCCAAAAACTCATCACCAAGCACCAATGACTTGAACATACACTATATAGACAAAAGTATTGGCACCCCCTTCTTTAGAACAGAAAAACGCACTTCCAAATCTGTGGCAACAACGATGGGAACATAATTCATGTATTTAAAAATTGTATTTCCATCTCTGTTACAACAGTTTTGGAAGTGTCTAAAATGACTGAACCCATATGTACAAGTCATTGGTGTTTGGTGATGAGTTTTTGGCTCAAGGTCTGCATTTACAGTCACACCAGAGGTGTTAAACTGGGATTAGGACTTGGTTTTATGCAGACCAGTCAAGTTCTTCCACACTGACTGAATCAATCATTTTCTTTTTGAACCTTGTCTTATACACAGTGACATTGTCATGTTAGAATAGAAAAGGGTCCTGTCCAAACTGTTGCTTTAATATTAGAAACACACAATTTCCTAGAATATCATTATATGCCTTAACATTAAGATTTGTACTCATAGAAATTACTAAAGTAGTCAAACCTGTTCATTAGAAGGGGGCAACCCAATACTTTTGGCAATATAGTGTACATTTGCATAAAGCATCCATATTTGTCCATGCCCATGTTGATTAGAGTATTAAAAATTTGAAAAGTATTGATTTAAGGTACATTTAGAACAAATAAAAATGTGCGATTAATTGCGATTAATCGCGAGTTAACTCATGACAATCATGCGATTAATCGCAATTACATTTTTTAATCGATTGACAGCCCTAATATATATATATATATATACAGTATCTCACAGAAGTGAGTACACCCCAGAGCATGTGAGCGGAGCTGAGCGGTGAGAATTTCCGCTCCCCGCTCACGTGGGTGTTTGCTCCCCCCGCTCCACCGCTCAAAGTCACAGCAGTCCGCTCCGCTCAATTCCGCTCCCCGCTCACCTACAATTTCATCCCACTCCGGTGAAATCGCTCCACGCTCGCTCAAATTTAAAATTCCTCTGCATGCCTAACACCTGCCGTTTTCAACCGAAGCCTTATGCCTGGGACACACTGTCTGCGTGGCGGACGTGGAGCGGGTTTGTTGCGTGACTGCTGCGGAAAAAATCTGCTTCACTTCCATTCTGTCGCGGAGCCGCGGTTGCGGTGTGGTTGGACCGCGCACCTGATACGCACGTATTCCGCAGGCAATGTGGCTGCTCTAATCTGTACATAGGCGCGGAAAGGAAAATCAACACGCAGCAAACCCGCTCTGCGACGCGTACGCCACGCAGCCTATATCCTATAAAGAACTCACAGCAACAGCAACATCAGTCAAAATAGAACATATATTTATATCTCTTTCTCTATGAAATAAAAAATCACGGACAGGGTTAAGTAGGCTACAATATTCGTATGACAAAACTTATTTAATTGATTATTAGCCAATATTTCCTATTTCAACCATATTCAAAATGCTCACGTTTTGCTCTGGCCTCCCCATGTTCGCGCAGCACACTGTAATGTTTCTGCATGATGTGTCTTTTTAGATTAAAATACGAATCCTTACTTACTGAAATCGTATCACCACATTCCTGATCATGTTCAACATCGTTATCATCTATTTTTTTTGACAGGAATTGTGCACCTGTATGACCTGTCGGTTTGCTTTTGGAAATATTTCACGAACTCCATTTCTCCTTCACAACGAACAATTTTTGAAGTGTAGGCTGACAGTTTTGTTAATTGTTGAAGGCACAGGTGAATTCTGGGTGGATTTGTGCATGCCCTAGGCTCGTGGTGTGAGCGGTATTGGAGCGGAACAGGAGCGAGACAGAGCGATCGCTCCAGCCTTTGGATAAAAACCCGCTCCGCGCTCCGACTATATTTCGCACGCTCGCTCCCCGCTCCGCTCACATGCTCTGGTACAACCCTCACATTTTTGTAAATATTTTATTATATCTTTTAATGTGACAACACTGAAGAAATGACACTTTGCTACAATGTAAAGTAGTGAGTGTACAGCTTGTATAATAGTGCAAATTTGCTTTCCCCTCAAAATAACTCAACACACAGCCATTAATGTCTAAACCGCTGGCCACAAAAGTGAGTACACCCCTAAGTGAAAATGTCCAAATTGGGCCCAATTAGCCATTTTCTCTCCCCGGTGTCATGTGACTCGTTAGTGTTACACGGTCTCAGGTGTGAATGGGGAGCAGGTGTGTTAAATTTGGTTTTATCGCTCTCACTCTCTCATACTGGTCACTGGGAGTTCAACATGGCACCTCATGGCAAAGAACTCTCTGAGGATCTGAAAAAAATTATTGTTGCTTTACATAAAGATTGTGTAGGCTATAAGAAGATTGCCAAGACCCTGAAACTGAGCTGCAGCACGGTGGCCAAGACCATACAGCGGTTTAACAGGACAGGTTCCACCCAGAACAGGCCTTGCCATGGTCGACCAAAGAAGTTGAGTGCACGTGCTCAGCGTCATATCCAGAGGTTGTGTTTGGGAAATAGACGTATGAGTGCTGCCAGCATTGCTGCAGAGGTTGAAGGGGTGGGGGGTCAGCCTGTCAGTGCTCAGACCATACACCGCACACTGCATCAAATTGGTCTGCATGGCTGTCGTCCCAGAAGGAAGCCTCTTCTAAAGATGATGCACAAGAAAGTAGGGATGCATCGATCCGATACTCAGGATCGGTATCGGCTCCGATCCGGTCATTTTCTGCGGATCGGGTATCGGAGAGACGAGACCGATCCAAATCCGATATTGTGTGTATACTATTCTGTGTTATTGTTAAGCCCCACGAAAGCACAAAGGCATTATAAAGCACCATAAAGTCAAAGTCCAAGTGTTCTGAAGCCGTTTCATAGTTTAATGTGAGGTAACGTTACAGATTAATATTTAAGTCGTTAAATTCAAGTTCAGGTAAACTCTTCTCTCTGCTGCGGCTGTCCGTTATCCTCCGTTCAGCATTCAACCTGCGTGTTGCGTTCGTTTACTACAGTCAAAACAATGAAACTCTCTTCAAGAGCGCTCAATAACTGAGATTTAAAACCGTTAAAAGAAAAGGCTCAATAAACTATCGCGCAGATTTAATAAGCTACGCATCAATATCTCCTTCCTCTGTGCTTTGAACTTCTCTGTGCAGAGCTGCGTGCTGTGACTCCGTGCTGCTTCAAGCGCATCATTCTGCGCACGGGATGCGCATAAGAGCTTTGTGCCGTTCTCTATTGGAGCTTTTCGTATTATAATACTTTTGCGCAATGAAATTATTTATAGCGTTTCTTGTACTGTCCTATCAAGGCTATTAATAATCTAATGTATAGCACAGTAATGGAGGCAGGACTCCTCTATCATATGTTGCTGCCTTCATTACTGTGCTATATATTTAAAAGAAATGTCTTTTAATTTTGTAGTTTATATTTATAAATAAATACATTTACTTGTTTTCATTAATGTATTTTACAACAATGCAAAGAGCAATGTGTAACATTTTACCAGATTTAGTCCTTCAAATATTCACTTTTATTTGTTCCCCACTAAATAATGTTATTTCACTAAATGTTTAGATTTTATAAAATTGTGCACTCTTTGTGATTTTTCTAGAATAACTTTTACTGCTAAATTATCCACTAACCTAGTTTATAATATTATTTTTGTCATAGATTATGAATGGGTCTGTTTACACCTGCACGTCATGCGTTTTCTCTGATCGGATATCTATCTGATTTGTTAAAACGTTTCCATTTACACTTGGCCACATAATTCTTCACAAAACGGATATAAATCCGATCTTCAATTCCCACGCTGTATATAAATTTAACGACGTTCACGTCAACGAAATCAAAAGCGCTGCATTTTATTAATTATCAGCTCATTTCCAGATCAAAGACCGCAATAGGAGAGTGCGCGGCATCAGCACTGGAAAGATAAGCCTGTCTTATACTTTTAATGAAGACGAGTGTGTTGAGCGTCTGCGTCTTTCTTTCAGTTTCATTTGCGGCAGTTTGCGCGTCTGCGATGCACAGCTACTCATCCGCGGTGAGGCTTGTTGCATTAGCGCAGTCATATCTGACTAAAATGTCATATAGCCTATAACACGGTCTCACACGTTTATTATTTTTACATTTTGGGAGGAGTAAAATTCACATATGTGGTTTCAACAACCAGATGCATTTACACATGTCCAGTTCGTCTGGAATGTGGCCCAGACCTCCTCCTGGAGTGTTTTGAGCGATCGGATTTATATTACAAAACGCATGAAGTGACCAGATGTAAACAGCCCCTATATATATTTTCATGTTATTTTTCATTAAAATGAAGTTGTCTAGTAGATTGCGTTTAACACACAAAAGAGTGACAGAAGTATAGAAACTCTACATTGATAAAAAAAAACAAAAAAACTGCGATCGGATCGGATCGGAATCGGCGATACTCAGAATTTTCTGGATCGGATCGGATCTGAAAATATGGTATCGTTGCATCCCTACAAGAAAGCCCGCAAACAGTTTGCTGAAGAAAAGCAGACGAAGGATATGGATTACTGGAACCATGTCCTGTGGTCTGATGAGACCAAGATACACTTCTTTGGTTCAGATGGTGTCAAGCGTGTGTGGTGGCAACCAGGTGAGGAGTACAAAGACAAGTGTGTCTTGCCTACAGTCAAGCATGGTGGTGGTAGCATCATGGTCTGGGGCTGCATCAGTGCTGCCGGCACTGGGGAGCTACAGTTCATTGAGGGAACCATGAATGCCAACATGTACTGTGACATACTGAAGCAGAGCATGATCCCCTCCCTTCGGAGACTGGGCCGCAGGGCAGTATTCCAACATGATAACTACCACTGCCTTGCTAAAGAAGCTGAGGGTAAAGGTGATGGACTGGCCAAGCATGACTCCAGACCTAAACCCTATTGAGCATATGTGGGGCATCCTCAAACGGAAGGTGGAGGAGCGCACGGTCTCTAACATCCACCAGCTCTGTGATGTCATCATGGAGGAGTGGAAGAGGACTCCAGTGGCAACCTGTGAAGCTCTGGTGAACTCCATGCCCAAGAGGGTTAAGGCAGTGCTGGAAAATAATGGTGGCCACACAAAATATTGACACTTTGGGCCCAATTTGGACATTTTCACTTAGGGGGTGTACTCACTTTTGTGGCCAGCGGTTTAGACATTAATGGCTGTGTGTTGAGTTATTTTGAGGGGACAGCAAATGTACACTGTTATACAAGCTGTACACTCACTACTTTACATTGTAGCAAAGTGTAATTTCTTCAGTGTTGTCACATGAAAAGATATAATACAATATTTACAAAAATGTGAGGGGTGTACTCACTTCTGTGAGATACTGTGTATATATATATATATATATATATATATATATATATATATATATATATATATATATATATAATACATACACACACAATTATATATAACTTAAAGGAAGCTAATCTTCTGTTGTAAATCAAGACTGTAGCACTCAAAGTTTTAAGAGTTGAAAAGCTCATCATGAATGCCCTAGTCTTTCATCAGCATCTTTTATTTCACAACAAAGGTGAGAACGATGAGAATTGTCATCAGCATTAGTAGTTGAAATGATGCAATTTTGTCTAGGAGTTGAGCAGCACTGTGCCATTGGCACTATGTGAGCAGTGACTTATAGGAAATAGCATGCCTATGTGTTATTAGCACTTGTTGAGTTATTGCTTTAGATACAATCTCATAACTGTCATAGCCACCTTCACAGTGCACTCAATGAAATTGCTCCAAATCTCATATCTTTTCCTCTTTTTGTTCCTCTCGACATATTTCCTTTCTGTTACACGTTTTTCTAGCTGCCACTCTCGGGCTTGAATGGCCTGTGAATGCATCTCTGTTGTTGTTAAAATACTAGCACTATCCAGTGTTGCTTTGTTCTATGAAATCGCACCTGATAAGTGGTGCTGGTTAAAATCGACAACGGATCAATTTGACCCTTGGATTATACATTTTGTTTGTTCTGGTCAACAAAAGAGAGAAATATACTTATCTTACCCATTTGTCTCACTACAGACAGGCTTCCAGAAAACTGGCAGATTTTTCTTTGCCCTGGGGACGTTTTATCCCCTTTTTGGTAAAATTGACTTTTTATTTGTGCCTTTAACCCATGTAACAAAAGTCAATGATGCATTATCACATGGAGTCGGTTGTTTATGCATGTTTCTGATTCTTAATGTTTGGGGCAAAAAAAAAGAGATGTTTACCCCAGTGAAAGAAGAAACAATAATTGAAATGACAACAAAAGAAAATATAGCCAAAAAATACAAATTAAATAAAATGCTTAACACACCCAATAACAATATATACCCTGTTGAAAAGAAGCGTAAAACACGCTAAACTGATTTGCTGGTCTCATAATGGCATTTTGGGTGTTTTTAGAGAGGTTTGAGGCACATGGTTACCCAGCAAACCATGAATCACCCACTTAGGCTAGTTTTAGTATGGTGTTTTTTTTTTTTTTTCCAGAATGGTATTCTATAATTCTTAAAATTAAACAACTTTATTACATGAACAACATGTTATAGATTCTCAGTTAATTACACCCTTTGACATCACATCACTATATTGTCCAACAGAACAAGATTTACATTTGTAATTTATGGTTTTATGTTCTATAGAATAAACTGGTAGGTAATGTCCTCAATTATACTGTATTTTCTTTTAAAGGGGTGGTTGATTGCGATTTCACTTTTTTAACGTTAAATATACTGTCATTAAAATATGTTAATATAAAAAATATATATTAAAATACTGAAACAAAATAATTCTAATAAGTAAAGATTTTGAAAGCATTGAAGGAGATCCAATAAAAATTGAATATAGATTTACAGTAGTAACAACATGGTGATTATCGCTAATATGAACACCCAACATAATATATGATATTTACCATCTGAACCTAACCATGTCATGTCAACAAATGGAAATCTATTAATTATCACGTATATCAATCTACAACATTTAAAATAATAAATATATATATATATATATACAGTATATATATATATATATATATATATATATATATATATATATATATATATTAGATCAAGGAAGCACAGAATCAACTTTGTGCTGCTGCGCGTGATCGCGTCAAAGATCAGACAAACATACATGTGCATCTTGAAAAGTGAATGCTTTGGTAAGTGCTACGCCATGTTTTTGTGCCATCTAGTGGTTTAGATGAAAATAATATAAAAGGCGCCTTTTACCCAGGGGCGCCTTTAGCCCCGTTGTACCCTAATATTGAACATTGTTAATAACAGGAAATGTTTCTTCAGCATTAAATCTATGAGAATGATTTCTGAAGAATCATGTGACACTGAAGACTGGAATAATGATGCTGAAAATTCAGCTTTGCCATTACAGGAATAAATTACATTTTTAATATTTATTAAGATGCAAAACAGTTATTTTAAATAGTAATAATATTTTACAATATTACTATTTTAAGTGTATAAGAGATGTCTTTCAGAAACATTAAAAAAAGGAAATGTTGTGATGTAGCCTACCAATACAAAGACCTTCTGCTGAACCTTTATGGATCCCCTAAGGGTTCGTGGACTGCCAGCTAAGGAAAGGCTTAGTTTTAAGTTAGGTGTCCAATGGAAAATAGACAAATAAATAAAAGATCAAATTTATGCCTGTTTTCTTTGAAATGGTCTAACGTATGTTCTCTAAGCTTTAGGGATTATCCATAACTATCCTTTATACATCAGCTGAATCATAAATTGGAGATGTGAGTGAACATCAAAGATGAGGAACATAAAAAATATAAATGCTCCAGATGGGACCAGCACCAGGAGTACAAACTCGGCACAATGCTTTTCTCTACAACATTCCAGCCTTATCCATCACCTCCATTGACGTAATTCACAAGCTCTTTCTTGCATGTATTTAACTGGCAAACAGTCGAATCTATAGATTAAAACACACTTGAAAGCACAACAGGCCTGTGATTCCAGTAATTCTTCAGTTTTTACAACAAATCAAGACCATAATCTATAATAAAATCTACTCTCACATCAACACAAAATGAAACACTATGCTATACCAGGGATAACATGGTGCATAAACTCATCTGTCAGAAAGGCAAAATTGAATGATAACACAATGTGACTTAAGCCACGACCGGTCACAAGAGACAAACAGATTGGAGAAGGGCAAGGCAAGATAGGGTACAGATTAGAAGTGAAATGAACAGCCCTTGGAAGGATGAATTATAACAAAGATAGAGGCTTTGAGTGGTTTGGGGGGGGGGGGGGGGGGGGATGTGTCACTTGCCCCAGTTATGGAAAGATAAAACAGAGGAGCACAGAAGTGTTTTATCCCACTACTGTAAAGCTGAAAGTCAGCCTTTTAAGTGGAGTGTGAGGCTGAGAGTGACCCATCTTTACGAAATCTGCTGCTTAAACACTTAAAGGGGCACTCAGTTATATTTTACTCATTAAAAAGGGTTTACACAAAGATTAATAGCCCTTTAGACAAATATGATTAAAATAACTTATGCTCATATGAAATCAGTCGTATTTGTGACTTGGAAAAAGTTGTGTAGAGTAGTGGGTCACCCTGTAATGTTACTACTACCACTAATAACAATAAGTTTACTTGTGTCATCTCAGTGCTCAAGGTGCTTTATATACAAAAAAAGCAGATTTTTAATTTTGCTTTTTATTGTTATACATTTTGTTATGCAGTTTGAAGTTTTTAGAATTGTTTGTTCACATATTTCATATATTTTCTGAACAACGCATTTTGTGCATTTTTTTATTATTATTTTAAGAGTTTTTTTTATATATATTATAATAATTTTATGAAAATACACTTACCATAACATAAAACTATAAACAAATGCATAATATGAAATATTGAAAGACGTATAGTCCAGAGAGATGGTATGGATCAGCATGTTTGCAATTTATTGATTTTTTTTATCTGTTGGTATTTGATAGAATCCAAGCAGTGTCTGAACAAGAGTCCAGGACCTCCAGAAAATATAGGCAACATCAAAAATACAGCAGTATATTTCATTGTACAATGGGGTACTTTTTATCCCTGTGTGCACCAAACCCATCTTGAGTGTTTGCTGCTAAAAAGTTTTTTTAGTTTCTTGCTGGCCAGCCCATTTGAAGTTCTGTGTCAACTGAAATGCTGGAAGGGGGCAAAAAACAACATGTGGTGATGTAGGTGCTGTTTGACATTTTTTTTTGGTTTTCTGCCCCCGAACTCACTATTTTCACAATTCTCCAGCTGTGTTCCTTGGAGAGTCTTTACCACTCAAACTCTCCTCCTCACCGTGATTAGGACGATATAGACACAGCTCTTTCAGGCAGTTTCGTAACATTTTATGTTGATTGGAAATTCAATTATTGCCCTGATGTGGAAATGGGATTTTTCCTGCTCTAGCTCTTTTCTTAGACTTCACTAATTTGACTCAATTATCTTTTGGAATCAGAAATATATTCTTTGGTTTTTCTCATTGTGATGGATGATTAAGGGAATTTGGTCTTTGTGTTCCTCAATTTATAATCCTGTGGAAAAAAGTCATGGCTGGAAATTTCATGCTCCTAGTCACCCTGGTGTGCTAAAAAATGTAAATATGAATGGGAATATACAGAGATATTTTACAAAGAATTTCTAGGGGTGCAATAATTGTGGCCAACAAATTGGAAAAAACATTTATTTCAATGAGATTTTCTCCCCACTTTCAATTGTTTTACTTCAGTATGAATTTTGTGAATTTTTCAGTGAAAGATCAAAAGGATAAACAGAGATTTATTTTCACAGACACCTTTTCTCACATTTATCAAGGGTGCCAAATTAGTGGAGGGCACTTTATATTATAATAATTTTATGAAAATACTTACCATAACATAAAACTATAAACAAATGATAATATGAAATATTGAAAGACATATAAAAGGTATGGATCAGCATGTTTGCAATTTACTAATCCAAGCAGAACAAGAGTGGAAGAACAACAGTCCAAACAAGCAGTTCTTGCTGGAGCAAACTGCAACAAAAAGGGGGCAAAAAGTAAACAAAACCACAGATACTTCATGAGTCACAGCTACAGGTGCACATCCAAGACGACTGGAAGCAAACAAGAAAAAAAAAACAAAAAAAACACAACCACCAACAAAAACAAAAATTGTTCAGTATGCAACCAGACATAGCCAAACACTTTGCTGAGGACATATAAAAGCCAAAACAAACAGACAAAGCCATTTGTCTGGGTTTCAGCGCCCTGCTCAACATGCCATAATTGTTTGTATCCAATCATGCTTTTAAAATATTATAGAAAGCTTTTTTAGTGATGGCATGAATGTTTTTTTTTTTTTTTTTTCATTATCGGAAGCATGACTAACATCATCACAGAGAGTGATGGGTAGAATTAATATTGCTCCAAGCCCACGGGGACAGCACTGCCCTCACCTCTCCAGATGCCTTTGAGCTTGGCGGACTCAGAGGTCAGCGTCTCATTTTACACAGACAAAAATCTATTACAAAACCCATCTTTCCACACAAAGAGTTATACCCAGAGGAGAAGAGGGAGGTTTCTTTAATTGTTTCTCCTCTGCCACACAGCTGACCCAAATAGCTGTGGTCCGTACCATAAAGATAAGCGCAGGACGAGAAGCAGCGGCCATTGATCTAGCTCACAACTTCAGGCCACTGGAGGATGAAGAGTCAGAAAGGGCAAGGGAGAGACGCTTCATTTCGACAGTAATGACCATGTTCCACGATTGATTCACAGCTGTCAAAATCACTTAGAGTTACCACAATTTGCTGTAGATGAGAAAAAACAGCTATCCCCACAAAGTTGCTAAAGTGATGTTAAACTTTTTTTGTGGGCTGACATATTATGTTTTAGGGTTGTTGTTTTTTCGAAGCCATTTAAAGGAATAGTTCACCCAAAAAGAAAAAAAAAATACTGAAAATGTACTCACCGTCAGGCAATCCATGATGTAGATGAGGTTATTTCTTCATCTGAACATATTTGGAAAAATTCTGCATTATGTCGCTTGCTCACCAAAGGATCCTCTGCAGTGAATGGGTGCCGTCAGAGTGAAAGTCTAAACTGCTGATAAAAACATCACAGTAATCCAGGAGTAATCCACATGACTTCTGTCCATCAATTAATGTATTGTAAAGCAAAAAGTTGCATGTTTGCAATAAACAAATCCATCAAGGCATTTTAAATTTAAATTATTGCTTCTGGCCAAAATACCAGTCCATAATCCATGATAATGTGGAAAAAGTATATCATCTGTTATTCTCTCACATCAAAATCCACTGAAATACTTGTTTACAACTGTTTTGATCTGTTTTCACTTGTAAACAGTATTTGATCTGTGCATATTTCTCTCCTGACTCAGACAAAACATTTTCACTAGAGAAAGTAATATTATGAATAGAGGACTCGGAAGAATGGTTTTGAAGTTAAAAAGGTGTTGATGAATTTGATTGTTATAAACATGCAACTTTTCACATCACAAGATATTAACTGATCAACTGGAGCCTTGTGGATTACTTGTGGATTATTGCAACGTTTTTATCAGCTGTTTAGACTCTCATTCTGACGGCACCCATTCACTACAGAGGATCCACTGGTGAGTAAGTGATTTAATGATATTTTATTTTCTCTAAATCAGTTCTGATTAAGAAACAAACTCACCTACATCTTGGATGGCATGATGGTGAGAACATTTTCAGCTTTCTCTCCCCCCCCCCCTGCCCATTTTTGGACAAACTATTCCTTGAAATGTGCCACAATTCCTCCACTTAATGCGGCTTTGTTCCTTTGGCTAAATGGAGATCTACCCTCATGCTGTATTTTCCTACCTATTCAACATACTGTACTGTTTCCTGATGGCATCTGTTGAAAAAATGTGTTTCAGAGCACAGTGTGGTGCCCATGTAAACCCCTTTCTAAAATCAACCCAGGGTGCGCTTCTCTGGCACAATCAGCCCTCTCCAAGCTGTTGCCTCTTTCAAATGGCAAAGGCCACATCGCCGAACCTTTCAGACGTACATCAAGTCACACCAGTTTTGTTCTCGGTACTTGGAAGAGGCAAAGAAATTCTTACAGAGGATTTGGAAAAATATCTAGATAGCAGCTTTACAATGGATGAACATTTGATTCTTCTGAACAAAGACACAGGTGCTGTCTCTCCCGGACATGTTTCCAATGAGAAAACTTTCTCGCTAAACTGCAGTGTGACAAAGCCAACAAAAACCAACAAAAAAACACTCAAGGTGAATTGGACTTTTTTTGTTTGTTTTGAAAACATCTCTGTCTTTTTCCCATATTCCTGAAGAAAATATGCTTTTGGCAGGGGGCTATGACAAAGTCGGTCCGAGAATGAAAATCTCATTCCCATTCTAATGTAAATGTCACAATCAGCCTTTGATCCACTCCTAATCGCTCAGTAAACACGGCCTTGTTTGATCATTCTGTGATAGCAAGATGGATTCAGAAAATCTGTTTTGAGACCAATGATGCCCGCTATGTTATAAAAAAGCATTATTACTTACAGCAAAATAGATTTTACAAGTGTCCTACAGAGGTTTTACTGCCTTTATGCCTCTTGGATCTGGTAACTGATGTATAATGACAGACAATAAAACTACACTAAAACTACACAGATTCAAAACCCCTGCTTTAGCAAACCAGCTACTATTCAACTGTTGAAAATATACAATCGGGTAACATTTAGGAGAAAATATTACTGTGAAAATGACTGTTAATGTTATTTAATGTACTGTTAATAATTAATGTTTCTTGAGCACCAAATCAACACATTACACTGATTTCTGAAGAATATTGTGACACTTAAGACTGGAGTAATGGCTGATGAAAATTCCGCTTTGCCATCACAGGCAATATGAAATAAAATAGAAAACGGCCAAATAAAATAAAATAAATTCAGCCTTGTTGAGCATTAGGGACTTCTTTCAAAAATGTAAAAAAATAAAATAAAAAATAATTATAATAATTACTGACCTCAAATATTTCAACGGTTGTGTACGAGCACTTGTATTTTAGAAAATGATAATCAAATTTGGGGATCCTCGGAACCCCCAGGTTTTAAAATCCAGAGGCTTACATAATTAGTCGACAAATTGGTCTTGAAGAAGCACAAAATCATCAGGCTGGGTTCTGGGTTGTCCCAGGAGTCTTGAGTCAAATTTTAAAAAGTCATACTATTTTTAACTTGTCAGCCTGCTAAATAAAGAACCACTAAAATACACCACTAAAAATATCCAAATGAAAAATAAATAAATACATATAAAATTAATGAATCAATTAAATATAAAAAAGAGGACAAAATTCAAAGCTTGTCTAACACTATCATTATTTACCAAATTGTAGTTTTGTTGAATGTGTACACAGTATTCTATTAGCATACTGTATTGATGTAATGAAAGCAGTCAATGCACAAGGAAATGCTGCGCCTCTCAACAAATGCATGTTTCAGTTTGCATGTTGTTCCACTTTTGCATACAAAACATTGTGGAATCATCAGATGCAATTTTCTTTGGAAAAACAACTCTGACATTGATAGGATGATCAGCATTTTACATCTAAACCCATGTAATTTAATAGCACAAAGCTTCTGAGAGGAACATTAAACAAACCTAGCTTGAAATCCAACTCAAATTATTGTAGCAAACTCTGGTTTGTTTGATGTTCTAATTAATATCTTTATTTTCACACCATCTATTCGACAAAAAGCACAGTACATTTAATGAACGAAGGTAGAGGCCTTTAAAAACACTAATTGAGAAGAAATTTAAGTGTTTCATTATTTTTTTTTTCCATTTCAGAGATAACACAATCTCAGTGGCAGCAATTTTCGAAGCCAAATCGGTATTTTAGGGGCTCATTAGACAGAAACATTACATTTAGAGCATAATTTGCACTGGAGAGTTTTCTTGTGTGGATTTACACTACATATAAAGAAGTAAGCATCTATGCTCTTTATTTTTTCATCTGAATATTGATTTAAAGCCACATTCAGAGCCACATTCAGCATAAATATCAGAGGACATCAAACAATTACATGGACCATATGTTTGATTATCATTATATGCCGTATTACCCTCATAAGCCTGAGTTACTTGGCAATAATTTGCAACTTGTGCTACATCCAGAGTATTAAACCCTTGTTAACGGAGGAAAACCGCATGTTTCCTGTCATTTAATAGGTCATCTCATCTCAGTGCCTTAATCTGAGGCTTGAAAACAAAACAAAAACCCTAATAATCACATTGTTTTCGCAGCCTTCACCTCAGACAGCCTACACAGCATAAAGAACCGCCTTCAGAAAGCAATCTATATTCTTCAGAGTCATGGGAGGGTAAAAATATCCAGAAACAATATTTTTAGCTCCGCCGTGCAACTCTCGGCGAAGACTAAATAGCTTTTTTTTCCCACTGAGGAGCAAATTTGCATGACACAATTACACAAGGGCTTCTGAAATAGCAGAAAGTGTGGCACGTGGGAGTCCCACAGGAGTTCACCAAATACGCAAAGTGAGAACACACAGAATCCATCCAACACCTCTGTTACTATAGCAACCAAGTGCAGGAATTCTCCAACCAGGAATCTGAATGCAGTGCCTCACAGGTTTAATGTTAAGAAACCGTTTTGTTATTCAGTCTGAGATCACCACCTTTGGGTCAAAAGGTCCTCTGTGGTTGACAGTACATATAGCGCTAACAAACAAACAGGAGCTGCTGAGGTAACGTTCTGTTATGGTGGTCCGGAAGACAGGCATGTTAATCCTCACACTCCTCCACTCCTTAGCTGCATTATCTTGCCAAGAGCAAAGTAATTTGCATACTGTAATGGTGTGCTTCAGTGTCAATAGTGGTAATGGGATTTGCAAAGACGTGGGCTACAAAAACTAAGCCGGGAAACAACCAAAGTGTCCGGAATATTAGAGCTGAGTGGGAGCCAGAAATCTGAGGATGTGTACATGAGAGTTAAAGGTTGACCTTACTTTGGAGAACAAAAATGAGCTTTCTGAGATGTTGCATGAAGATATCCGTAGCTTTTCAGTGAAGGCTCACCTTGAAAATGGTTGATGTAGAAATCATGAAATCATGTTGATGACTCTGCATTATCAGACAGTTTTCAACCACTATGTCTTTAAGGACTGTAACTTATTGAAACAACACTCCAGGTCAAAGGTTTAGAATAAGGAAGTTGTTTTTTTTAATGTTTTTGAAAAATTGCTTACCAAGGCTTAATTTATTTGATTGAAAATACAGTAAAAAGTTTAATATTGTGAAATATTATTACATTTTAAAATATTTTTTTGTATTATGTTTTAAAATAAAATGTATTCCTTGGTGGCAATGTTGAAACAGTTTTTGCAACTTAATATTTTATATTATATAACATATAAAAAATATAATATATTACACACTACCTAAATAATATAAAAAATATTATTATTATCAACAACAACAGCAACAATAATACTTTTATTCAACAAGGATGCATTAAATTGTCCAAAGGTGACAGTAAAGACAGTTATAATGCTACAAAAGAGTTCTATTTAAAAAAAAAAATGCTGTCCTTTTGAACTTTTATGATTCTAAGAATCCTAGAAAATTTTAATAATTATTAAGCGGCAAACACTGTGCAAACACTGTTTCAACACTGATAAGAAGCATTAATAATAAGAACCATTATTAATAATTGGGCACTAATTATAATTGATACTAGTAATTCACCAAATCAGCATATTAGAATGATTTTAGAAGGATCATGTGACACTGAATACTGGAGTAATGGCTGCTGAAAATACAGCTGCCATCACAGAATTATTATTTTTTTTTTAATTAGGCCTGTCAAATTAATTAATCACATTCAAAATAAATGTTTGTGTTTACATAATATATGTGTGTTCTGTGTATATTTATATGTATATATAAATACACACACATGCATGTATATATTTAATATATATATAATATGAATGTATGAATGTATGTACACACACACACACACACTCACTCTATCGGGTTTATTTTGGTTAATCTAGTGAGATCATAGATAATTCAGAGTGGCACTCAACAGGCAGTCAAGCGGAAACTCAGCGTTAGCAGCCGTCACCGTGGAGCCGCCCGGTGGGACGGGGTCGAGGGTATCTCTTCATTAGAATGACATAATCAGTACAAGCACAACGTGAGATGAACTGGCAGACATTTCATTGAGGAAAATTCTCCATGGGCCTTCCCAGGATTCCAAGCTCTCGCCCAGCTACATGGGCGTAATATAAAATAGCTTCAAAGTGATTTCTATGTCTATTTTTGGCATCACCCATGGTGCATCATCATGGCATCAGAGGTTTGTCTGTAGTTTTTTGAAAGCCCATTCCAATGGTCTGGGAAACAGGGATATACGTGTGTTAATGAAAGCCTTTTTGCAATATTGCACTTACTCTGGTTGCTTTTGTGCATTGGGATTACTATTTACATTAACAATTTAACTTCTAAAAATATAGCGAGTGTGGTAGGTGGGCTCCTTGACTTTCGAAGTATGTGCTCAAGAACATTATAAACCTGAGGAAATCTACTTAAAAAAAAGAAGGCATTCTGCTAACATCACACAGCAATTGAACCAATTAACACACTGTAATACTAAAGTACAATTTAAAAGAGAACTGCTCTCAATTTATCCACATTTTTAACAAATATTTTTTGGTAAAAAAAAAAAAAAAAAAGACAACATTTTCCTGGGACTTTTGCAAATAAATAATTACAAGGATATGAAATACTGATTTGTTGCATTATCTTACTTGCAAATTAGCTTAACACTACTGCAAAGAAAAATACTTCATTAAAATGTAGAAGCATAAGACAAACTCTAAAGCAATATTACAATATCAGCCTGTTTATTATTAATCTGCAATCATATTTACTTGTCCTTTTCTGTTTTAAAGATTCTATTCTCTGTTCTATTTTCTATTCTCTAAGACGTTTTGTCATTATTTACTCGCCCTCAAGTTGTTCCAAACCTGTATACATTTGTTTCAGCTGTTGAACACAAAAGAAGACATTTTGAAGAATGTTGGTAAAAAAACAGTTGACGGTAGCCATCAACTTACATAGTATTCTTTTTCATACTATAGAAATCAATGGCTACCGTTAACTGTGTAGTTGCCAAAATGTATAAATTACCCAAATGAGTGGTAATTATTAGTGCTATTTTAGCATTTTTTATGGTCTATACTATTAAAGTATTTATTTATTTTATTCTCAGGTTTCTTTTTACCTTTACTATTTATTTATGTTATTTACTTATTAATTTATTTTTAATTTCAAGTTTATGTAAATTAACAAAAAGGATTTTCCCTTTTTTTCCAATCAACCAATCAGAATAAAGTATTCAAGAGAGCCGTGTAATAATAAGTAGCCTTTGTTTTAAGGCTGATCACACTGCTTGAACAGATACCAACATTCTAAACAGTCTGTTACATAAATCTTTTTTTTTTTTTTGCATTTCCCCAGGAAACATCACATTGCAACAATTACTAGGTTTTGTTGGAGCATTGTGAACTAGCTTTCATTCATCACAGATTATGCATGTAAAACGCCACTGGATATTGAAATGCACACTCCACTCAAAACTTGATTTGCTGTTGTCATGGACCTGAAGCAGAGGCAGCTATTAAGACGAAAACGAATCCTCCAATCAGGCAACACGCCTCAATTTGGCATGAGTGCTTTCTGGCAGCGCTGCTTAAAGAGCCTCTCCATAGCAATATCCTTTATCTGAGCAGCAGAGGAAGCCCCTCAGCTCGACAGAGAATCTTAAAGGAGAAATCGGACTACGGTGTGCATTACAAAACCTTCAAACAGGACCTGTCAAGATAACAGCATCCCCATAATGAACAACCCACAGCTGCGATCTTTTATTCAAACAGCCTCTGTGTCACTCGCCAGAGCTGTTGATTAGATATTGTAAATCCCAAAGGTGGATATCAACCAGGGTTACATTTCGAACACAAGCGAAAACTGAGAAGTCGACAGTTTAGTCAAATAAAAGCCTGAGATTAAAGAAACTTTGGCAGCCAAGCGCAGATAATTGATTTATAATGTATTAGGCCGTGTGATGATCAGCAGTCAGAGGAGACGGCGGGTTGATTCATATTACCACCTTGCGGTTTTGATCAGACGCCAATAGGCAATTTTGACAGCTCTGCCCGCAGAGGCGCTTCTCTTAAATTGCGGTTGTCAATGTGCAAATAGACATTTCTTCTCAGCTGCTAAGCCAATCAGAAGTACGTGCTCTGCATCCGTTCATTATCACTTGCACGTGTTCTGCTGCTGCAAAAAAGCGGCCTGTGCTTTTTGCTATTTCCACAGGCTCATAACTCTGTGAGGATGCAAGATAAGATTTTGTATATATTCATACAAATATATTCTCAATCATTAATAACCTTTTTTTTCCTGTCAACAAAACCACCAAAGTTATAACTTTCACTTGTGCAATAAACAACCAATCACGCTGGGAAGAGACCTTGTACCAACAAACAAGCTTCCTGGAACCTGTACTGATTCAGTGGGACTGTCTAACCGTTCAGTATGATGTATGAGACTATAGCTAATATGTAAAGTGCTATTAATCTCTTTTTGTTCTGTCTGGAAAGGTCAGCATTTGCAAAGACAAGTCTGGAGACAGTAGATGTGTCGCATTTGTGAACAGAAGGTTGAATCAAAGACGGTGTTTAGCACTTAAACAGATATGCTCTCATCCATCTTTCCACACATGAACAGATTACAGTTTTTGACTATGTATTGATATGCATTACATCCACAGCTATAAGATTTGTCCTTATTGGTTTTATTTTATTATACAGTTTTTACATTCTGGCAGTCTGTTCATATATATTGCATAAGCAATTTATGCAGCTATATATGGTATAATTTATTCAGAAATGTCTCTTGCAAATGCCTAACTAATCCATACACTCACTGCTTTGCAATACACTAATAGTGTGTAGTAAAATGTAAAGCATCCAGCTGGGATCTATTAAGACACAGCCATCATGTCCAGCTGAATATTAAAGGTGAAGTATTTCTGTGCCAATATCGTCAACAAACAGAACTGTAAAAATGATTCCTAAACACTCTGCCATTGGTCAAACAAACAAACTGTCCACAAACGAACAGATTTGTTTTCTAGGGGTAGCACTAGCACTAGGTCTGACATGCAGCCATTTAATAAAAAGCAATTAAGCAAGGTCATGCAGTTTAAAAGGCAGAACGTTAACATGTTTTGTTGCAATAATAGATCCAATCAGAGAACAAAAGAACAGATTATGAACAATACAATAAAGATGAAATATTAGCTCATATGCTGAAAATAACAACTTACCCTGTACCAAACGATCTCTCGCAGTCTTCCATCTGTCTTGAAGTTGCACTTTAGGGTCACTGTATCTCCCACAACAACTGGTAGCAATGGCTCAATCGTTACGGTCAGATATCCTGCAGAGGCAAAGTAAGACATCACTGGAACATGTTCATTTTCACACATTTGAAAAAAGAGCCAAATGGCCAGATGGGGTTGCGGATGTGAAGTGCAGGTTGAAAAGTTTAACATAAACCAGACAACTTCATTATATAATAGATCATATTATTCAGAATTATTGCAGAATTAATTAAAACTAATTGACAAAAGCTAACAGCCAGCTCAAAACATTTCCGTTGCCAAGGAAATTAAGGTTATCTCTTCAAAATAACCAAAGCATGTTTGTTATGAAAATCAATCAATCTACAAAATGAAAATCACTGAAAATGTCAAATTCTATGATCATGTAACAAGGGCTTAAGCACATATGCACAAATAGACACAAAAAAAAATGGTAAACTAAAAGTGTTAACATCGAAATAAACTGTTTTATTCAAGTCAAAAATATTATGTAATATCACTGAATTAACTTAATTACATTCATTTTCACCAACAACACTATTTTTATAGGTTAAATACCAGATATAAATACCACTTTATATACCAGATATAAATACCACTTGATTACAGATATAAATACCACTTTTGCAGGTTACCATTTATTATTGCAGTACTTTGCAAAAAAAAAAGAAAAAAGGAAAATTGTTTAAAATCATACTGTAACATTGCATCCACCTTTGAGACATACCTTTAGTATTAGATAAAACTGCACAGATATTCATCTGTTGAAAAAATTAAATGTTAAACTGAGTGTTGTGTTTACATTTATGTAAATTAGTGTCCAACTCTACAGAACTGAAGTTAAGTTCTTTTGTGCTAATTTGGTGTAATCAGACATTAAATGAGAATTCACATTATTTATTCTCTTCTAATATTTAAGTCATGAAAACAAGATATGAAGCAACTCAAAAAGGCCCAAACCTCTGATTGGCTCTTCAAGGGAATCTGCATTTCCCGAGTATCAAACAGGCAAACTAATAAAAAAAAATGCTTTAAAATGTAATAAAATAATTACAATGTGTCAAAGTTTGTCTTACATTCTTGAACTCAGATCTTCTCAACAGCACATCGCGCACACACAGATGTGTGAAGGAGAGCTTCTTTTGCTCCATTAATTACACTTAAGCCATGGACACTTTGCCAGCTGTTTAATTTTGTCTCCAAATCAGCTTGGCTATGGCTGTCCCACCCCGCAAATAAACTGACACTTTAGCTAACTCCTTCTAACTACAGCTATAACACACAATTAGCCAGCAACTTCATATAAAGGCTTTTTGAGGACCTACACTTCATCATGGCATATGGCCAACTTTTTAATACACATTGTTAGTTAGCAAAAATAGCTGTGTTCTTGTTATTCTACAATAACACATTTTTGGAAAGTTTTGTGTTGTTTCAAAATAATTTTATATGAAACAAATTCTTCCGCAGCCATGCACCTATGCAGATAATTCCGGATCAACAAAATACTCCCCGTTTAGGGAGTTAATGAGCATAATTACAAAGTTGATCACATTTCCAACACACTGAAACACATTTATCAAAATGCTTAGGTACAGCCATGAATCACAAGTGGAAGAGCTCTTGCCTCTTAAGGATAAAGACGGGAACGTCCTGCTCTAGTGAGCACTCTCTCTATCTGCCTAGCAGGTGGCCTGGATCCTACTGACTGCACAGTCTATCCATCTAACCAGTCAATACCCCAGACAGCGAAAGGGGAAGGAGATCCAGAACATCAATGTGAGAAAACTTCCATTTGATTATTTGTTTTACTGTATTTGTTTGCATTTGTACAAAATCCCAGTATTCATTCAATCCCCATTAAAGGAGGGAATGATAACTGCATATGTTTTATGTTCATCTGGAACATCACTTCATAAGGAGATATCCAATCTTGCATGCCAGTGCATGCTGGGAAATTAAGTCCCTAATAGTAGCGGACAAATTAAAATAAAACCCCTTAGCGCTCCCTGCCAATCTCCTCATTTACCTTGAGAGATAAAACATTTAATTGAAGACTATAGACTACAGCAGATTTATTGAATTTTGATGTGAAATGAGAAACATGGGGTTATCAAAGCTCTCTATGGGAGTGATTATTACCTGGAGAATGAAATACTATAATACCCAAATCTGTATTCATTGCCATGCTCAATGGAAAATCTCACCGTTGACGAGTCCTTGCGATTGCAGCTTTGACATGCTGCTTCACAATCAAATATGTTTTACATTTACAACATATTTACATTCAACCTAATAGTGATGCCACATTAGATATTACTCTTCATTTCAACAATGCTGTAATACAATTTCAGGGCCACAGACAGCAACATGACGATTTCCCACAGCGCTTTTAGAACAACATTTCCTTCTAAAACCCATTTACTATTTTAAGTCTCTCAATGAATTATGCATTGTGCCCAAAACAACAACTGTTGTCAAGTGCCCAAACAAGAATGTGAGCATGAATCACTACGTCTCAGAATACTCTAGGAACATAAAACAAAATGATTCGCCGGACCAATTCTGTGCTTTTCAATAATCTGTCCATCTTGAGGTCTCAATTAGCTCTTGTCAGACAAAACAGCTCAATTGCTCACCGCCTCGGCCAAGGCCTTATCACTGTGTCAGACTGACAGAATTGACTTGGCAATTCTGTACATTTATCTCAGTGGAAGACAGAGCAGCTCCCTCTAAGCCTCAAGGGAAATAAGGGAGCAAGGATAAGAACAAATTCCAGCAGATCTGCGACCTCACTTAGTTTTAAAATTCCCAAACTGTGATGGAGCCTGAACCCCAAGAAATCACTTTCTCCAAAACTTTGCCTTCAAGAAATTGAGTCGGTTTCTGGGTCCTAAAGCAAGAGCACAGATGGCTTGCCGAGCACACAATATATGCGTTAAATGCACCATATGGACACAGGCAGATGGAATTTTCTGTTAAAGGTGCAGTTCACCCAAAAATGAAAATGTGCTGGAAATGTGTTCAACTTCAGGTCATCAAAGATGTAGATGAGTTTGTTTCTTCATCAGAACAGATTCAGAGAAATGTACACTTTACATCACTTGCTCACCAATGGATCATATTTAATGAATTGATGCCATCAGAATGAGCTGATAAAAACAATAACACTATTCCACAAGTAATCCACACAACTACAGTCTATCAGTTAACGTCTTGTGAAGTGAAAAGCTCCCAATCACTTCAGAAGTTCCTTAGATCCATTGAATGCAAAATTTCTCCAAATCTGTTCCAATGAAGACACATCTCATCAACATCTTAGATGGGTATCATTTTAAATTTTCATTTTAAATTACTAAACTATTCCTTTAAATTATGAAAAGTGGTTCAGATCAGTTTTCTGTCAGTAAGAATACATTCCTACAGAAAGGTGGTCTGCCAATGTAACATGTGGAGCATTCTCTGAGATCTAGCCGCACCTCAATGTGCTTGTTAAAGAATATTAATTTAATCATCACGCTCGAGGGATCTTTATGCCAGAGGAGATTTGAATGGATAAGCCTCGAGAGCTACAGGTCATTAAAAGGAGCTGAAGCTCTCAAATAAAATCCCTTCCACTTAGCACCCATACGTCCATAAAGAGATTTGAAAGTCTGGAGAAATTGGTCCATTGCAAGCGTATGTTCATATGTGGTATTTTTATTTAAATGTCAAATCATTTAGTAGGGTAAAATAATAAGATACTTGGATACTAAGAGCAAGAAAATCATCACTTAAACACAAAGGAGTTGGGGCACTTAATTCTAGCAGAAACAGATTTACTTTAGTATTTGTGTATTAATGTGTGTGTGTGCATGTGTAGATAGATAGATAGATAGATAGATAGATAGATAGATAGATAGATAGATAGATAGATAGATAGATAGATAGATAGATAGATAGATAGTTCAAAAGTACAACTACAAATTCAAATAGAAACTTTTGTAACAATGTCTTTACTCAAGTCTTTAACCCAAAACATTTGAACAGTAGTGTGCATTTACACAAATACACACACACACTTGGAACTTTAAACTTGTCTAAAAACACTGAATAGTGCTTGTCTCTACTTCCCTAGATGAACTAAATTAACTCCTGCCAGCATTTTAATAGCATCCTTATGGGGTCAATTCTTACACAATATAGACTAAAGAATAAATTACAAGTTGTAAATTGGAACCAGCGTTGTACAAAGCACGCTCATGTAATATACTTCTTTTGTCCGATCTTTTCTTTCTGCATTGTTAATCGTTCTGCTTTTGAAATTCAAATGAGACACAGTTTCCCACCCTGATCACAGCTACGGTAGCTGCCTCCTTTGCGAGCCGTTGTATATGCCTTTGTGTTTGCATGGTAATTTAGGGGCAAAAAAATGGCTACGAGCAGGATGGTGTGATATTCCGTGACTTACTGATACGGAAAGAGCCATGAGCAGGGATTTTAAAATAGCTCATTACATGGACTTGTGCACTTGGGTCTGAGCAGTACATATTTCAAAAACTTTTACCCTTAACCAATGTCCAACCGGGAAAGGTCTAATTTTCATAAACCTTCACAAGAAATGACAGCTGACAAACAAAATATTTTAATGACAGGGCAGACCGCCACAGCAGGAATAGAAGTGTTTGGAAGGGCTCACTGATTTTCTCCAATAACTGCGCCCACGGGCAAGCGGTCAGGCTCAGCTAAGCCACAAAGTCTCTGGCTAGAGCTAGCTTAAGGAAAGACCACAGCCGGATTACCCTATTACATGGAGCGATGATGAGGGGGTAGGCCCAGATGTTCACTTCGCCATCGACGTAGCTGTTAACCACACAGGCAGTTCGATTTCTACGTCGCTGCTACATGTTACATCATGCGCGTCAGCCTACGACTCAACTGTAATTGAATCAACCTCATAACACCTTCTAGCAGAAACGCCATCCGTCATCTTTGTGCCGGAGACTAAGTGTCAAAAATCCCCCCCCCCCGGTATGATTTGTCATCACATTTTAATGAAAATACTAATGAGGTTGATAGGAACAACCGCTAACACGAGGGCGTTCAAGAAAACTCAGGGTAGCGTATTGTTTACAGCCGAATGAAGGACACAGTCAGCATTTAGCCCAAGGCCGCATTGGAATTCTGTAAGGTAAAGCTAAATGATTTAAAACCAAACTATTCTTGGCACATACCTCCATCTAAATCCCTCTCAGGACGTCTCCATATCACCAAGGAGGACATACGTTCACACCTGCTCTGGACTGCTGGGAAATCAGCTCAATCCGGTGAACCTCTGACAGATGACACATCCTGTATCCCGTCACACCTTGGTCTCCCCAATGCTCAATCCTTTTGATGTCAACAAACTGTAAGCATCATGCCCTAACCAGCATAAACCCACATCACATAACTGTCTGCTGCCAATCTGAGCACTCACTCCCATGGGCGGCAGGATTCAGCTTGTCAATGTGAAGCTGAGGGATGGATACTACAACCAGAATGTAAATAGACCAAAGCAAGTCAAATGGAATCTGCCGGCGAGATTAACGCAAACTTTATCATCATGACTGCTTTTAAATATCAGAAATTGTATATATATATATATATTTATATGTATGCTACTGCAACAGACATGAACTAAATACAAAACACAAAACTCAAATTTGATTTCCTGTATCTTTAATTTCAGGAACACTAAACATCCAAGCTCATAAAAGGATGAACAAGAGCAGGAATGACATTCTGCCGCTGCTGGCAACTTATTAGCACCTGATGCTAATTATGCCTGTCACCACTACCATAAATTCAGCATTACATCTCTCCTTTTCAAAGGTCCAGTTCTCCCTGGTGCATGAGCAAGGTGTCCTTGAGGTCTAAGTATAAGACGATGACGATGTCCACGTGACCTTCACTTCCCTTGGTACAATAAGGACACTACGCCTCCTCTTTTTATAACACATCTGCCACAACATTTTCTCCTTTTTCATTTGCACATTTTAAAGAGCCAGTCACCATCAATCTTACAGTGTCCACCTCCTCAAAATACTTTTAAAACTTCTTTTGACTGATCAACTGCATAATCCTTTAGACAATTCTGATGCCAGTCCCATGGTCTCACATAGTCAGCTTTTGATTGGCAATGAGTCACTTCACAGATTATTCTGCCCAAGAACCGCCCACTTAGACAGGAAGAGACCATCTGAACAACATTTAAAGCGGCCAGCCACATTTTATCATGTGGCATTCACTATTGGACTTATGAAAACCAGCACATCATGACTCCCCTATTGCACTGAATCAAAACACTCTCTCAATTCTCTTTATTAATTCATTTACAAAAATACAATAAAAATGCAATTCATACACTAATATATTTACATTTCTGTATTCATATTTATTTTAATATTTTGAGGTGCAAAGTCAAAAATGTCATAGTGATACAAATGTGCTCATTATATAATACAGAAAAAAATACTCATTAAAACAATTGCATTCTTGAAAAGAAAACTTAATCTTAATTATTAAGTAATAATAAATGTTTATTATTAAATCTTTTAATAATAAGATTATCAAATTATCAAAACTGCTTCATTGCTTAAAAATATTGGAAAACATTTTTTTCAAGACAACATACAGAAACATGCAAGGGCAAAACAAACAAACAAACAGGAAATCATAGAAATGACCCCTGCAGACCTTAATGATTATGTGTCAAGGTCAATAATTATCAATAAATATATAAATAAAAGCATACAGATAAATATATCAATAAATTAAAGATCAATAAATATATATGTAGTATGTATGTAAATATATCAATATTTTCTCCAATGTGCACAATTTTGGACTAAAAGCCCTACCTGGTCTCATGGCATAAACGTACCTGGGGGCACTTTTTAGCGAGACGCTAAATACATACCAATAAGTACATATCACTGCAGTTTCCAAAATAAATGAATACTAGAGGCAGTAAAACTCTGACGCCTTTTATTCCTTTTCACACAAATTTACAGAGTTTCGATTAATAAAGCGTAATTTCTACTTGAAGAAAATCATGTTATGACTTCAAAACAATATTAATATGCTGGGAGATTTGAAAACTTATGCTTTTGAAAGTTAGCATCACACATATCCAGCTTCATATCTATGGGTTTTCATAGATGGTAGGTTTGTTCGGTAGCTCACGGAGTTCGGAGATGTACTTGAGAAGTGAAGAGCCCCGGTTCGAATCCTGTGTAACTACGGTTTGAAAAAAAAAACCATTTCAAATCTGCATATAAGGAAGTTCAAATAGCACGGTTGCATCAACAAATGCGTTTTTATATCAGTTTTGCATTTGTCAACGCTATCGGGTAGGTTTAGGGTTGGGTTTGGTTTGGTATAGGACGGTCCCCAGATATTTTAATTCTGAACTGCCGCAATACGTACCTGAAGCAACGTAATAAAAACACAGCAATACATACCTATATCAACGTAATAAATACGTGCCAAGGTTTACGTATTGAACCTGTGTTTTAGCGCCACTCAGTGGACATTTCTCTTTGAAACTGCGGCGAAACGTGCAGTAAGGTATGTAAAAACGGTCTCGCTAAAAAGTCCCCCCAGGTACATTTATGCCATGAGACCAGGTTGAGCCCTAATTGACAATGTTCAGAGAAGCTATGTGAACACAAATACACTGGAACAGACATGAATGAATATGTGAAAATCCACTGATTGAGTTGGATGCTGATTTTGCATTTCTTGCATAAATTAAGAAATTACTGTCACTGCAACCAAGTTCTACAATAAACAGTACGATGGGTTTACTGTGCAGTAAATGTTGAACAACAATAATCTGGGGCTGTCAGCAATCGTTGCAGGTTAAAATGTTAAATTATCACATTATTTGACCTTTTTATGACTGGGTGAGGTTAGTACAGTTATAGTCTCGCATAGCCTGACCTTCAGACTGACAGCAGAAGGTCTGGAAACCTTGGCTGCTTTGAATGGCTAACTATTGCCCAAGAGTCCATATGACTGACAGGTAAAGCAACCAATCACGTTTCGTTTTGTGCCACATCATGTTTAGGTGTGTGGAAATGTCTACACAATAACAGACTGGTGTGTAAAACTCTTGGGCGTATTTTAAAGAGTCTTTGCCGCGAAGAGCGAACTTTACATATTTCACATACTTTTGAAACTCCAGCGTTTAGTTGAACCCGATAAGCGCTCATTGTTACAGTTGTAAACACTACGACTTTCTTCTTCACGAAGGGGTTTGGCACCATGGCATCTTTGTTTCCAGACAGAACATTAAAGATCATGACACATACGTCTCTCAGAAATCCTGCAGAATTCAACCAATCAGATGATGACTTTTGAAACTCCTGAAGTGTTTCCAATTTTGTGTGCCATATGCATAAGACATTCAGCCAATGGACTAGTAGGGTACAACGGGGCTAAAGGCGCCCCGAGGGTAAAAGGCGCCTTTGATATTATTTTCCTCTAAACCACTAGATGTCAGAAAAATTTGGCTTAACACTTTCCAAAACATTCGCTTTTCAAGATGCACATGCAAATTTGTCTGATCCTTGACGCGATCGCGCATATCAGTGCAAAGTTGATTCTGTGCTTACTTGATCTAATATTTGATGATTTTTAAAATGTTGTAGATTTAAGTATCAAATGAGAATCGCTAAAATTATTGAATATATTTTGAGACAAAGATCTTCTTTATGATTTTCAGTTTTGTTTAAGATAATTAAAGCAACAGTTTTTAAATAACGGAAATAATATGTCAAATTATGGTATTTGGGGTAAAAAGTGCCCCTGCTGTTGGGGCTAAAAGCATAGTAATTAACATGATAATTAAAAGACTTTTTCATTTGTTGACATGACATGGTTAGATTCAGATGGTAAATATCATATATTATGTTGGGTGTCCATCTTAGAGATAATCACCATGTTTGAAATGAAACCATCATATTTAAAAACATGATATTAATCATATCATATAATAAAATAGTATTTGTTGTTACTACTTTAAACCTATATTAAATTATTATGACATCTCCTTCAATGCTTTCAAAATCTTTACCTTTTAAAATGATTTTGTTTCTGTATTTTAAAATATATGTTTTATATTAACATATTTTAAAGACAGTATATTTACTGAACAAAAAAATAAATATTTTATTTATGACAATAAGCAGAAAATAGTACAAAGTTTGCTAAAGTAATTGCTTTGAACAAGTATTAACTTAGACATTATTAAACAAAACATTATTTTAGCTAAAGTATTTGTATCAATACTTTTACCCCGTGTGTAGGGTAAAAGGCCCCCCTTGCCATCTCATACATTTATAAGATTTTTAAACAAAATAAACGACTTGTATGATTTATTTTCACACAAAATCTGTTGCTCCATAAATGTTCAATACAAAGGTATATATATTTTTTTCTGCAATCATACACTTTGGGCACAGTGAAAAGCAAAAAAAATCTTAGTGTGTGCCTGTGCCTGTAGCTCCGTTGTACCCTATAGGTAGTAAAATGTAAAAATCTTGATAATATTTCAGAATTTAGAACTTTTAATAAGAAGTTAAACTTAAAACGTTTAAAAAGAAGAAAAAAGTAATGTAAGAAAACAGCATTACTATTTAGGTAATCCAATTTGAGCGCTTTCAGTTTTATGTGCAAGGTGAAGGTGGTCCGTAGGCATCCAGTCTGGGGCTACAGGAAGCCGTCATAAATGATTAGAATAACAGAAGCTTTGAAGGCTGAACATATCTAATACCGCTGGACTACTACGCCCGCTCATGTGTTGAGCTGAGCTTTAACTGAGCTGAAATCCACTGAACAGTCTTACAGTACATTCCGTTACTCTGGCTCGTTGCAGCATTGTATTGATCTGCCCTGTGGCATAAGCCTTTGCCCAGAGCAAGTCAGACAGACCTGTTTATAGCCTGCATGCTCTCCATCTGCTCCTCACCTTCAACCACCACATGTATGGGAGCCTCTGCCAGGCCGGATATTACTGCTAAATGTCAGTGAGTCATCTCCACTGTGCTCCTAACATTTATTAATGCAGTTTCTGTGTCGCCTGGTATGTCACTGTTAAAATGGCACCTTAAATGTCTGGAGAGATGGAGCACGGGGCTGACATGAAGCTGCTGCAATGTCTCATAAAAAACACATCACCAAGTACTGAGTAACAAATGAATAAAAAAAAAACAGCACTGCTCATGGATCGCCTCAGGAAAGCAGTTGGGATCTGAAGCGAAGGCTAAGTATAGCATGGATTACGTAGCAAAATGCTGAGTGTACAAGTGCTAAAATCATCTGAAATGAACCGGAACAGAGTTGACTATCATTGAAAAAAAAAAAAAACGTTGAAGCCGGCAAACACGTCGCAGTAATTGGCTCGCATTAACTGGTTGTAGAAGCAAGCATGGCCTCTGCTGCATCTTAATCCATCAGTCTCACCATTAAAATAACATCTAATGAGAGTTTACAAAGCGGCCTTTCTGCCATTAATAACAGTAATCTGCCAAAGGCACAACAAGAAATCTAAACACAACTGTGAGATGGACCGGGCTGGACTGCACACCGTGTAATTCTTTGGTGTGATTAATGGTAATGGCTTTCCCAGGCATCAATGGCGGAGCAAATGTCTCCAGGAAGAGAGGAATGGTCGACTTTGTTGTCTACAAGCATTCCTCTATGCTATATCATAAGTGGGATAAACAGCCCGTTGATTTGTAGTGTCACAGACATTTTTAAGTGCTTTCATGGTACCTCGCAGGAGAAAATAGGGTGGAACAAAGCAGCCCTGTTGTTCCTCTTGGGAAAAAAAAGGGAATAGATGAAATGTGTGTGTTTATGCTGAGAAAGCATCTCTGGAACAAAGCCTTGAGACACATTAAGCAGCAAGGCCACATGGCCCTTAAAGCTCAGACATGTTGTTCTAGAGGAGATTTAGAGATGCTCCTTGCTCCTCCATGTATTTTAGAAGCAGGCACTCTGGCGTGCATGAATTTTAAATCTAATTCAGGAAACACTGTTGTGTTGAGCCAAGAAACTGTTGTGATAGAGAGAAAGATAAGGAAGAGAGGCCAAAGTCATCAGTAAGTACAGATAATTTAATGGATTTTAAATTTCAACTTAAATGTTAACAATATATAAAAAAAAAACAAGACAATGTAGATTTTTGGTTTATGTAATGATTTAAAATACATAAATATAAAAATTAATATTACATTATTTTTCAAAAGTTTTGTATTCATTACGATTTTTTAATGATTCTAAAAAAAAACTCTCATGCTCACCAAGGTTGTACTTATTTGATCAAAAACACAGTAAAAAAAAAGTTATATATATACAGTACGTATATACTTTGATTGGCTGCTTAAGAAACATTTCTTATTATTTTCAACTGTTGAAAACAGTTATGCTGCTTAATATTTTGAGGAAACTGTGATGCACTACCAACGCATAAAACGAACGCCCAAAATAAACAAATGCTTGAAGATATCACAACCACGCTATCAGAGATCAAAACATATTTTAAAATTTAATATTTTATTTTTTATTTAAATTTTTTTTTTTTTAAATAAATAAATCATAATGATTCGAAACTTTTGACCGGCAGTGCATAAATAACAAAATAATATATTATAAAATTTAATTTAAAATTTAATAGCAAATAAATACAAAAAATTGCTTTTCATGTCACAGAAAAAAAATCTTGTAAAAATTAAAGTTTATACACTAAGAGCAACAGTTCAACGATCACACTTTTAAAGGCAAATAATATGATCTGCATGTTCAATGGTTCAAGATTGAGTCATTTTAACACTGAGTGTCCCTCTTCAGCTTCCACACCTAATTCAAGAATAGGAGATAATTTGTCTCACTCAAGAGCAGCAGCTGATACGATAAATATTTCTTGATTGCCTCTTGTTCTGTTGCCATTTTGGCAACTGGAGGGAAGAGCTAAAAAGAAAACTCCAACTTCATAAACACACCTTTCAGCAGTTTAAGGAAACAACAGGCAAACGAGATCTTAATTACCCAAAGAGATACTACAGTAAGTTTGCAAATACAATTGGTATTTTTCCCTTAAAAGGTAACTACAATGATTCAAGAGACCAGCAATTATGCACAAAGCTGTCCAACTTAATGAAGTGATTATAGTGGCCTAATAAATAAAAAGTCCTTAACCAGGTTAACAGGTTAATAAAGATTAGTAATGAAGATAACCACCATCGCTGTGATTTTTAGCACTTATATAAATCCATTAAAATTCAAGATTAGAAACAAATGTGCACCTGGAAAATTGGTACTTAATAAGAAAATAAGGTTATTATTAATTAAAACCAATTAATCAAATCAGTGATTGACATTAATTAGTTTCTAGAAGGCTAACCTTGTGTTTGTTTAAGCAGTTCAGCTTTTCCATCCTTGTCACGCTAATTGCATGTAGTGCGTTAATATAGGTTGCTTGTAGTGACATGTTCTTTATGTGACAGCACAAGTTAAATAAAACTAAACCAAATCAAAGCATTATGTTTTGAAATGCATCAGATTTTAGATGCCCACACAATCTACATTTATTACTGCACTTCAGATTTCTGAAGCAGTTCTGTTTAACAGCCAATTAGAAACCCAGAACAAAAATTTGCAATCAATGCAATCATGCCAAGCATCATTCGGGCACAGAGAATAGCTTTGCCATAATTAACAAACGTTTGATAAAAATTGTGTTTTTTATATAAATGTATATATATATATATTTTAAAATAAATCCACTTTTTACAAGTTAAGCTCTTTTGTGGCATAATATTGATTATTATAGAACATAATTGAGTTTTAACATATATAGGAAAACACTTATATTGAAGTACAAAGGGACAAGTAAACATGAAAATACATAGTTTTTAAATGTAGAGCAATTAAACTTAAACATTATGGCCTGGTTTCACAGACAGGGCTTAGAACTGGGGGTATATCTGTTGGTAATAAAAATAAAATAAATATGGGGTGAAAACTCAAATTATTTCCATTATTCACTTTAATAAGCCCTCAATTAATAATACAATAATTTATTAAAAAAAAATGGAAAATGCAATATAACAATAAATTATTACAGGGAAAATTCACATTTACATATTCATGAATAATAATAAAAATAATAATAATAATCTCACCTAAAAAAAAAAAAAATAGATGACAAAATAATTTTGTGTAATAATAATCAGCATTAAGATAATCTTAGGCAGGGAGGCAAACCAATCGTTAATATCACCTTAATGGCTGATGAAGCCAGGAGCGCGTGCCTCATGTGTTGAATAGGCTTTAATATTCAAGGGTTTAGGATGAAGAGAGTGGGAACTGCGAGCATTACAAGAGGATTTGTGAATGATGAACGTGGATGGCAGCTGATTTATGCTGCTTAAAAGATGATCTGCCTCCTGGAGCTGGGACTGGGTTTGTCATGAAGTTGCTATGAGATGGTGCATGTTCAATCAGAATGATTTACTGTTTAATGACACGCTCGAGCCCAGCGAGTGTTAGGCTTAGGGATGCATGACACATCTCTAATCTACCTCCTCCCCATGCACGACAGAATAGACAGCAATCAGGAGCCCATATCAGCTGCTTCTAGACTCGAGGGTTTTAATTGCTGTGGGCTGTCGACATTATCTCTCCTACTCTGGCGATTGGAGTGCTGAGTCTAATGGGGGGGATTGTGGGGAGAGCCCGGCCAAGTGTGACCAGATGCCATGGTACCGAAGAACCTCCTGCAGCTGGTCCGGATGAGGTTTATACGGATACAACTGATTTGTAGATCTCATATACTGCCATGATGAAGAGGATAACCTTTATACTCTTTAGAAATACTCTTAAAGGTTTAGAACTTGATAGTGATAGAAAGTTCTGCAAATAACTTTTATGCTCTAGTTCTTTAAAATAAATAAATACATTTAAAAAATACTATACTATTCAGTACAATTCAAGTTTTTCTCAGAAAAGGTGTGCAGAGCCAGTGGTTGTTTTGTAGGTAAACATCAAAGCCTTGAATTTTGTGAGTGCCTATTGGTAGCCAGTGCAATTTGATGAACAGAGGTGTGACATGCACTCTTTTCAGCTCGTTAAAGACTCTTTAACATTTTCAAATATATATTAAAATAGAAAACAGTTGTTATTACTATAATTTTATATTATTTATTTATTTATTTTATACTGTATTTTTGATCAAATAAATGGTATGTATGTTCTGGTGCCTTAAAGAATCCAGAAACCAAAAAAGATGGTCTTTAGAGTTTAATCTAATGCACAATAATCCTATGTCCCATGATATTTTTTTTTGAATAAATTGCCAGTGCAACTTCTGCCAACAAAGTAAACAAAAAGCAATTATGAAAAAGTGTTATGCAAGCAATAGGTACTCATGCAACTTGGCCACACATTTACATTTAGTCATTTGGCAGACGCTTTTATCCAAAGCGACTTACAATTGGGAAATACATAAAGCAATTCATCTTAAAGAGGCAAACAGACAGAGGAAGTGCTTGTAACAACAAATCTCAAGCATTGTTCAAATAAGTACAAGCTAGCGAGGGAAGGAATAGATAAAGAGAAATATTTTTTTTTGGCCACAACTTGGCCACACACAGTATATAGTGTAAAAGACGCTGACATTGCTCTCCCTCATCTCTCAAACATAAAAAAAACAGAAAGAAGCATGAAAAATTGGTCATGATTTACTGACAGCAGGATTTTTAACCAATTTTATCACATACACAACCCCAAAAAACTAAAGAGTAAACATATTATGGAAGGTCAGCCATGTTAGATGGGAGTTAAGCTGTATTTGCTGTTGTGTAAATGCAAATCTGTGTATTATTTGTAATTTATCATGCAAGAGAGAACAGGACAATTGGACACTTTTGTGACAACAGGCTCCAATAGTGGGCAAAAAAATTTAAACCGCTGTTTTGGCCAACAGATTTTAAATTTTTTAAAGAATTAAATAGTTGCATAAAAATCACAACACAATAAAACACATGCAACAATATGCGTTATAAAAAGTGTGCCAACATGCCTGACCTTTTCTTTGAAAGATTCCCTTGTCCTAAGTACGACTTGCCAGTGTGACAAATAGCCCTACTCTCCCCTCTATATAATAAAACCACTAAATGTTATGTTACTGTAAATTTCTGCGCATTCTTAGACAAACTACAAATTGAAATGTAAAAAAAATACTATAAACTTAATTTTGACAAGTAGTAAGAATGTAGAATGTTTTCCATTTATTCAATTAGCAGACACTTTACAAGGTGACTTAGAAATGATGAAAAATTCAAACACAAACAATAAATCACATGGAGCCATCAATACTAGCAGATCAATGACACAGACAAAATGCAAACAGAGAAAATAAGTGAAGTATAATATGATAATAGAGACTGGCTTTCAGACGAATGTGAAAACCAGCTCTAATGTTAAATATTTAAGTCTTGGTCTTCTAGACTTCTCTTGTTCTGTCATTTGTGGTCTTTTTATTTTCTCTTGTCCTCTCAATCTTCCTTATTTAACCCCTAAATCAATCAGACATTCTGTTTTTGGCACAGGTCACAGAAGGGTGGCATTCGGAGTCTGTATTCCCAGTCAGATAAACAACTTAATGCAAACATCCAGTAAGACAGAGACAACAGTTCGACTTCTGCATTCCAGATTCTGTCTTTTTTCATATCTCACAAAATGCAAGTTGGACAAAAATATGCTGAGCTCTGCCAAGGTCCTAAAAAGGGGGAGTCAGCATGTTTGTACGCTGTTAATTTAAAGTTATAGCGCTCAACTGACATGCAAACAGTAATGCCCTCGCATTTATTATGGCACATGAACTGTTCACAAACCGTTCGGCACAAGGCCAGTTTCTCATTTGATTTGATCAGAATCCAGCCTACAATATCATTAAATGATGGCGGAAATTCTTTGAATTGTAAAGCCTGTAGGCGCAACAATCACTGGCAAGTTAACAAGATAACATTTAACCTAACTTGAAAGTGGCCTTGAGCTCTCATCAGTGGCCATGAGTCATACAGCTTAGTTAAAATCAGGACTTTAGGGAAATAAACAGCTGTATTAGGCTATATTTGCAAAGGATTTGTCTTGTGTATGGATTTCTGCATGACCTAACAATTTTATTTCAGGCAACACGTACTGCCTATCAATACAGAATGATATGCCTTAAAGGCAATCAAAATGTACTAGAAAGTTTCAGTTTTCAGTTAGATGTAAGCTTAATAAGTGCAAATCAAATAAAAAAGGTAAAAAAGTTTTGTGCAATTAATCATACAAAATATCTGGAAAACAGTCAATCAATCAATCAATCAATCAATCAATCAATCAATCAATCAATCAATCAATCAATCAATCAATCTATCAATCTATCTATCTATCTATCTATCATCAACATATAAAAGTCAAGCCAACCCCAGATCTGCTAATTCTTACAATAACTGCACTACCATTATATAAAAAATATCCAAGCTCAGGTCAAAAGCTCCAGAAATGTTCCCTTACCATGGCAGGTAGGCAATTGTGAAATGTGTTTATGACATTTCTGCATTCCATCAAAAACAGACATGAAGACATTTTTAGAGAACCCATCTGTGAGAGGAGATGACATTTGCATGTGCATCATGCATGCAGCCTACACAGTGAAAATTGCTTTATAGGTTATGCAATTATGATCACATAATCGATGGAAATGAAGCAAAATCCACCCTCGTTTCCCTGTGGATTGTGATGATACAGGCTCCTCAACATCAACTTTGATGGATCATCTGTATTCATTAACACACATTCATGCCTGTATTCATGAAAATTAAGCCTTGTTTTCAGATGCCAGTGCACAGCAATATAAAAGATACACACATATTTGCACACATACAAACATTCACAAATCATTTATTTTATTTTGATTTTTAATTGTAGTTCGGTGATGTGCTTTGAACAAAAGCTCAGAAACTACTTTAAAAATCTTACGATTTTTAGATGTCCCCATTCCTTAGTCAGTAATATTTATGCACAATTAATTTCAGTTCTATTTATTTTAGCTTATTATATCATACAAGACTGAACGTGCAAAATACAATGCAAATATAAATATTTGTTAAGTATAAGAATATAACATATATTGATATATTGAGCTGATAAAATGTAAAAACTGTAACTTGAATGCAATGTAAGTCGCTTTGGATAAAAGCGTCTGCTAAATGAATAAATGTAAATGTAAAATATATTTCAGTAAATACTGGACTCAGTAAATCTTACCACTATATAAGCACATTCTGGAATAAAAAAAAAGCATTTTGCATGGCAGCATGACTATAAATTATAAAGAAAATATTAGAATAAATATTTATAAATGAATTGATAATTAGGCACATAAATTAAGTGCATAAATTATAGAGAATTATATTAAATATTAATTAAAAATAGAAAAAATATATATATTTTCTTCTAGCACAGAAAGTGATTTTCAATTAACCTCAATTAGTGTAATAGGAAATTTAAACATATTAATATACACTAGGCATAATATATTTAAACATATTAATATACACCTAAAATAGCAAACTTTTTTTTTTTAATCACTGAATCATTTATTTTGATTCATTTGAACAAATAATTCGAACAAACTGATTCACTAACATAAATCTGATAATCCAAGTTTAGGAGAACATGTCTGATTATTGGCTTTATCAGTTGTTACGAACAAAAACATGTAATTTAAAACACCAATGTAGAGTTTTTAATGGTACTAGTTTGAAAAGGTAGCTTTTTTACTAGGAAATCGCTGGGGGAACTACTGTCAAATATACTGGAAAAGTATAGACTCAAAATTATGTTACACAATTTTTCCTTATTCATTTTAGTCAAAGCAAGAAAGACATCCAACATCTCTCAAAAGAAACCCTGATAAAGATTAAATAGCACTGGCTAGCAAATAGATATTTCAATCTGTTTTAATAAGGTAAACACAACCTTTGCTGCCAGCTAAATCCAGACTACCGGCCAGGGTGGATGGTCCTTGTAGCAGAGCAAGGCAGTTGTTTGGCTAACCTCTAAGATCAATCATTGTTTGTATGTTCAATCAGGAGGCCCTAGCATCGCTGCAGGTCACATGAGCAACAGCGGCCGATATGAAGGAGACAAGGATGGAATGGAGAAGTGGCCACTGCATTGTCAATCTGGAGAGAGTTTCCAGACAATGCGAGAGCATAAATAGTAGAGTCCATCTATCAAAGTAAAACATGCGCTTCTCTGTACTTGGCCTTATGGAGTGAGCCTCTCCAGTGAGTGGTCCTTTGCATTGTCGTATCTCTATCCACAAACTCTTGTCTCTGTCAAGCGACCTTCAAAATTAAATGGCTCCCTCATCACAGTACAAAGGCAGACAGACAGATGTGTGAAGTGGCACTCCAGGCATGTAAACCCCCTCACATGATCAGTATATGTGTCAGTTAATGCTAAAAAGAAATCAAAGAGTATTATGATCGGTTGTCAGAGCTCAGTAACAATTCTGTGTGTCTAATATTTTCCATTGAGGGAAGACTCAAACTGTTTTGGTAGTCTAAAAACAAGCTTTCACATATAGTATTGGAACTGTGGCTTAAAAGTTGGCATAAATGCTACATGTAGAATCAAACCGGTGTCATGCCCTGATCCCATTCAGCAGGAAAGTGCTTCAAAAAGTTGGTGTGTACAGTAGCTTTAGCAAGCTTTTTAGCTTTTTTAACTATACCTATACATCCAATTCACGGTTTCCAGCTGAAATGAACACTAGTGGTAGTAAAACACCAACAACATTTTTTTTTTACACAAATGATTGATTATGTGGCAGATAATCAATTAATAAACGGTTATTTTCACATTGTGCCTTACGCAATACTGTTATCACCTTAAAACACTTTTACCATAATACATGATTTCTAAACTAAAACATTTTGACATTTGCATCACATAATCAGCTCCACATGTATGGCATGTCTGATGTGGTAAACTTGCTCGGAAGCTCACCTGATACAGGTGCAGTGTTGGGCAGTAACTAGTTACTGTAACTTAGTTACTGTAATAATATTACTTTTTGCTGTAACTAGTAGTGTAACTAATTACTAATAAGATTTCAGTAATAATATTACAGTTACCATCAATAAAACAGCTTAGTTACTTAGTTACTTTTGATGCCTCAATCCCGCTGATTTAAAATCCAACAATCCAATTCCTAGAATAATTTTCATAATTTTCACAACTCGCACATGCATGTGATGTCCCCAGTGCAGCAGGCAAGCTTGGAACATGGAAAAGCTTACATTCAGCAGATAGAAATATTGCATTATATTGATTTTGTCAAGAAAAAGGATGATCTGAAAACTGTTGTGTAAGTTGTGGCTTTACTTTACTCTGGCATTACATCCCACCCACATCCCTCTGATCATCAGAACGTGGTACATTATATTACAATAATAAAAATATATTTTTGGAAAATTAAACAGTTTTTTACAAACTTATGTGATTTGATAAAATACATAATGAAATATAATCGTACATGGGAAACGGAGAAATTACAATTAGCTTCAAGCTAGACATGACACTTAATGAGATTAGTACAACATTTCTACTATCAATCACTACGGAGTGTTTGTAATAACTTCTGACTGCGATCCAATGTGTTTTTTTGGTCAAATGATGAGGCAGAAATATATTGTTAGTAACATTCTAGAAAAATTTTGTGGAAGATACACAGTTACTACAACTTCTGTGGGGCGTGAAGAAAAAGTAATGTAACTAATAGTGTAACTAATTACTGTTGCCAGAAAGTAATAAGTAAAGTAACAATATTACTTTTGAAAAGAGTAACTAGTAATGAGTAATATATTACATTCTTTGAGTAACTAGCCCAACACTGTACAGGTGCCCTGTGAAACAAGCATGAGTCATGCTAAATGATCTTAAAGACTTGCAGATGCAAGCTAAAATGCTAAAGCAAGCCAACATATCTCACATTTGCTATTGTTAACAATAGTGATTAGGTTTAGAGAATGGTTTAGTGTAGATGATACATTATTTTCAAACTCAATAGAGCATTAAGGCTCGCTCACTCCAAAGACAATAACTATAAAGTTCTAAATATTAACAAAGTCCCTTTAAGGCAAGTCATGTCACTCAGCGGCCATCTTTGAAACGCCTCTCAGGCATGCAAGTGCAGCTCCTATCTCTTTGAATGGAGAAACATCAAAACATCAAAAAACTGTTCGCCAAGCTTAAGATTAAATTTCATATTTGAAATCACCAATGAAATCGGACAACAACTGTATCATAAATGTTGTTTATTTTGTTTAAATAGCATTCAAATTAATCAACATAATAGCAAGAATCAACATAATAGCCTATCATTTTACAGAAAAGTTACCACAGGCACATTTTTCCAATGAGCCTGGGTTGAGTTTAGTGGTTAGTACAAATGCTGCAGATATTGTAAGCCATTGAGCTCATGTGGGATATGCACTGTGTGATCTGTACTGTGCTCTTTTGTACTCATTCACTTCAGTCACATCTGATTCATATGGGATCTGTGGCCTAGCAGTAAACACATATGTTATACACGTTGAGCCATAGTGCTCATGTGGGAGATGAATGTTCAAAGTAATGTGGTGTCTCCTATTCAGCAGTCTGTTTAGTAGCTAACACGTTCCCTAATATAAAAGCTGTGACCAACTACTATTACTGCACATGTAACAGACATGCAACATGTTTTGGTGCTCATACAGGAAAAAATATATTCAAATCCATCTTGTGCTATGTCTTGATCCAATTCCCTACCTCAATCATCATAACTTTCTGTCTTCGCTCTGTCTCTGCCAAATGGCAAAGGTCAAAAATACAATAAAAAAGCTTCTTCCTAACAGGAAACAGTCTGTTAAAGCACTGTCAGTACACCCATTATGTTTAAATCAGAACAGCACAATACATCTGAAAAAACATAAAACAACAGTACTCTTCCACTGCTGTGGCTGGCTTGTTCAGTGACTTCTTAGGGGGAGGCAGGACACTGACGTAACCAAACACTAGAGCATATAATCTGCTGTCTACACCCACACACACAGGAAAAGATTACTGACAGTGCTGCTTCCATCGATCTGTTAAATGACAGGGAATATGGACAGGCTGAAGGATAAGTCCTGTGCTCTAGTTTTTACCATGGCTGCATTTAAAGGCTTTTCTCTATAATACATTTTGACATTTAATAAAAAGCTACATTTGTCATATATATTGGAACAGAAAAAAAAAAAAAAAAACAGCAACAACAGATATGTTGCACAGATTTACTGTTGATTTTTTCAAGCTGTATTATATTATTATAAAATATTTAAAACATAAATTAATACAAAAGTGAAATTAAAAAAAATGTTACAAAAGACTTATATTACAAAATAAATGCTGATATTTTAACTTTCTATTCAAAGATTCTTGAAAAAAAGAAATGTATCACAGTTTCCACAAAACTATTAAGTACTTTTTTTTTAAATACTTTTTTTAACGTTTATAATAATAAGACATGTTCCTGGAATGTTTCTAAAAGCAGCATATTAGAATGATTTCTGAAGGATCAAGTGACATTGAAAACAGGAGTAATGGCTGTTGAAAAAAAAAATCACTGGAATACATTAAATTCAAAAACAACAAACCCAAACTTTTTCAGTTAAATCAGACAAATAGTAACTAAATTGTAAAGACAGTAAGCACTTTTGTTATGCATGACATATTTTCTCAGTCTCTTCAGATAACCATTTTTTTCAGAGAAACAACAGCATAAACAACAACAGAATTAAATTAGCTGCATCACTGACCCGTTTTAACTTTTTAACACTTTTCATCAGCGTTGAAAAGATGTGCGTGTGCCAACCATCAACCTGGGTCAGGCTAAGTTCAGTTGCCTAACAACAGCAAATCTGTTTCCCATTGTTTGTGAGGTTGGAAGCCCGTATAAAATACACAGGAATTCAGGGCTTAGTGTCACTCCCTACTTAGCAGAGGACACAGCGTCCTTGTGTGCCGAAGCATTCTGGCCCACGGGCCGAGCATCCACACCCTTGCCCCCGCTCGCCATATACCACTTTCCTCCAACACTGGGTAGCTGTGCCTGGGATCTGCGGGAGAGCGGCCTCTAAACATTCACCTGGCACCTCGAGCAGCACTTTCCCACTCATTTCGCAGCCCAGGCGACTCACTAATCCCCCGTTTGGACATTATATCTAAGGGTCTGAGAGAAGACCCAGGGCTGCTCATTACTCAGGGGCCAGACAACTGGTGAGAAGGATAAAAATGAAACACGCGTGGCGATTTATCAGTGCAGCGCCACGGATTAAAAGACTGCTAGCCACCCTGCCTGCGTTGCCAACCTTCTGCCTACATGCTTTGTTTCAGTGCATTTTAAACCCCCTCTGTCTCTCAAGATGTGCTTCATCATTTCAATAGAATTATGCCTTTGCTCGAACATTCGGGGAACAAAAGCAATATTAAAATAACGTTGTATGAGAGCCAGCGCTCATGGATACAAATCACCTGCATCTAGCACAAAGTGTCAGAAGCAAAACGGAAAGGGGCTTTTTTAATCTTTCTGTCTTTTTATAGCTCAACCTTAACTATCAAATGAAGGACAGACAGGCGAGCCTCAAACTAAATTGCTGCCTTTTTTATGTTATTTTATTTATTTATCTTTTTATTTATTTATTTATTTTATGTGAAAGTCAGCTCACATGCATACTAATCCGGGTGGCTGCAGCCCCCTCTTTTCCACCCCCTCTGGTGGCTGCAGCCCCCTCTACAAACCAGAGTGGACCACTGAACAACGTGTGATTACACAGTAGCCCTCTCAAAATGACTGGTAAAGAATACTGTTTCCACCCCAGCAAGAATTATTCATCTGAGCGGAGGCCTGAGGTGGCAAAGCAGGGAAAAAAAACCTGTATTAAACAGTGCCGGAAGAGAAGACAGCTGTCCCTGCCCACATTCTTCTGAGTGCACAGTACTGAGAGCGGGCTGCTGTTTCCAAAGCCTGATCTGAAAACAAATTAAATAGGATTACAGCTTGGCACTGAAGCTAGTGCTTTATTCTGGTCTAGGAATGGCAAAGCCCCGCCTGGTGTCCGCCATACTGACCTTTTGCATGTTTATTTTGATATCCAAAACAAGAGACTGGGTTGTGAAATTACAGCAATGTAATTTCATGGATGCCCTGTTGTAAAATTAGCTGTCATGTCATGCTATCATAATTGTCATAATTTGATATATGAAACATAAGTAACAGAATACATTATTGAAGATACCATGCTGTACGTATATATATATATATATATATATACATACATGTACATATATATATATGACCAAGGACCACAAAACCAGTTATAAGGGTCAATTAAGCAAAATAAATAAGCTTTCCATTGATGTATGGTTTGTTAGGATAGGACAATATTTGGCCAAGATACAACAATTTGAAAATCTGGAATCTGAGTGTGCAAAAAAAAAATCTAAATATTGAGAAAATCGCCTTTAAAGTTGTCCAAATTAATTCCTTAGCAATGCATATTACTAATCAAAAATGAAGTTTTGATATATTTAATATAAATATATTTAGGAAATTTACAAAATATCTTCATGAAACATGATCTTTACTTGCTATCCTAATGATTTTTGGCATAAAAGAAAAATCAATAATTTTGACCCACACACAACACACATAATCCTATTAACATTTTGTTGTCTACACCTTCTCTAGTTTTTGCTAACCTAAACACCTGGATGCCCTGTTGTAAAGTTATCTGTCATCTCATTTCTCGTCTTATAATTTAATGTATAAGTTTGCACCTCACATTTTTAAAGAATGTGGAAAACAAAACAAAAATACATGAGGCGTTTTTTATATGCTTACATCAAAAATGTTTCCATCACATCAATCTAGTTAGTGCATTTCTGTTTGACTGAAATAACTTGGCAGTTATGCTGAGAATAAACAAACGTAACGTCTCCAGCATAATACAATTTGATTACCAACAGCGTTGCACATTTGTCTTAGCCGTGCCGTGACAAAGAGAGCAAGCTGAACAATACTTTTCACCAGTACTTTTTTCCACACAATGCATTCATTGCCATTTTGATTGTATATTCTTTTGGTGAGAGGTAAGCACTCTGCCGTTTGTTCAGTACTGCCGGAGCCACGATGACGCAACCGTCTCTTTCAAGGAGACAATTTTAGGGACAACATTTTTCCGGCAATTAATTACAGCATGTCTGGTAGGGACAGGCTGCATCAAGAGCGGAATGACAATTTCCTCCGACCTCCAGCTCCACGTGTGACGTCGGTTCAGAACACAAATTTGACTCCGCTCGCTCCAGAAAAAGTCATTACCAGCGTAGAGGGAGACGCATGCACTCAGAAAGGGTAAACATCGGTGTAAATCTCACCATTAACTTGAGCTAATGGTTACCGCACTCCTTTGACTTTCACTTCCCCCTTTCTGCCGCTGGACGTCAACGACGCCTCCTCCTCCTCCTCTCCTTTACAGATGTCACCGCGCAAACACATTTGCTTGTGATGAGTCAAGGGCGTCCGGCGCGATTAGCCGCGATGCTGGGGCAATCAACTCCCTGCAAATTTTGCTGTATCGCCGCGATGACGGCCCCGTATTAATCAGCCTTTATTATCCTCGCCTTCTCAGCTGTGGCTACGCTGTCACGCGCCCGATTCATCCTCGCGTGCTGGCCTGTCATAGAGCAGGTGTGAGAACAGCTAAGCTCAGTGTCATTACCTTGCTGCTATTATACCTTTCAGAAGACGGAGAAGATGCGTCAGCCCACATCTGCAGGGACGGAGGATGGAATGAACGGTGGGGATCAAAGTGCACCGTTCTCAGCTGAGTGGATCCCAATCTGACAATAGCCTTGGGAGATCTCTATCGCCGCCATCATATTACCCTCAGTGTATTTCATTAAGATAGAGAGGACAATCTTAGCGGCTGACAGTTCTATTTGTTGTTTCCACTGATAGCACAAGTGAAATAGTAAGCATTATTCCCTCCGCAAACTCTCTCTCTCTTTCTCACCCTTTGCTATTTGTATCCTGGTTTTCTCTCTCTATATATAATATATTGCAGAAAAGCTTTGTTGCTTCTATTTCTGCAGTCCTTTGTTGGTGACCTCCATTATGCCATCTTCCTGCTTCAACACACCTCTCTGTTCCCGGACACTTTTTTAGGTCCATCAGCTTTGCAACCTTATTCCTGTTCAAGTGGGAATGGAAGGACAGGCAGTATTGGCTTTCATTTAGGCCCTTCAGCTTTCGGACACTTCGGACAACTACAGGTTCCTGTTTGACGGCAGGGAGGCAAAGGCAGGAGTGTTAATTGGACTAAAGTGTATTAGTCGGATGGAGGTATAATTACTGCACGGCTCTAAGTGGTATGAATTGCATCTGTCAGGTTTATGAGATCAAAGACGACACACAGGGCAATGTGTCTTCGTTATTTTATTCTCCTGTGTGCATCTTGAGGAAATTATTTGAACTGCCAAGCAAAGCTGGCAGTGCTTCGTGGTTTTCATCAAAAAAAATAAATAAAAAGGCTCTAAAATGTGACATACAGTAGAGGATATAATTTAGGTTTTTGCTTACTGATTCAGAAAATATCTCACACATCTAAGGAGCCACCATGTCAATTAGCTATATTTAACAAGACATAAAATTTATAACAATATTAAAATTCCAGCAGATATGGACAAGGTGATAAGTACACGTTATGACCGATAACTGATTAAAAATATATATATAAATAAATAAATAATTAAAAATAAAAACTACAAGTAAATAAGTAAATAATTAATATTATATTGGTACTGTATTATTATTATTAATATATAGCAATATTCTGTGCATCTTTAATAGAACAGAAATAATGGACGATACATATGTTACCATTATTAATTTGAAACCACAAAGAGACTTTTAAAATAAAGTGAAGTACTTTCAAATAAAGTATAAAGTAAACAGTACTTTCAAATCTACCTCTTATCCACACTTCAATATCAACATTTATAGCAAATGGACACTGAGTTGATCTCGGTGCATTCTGAATATGAAACATTGCATAAGACATTTTTACTCTCTTAAAACTATTTTCATGTGATCATTACTAATACTGTCCATTATTTCCAAAAAAAGGTAGAAAAGTGAATTGTGCATGTACATACCGGATATAGCTATAGTGATTGCACTGTCCATTAAGTTATTACTGATACATTTATTACATTTACTGAATGATACAATTATCTGTGCTCTACGCTTATCCCCGGCTCTACTCACAATAGTTTTGCCAAGAAATGAAAAGTACTGCAGTCAGAATTCAGCCTTGAGGTTTTGGATTTTATGCACAAATGCAGGTGAAATATTTATACAGTTTATGTTCGCATATCAACTAAAGTATGGTGGTTACCTCATCTCTGATCTAAATCTGTCTAAATACTAGCAGACGGTAAAATCATAACAATATATTGACTTGAAGAATGCATGTGCTAGTTCTGTTTACATATTATGTTTTGATGATATAGCAGCAGTATTGCACAAATGATTACGATCTCTCTGGAGCATGGCATACATCTCTGGATGTAATTCACCAGGTGGTAATTCAGCGCATAGATCACTCTCACAGCAAATAAATGACTCAAGTGGACTTGAGCTAGGACAGAATCATCAGCGTTCTGACAGGCACTGAATTCACCCAAGCGCGACTGCCTTTAAATAGCGCGACCCATCTCTGACTGTAAGTTAATCATATCGCTTTTCACTTTACAACGTTCATTGATAGTTTCACAAAGCCAATCAGTGTAATTATCAGTGCAATTATGATTATAATTAAAGTAACCCATAGACACCTGGGGAGAAATTATCTGCATGAGTACAGGTTGTGTTAATAGAATTAATTAGACCAGATATAGTGGATTTAAATAGATTAACATGTTAAATTAATGTTGAAGTCTTGGGCAGGACGTACAGTAACTCTGAAGCTGACACAAGATGTGCGTGTACTGAATCATACAAGACAAGCCTAATGGCTGCAACACAATTCAATGAATAGTTCACCCAAAAATTAAAACTTACTCACCATCAGGACATGTAAGATAAAAATGAGTTGTAATGTAACATTACATCACTTGCTCACAAATAGATCCTTTGCGGTGAATGGGTGCCAACTGTATGAGAGTCCAACCAGCAGATAAAAATGTCTAAAAAATCCACAAGTATCCCTCACAACTCCAGTCCATCAGTTATTGTCTTGTGAAGTGACAAGCTGCATGTTTGTAAGATAAAAAAATAATTAAAATAAAATAAAATAAACTTGTCTGCACCCATTCACTGCAGAGGATCCATTGCTGAGCAAGTGACGTAATGCAAAATTTCTCCAAATCTGTTCTGATGAAGAAACAAACTCATCTACATCTTGGATGGCCTGAGGGTGAGTACATTTTCAGCAAAGTTTCACTTTTAGGTAAACTTTTAATAATATGTTTTTGCTGGTACCCAAATCAAATCAATGCACTCCGATCAAACAAAAAGAACCATGGTTTTTGCATAAAATACCATGATGATGTACAGTAAACACCATTATAATGATTCATAATGATTTTGTACAATGGCACCACCATTGATCTAAAAAGGAAATGGCCTGAATATCTCAATGTAGATACAAAAAAAAAAAAAGACCTGAAATGAATGATAATTTTCCTAATGATTAGTGAGAGAATACAAATCTTGGTTGTTACTTAGAAATTAATATGCCACTTATAGATGCTCAGCACTTCTTCTTTTTTTTGCACTTGGAGAAAGTCTAGAAAGCGAAGAGAGAGCACATTTTTGAAATTTAATTAATTCTTGCTTTTAAGCATATCTCGAGTTTCACTTCCAGCCTGGGATCAAAGTGTGATCAATATCTCTGCCAGGCCATAGCAAACTTTATCCAATCACCATTTTCTCACTTAAGAGGCACTTAACGGAAGAACTAAAGCACATTGCCCTGGATTAAATGCTCACTAGTGCCATATGGTGGACAAAAGCTTGGTTAGGCTTCTTAAAATGTTTGCTTAATTTGCTTAATTATTCATTAATATTCAACATGCATGCATTTACAATACACTCTAGACAACACTGTCAATCAAAATAGAGTTGGCAGCAAACTTTTAACAACATGGGAAGCAAAATGCAAAGAGAAAGGATCTCTTTAAAAAAAAAAATATATTGCTAAATTATAACCAGATGGCAAAGCATGATTCTCAATATGATTTGACTTTGTGCCATCAACATCATACCATTATAAACAAATAACACGTCCGGGCGAAACAGCTGAGCTGATCAATAAAAACAGCTTAAAAGTTTTCTTTACAGCGACATGGAAAACATTATGATGTTTTGACAGCTCGTTTCACGCCTTAGAGAAGGCAATAATTGTGGGTGGCGAGTATAGACAATGGATTTCAGCCGAGGACAGCTACAGTACATGTTTCAAAGAGATACAAGCAGCTCAACGCTTGACTAGGTATTGTGGCTACTGTGCTGTGGCATGGTTTTCTGGTTTGTTTTGTTGATATGCTGCATAACAAAGCCTCTGTGAGAATGTGTGTCTGTCTGTATTCATCTGTGTCTAGAACTAATTGAATTTGCTTATGCAACAAAACACGCTCTCATTAAACAAGTCTTTAACTCTAAGCAAGCACAGAAGAGGATGTTAAAGAACCAAAATAAAATAAAATAAAATAAATACATAAACAACACCCCAGAAAGCCCAATTAATAAATAGCCCTTATCCCCAACAAAAACATCCTAAATGCCCCCATAGAGCTGTTCCTGTCCTGTGATATAATCAGAAAAGGTCCCTTATTTTAGTTGTGAGAGTTGCTTTAAAGGAGTCATAACATGAGGAATCACATCTTCCTTGATCTCGAGAGATAAAAAGCCAGATAAAACATTTATCTTTGAAACACTCTGTAACTTTCAGAACTCAAAACTTCATTTGCTGTCCAAAAAGATCATTTATGGAAAGGAACCTGCAAAAGTGAGTCATTCCACAACTTTTTGACATCAGACAGATGAAGAACTGATCTATCAACAACATATGATCACTCAGTTTTACAAGTCATTGGGCCACTCGCTATGGTAAGATAAGAACCTATCATTTCAGTCATCCAGTTACATTTGAAAAGAGCTTTTCTTAAAGGTGCCATAGTAAATTAATAAATAAAAGCTAAATACTAATAGGGCTGCAACGATTAGTCGACATTATCGACAACGTCGACAATAAAAAATTGTCGACAAATATTTTTGTTGTCGAGTAGTCGTTTGATCTCATATGACCTAATGTAAGAGCCTGCAATACTGCGGTTTGACCAGTGTGGCGCTGTAGCGCAAGACTCTAGTTCAGCCCTCCTGGATGCAGATCAAGAAGAACACACAGCACTTCAGAGCAAATGCATCCAAACTTGAGCGGCGTTTGGATGAATATGTAAATATATATTGCGCGCTTTCCTCTCAGTAACGAAATAAACACAACAAAAACTGACAGCAGTGTGAAAGCAGCAGTTAAAAATGCATCTGAGTACAACGATGTGGATGTTTGCTTGAGCTCTGCAGTTGAGTAAAGTAACGTTACTCCAGTAAAGTCCAGTCACATCATGTTTATATAGTACTTTATGCAATAGATGGCCTTAATTGAAGCAGCTTTACGGTATTAAACATGAAAAACATTAAAGTCAGTGTCGCTTTCAGTTAGAATTACAACTTGATTTTCTGTTATAAAGCAGCTCTCCAGTGTGAGCTAGCTAATGATAAAATATTTTTATTAGTGGGAAAAAATAATAATTTCATTAAAGTGACAGTTTGGTTTGCAGAGATCAAAGCTTGATCTAGCTCAGGACTGTTTTGATTATCATAACACTATAAGGTATTTTAAGACATTATGTTGTGAATAAAATAGTTTATCCAAAGCATCTTATCACTTACCTTTATTTTGTTTCTTATCTATATGACTTACAAAAGGAGATGTTAGGCAGAATGTGTCATTCAGTTACTTTTTCATGTAGCTAATTAAATGGTGAGAGAGTGTCTCTGTGTCATCTCTAATTAACATGAATGAACAATACATTTATTACATTTAAGTATTAATCTTTGTTAATGTTGGTTAATAAAAATACAGTTGTTCATGTTAGTTCACAATGCATTTATCAATGTAAAAAAACAACTTGTGATTTTAATAATGCATTAGTAAATGCTGAAATTAACATTAAGATTAACAAATGCTATAGAAGTATTGTTCATTATTAATTCATGTTAGGCAAGGCAAGTTTATTTATATAGCACATTTCATACACAAAAAAAATTCAAAAACACAAAAGTGCTTTACATAAAAGGAAGTGAAATAGATATTAAAAATAATAATCACAACAATAAAAACAAGGAATTAAAAAAAATAATAATCACAACAATAAAAACAAGAAATTAAAAAAAATAATAATCACAACAATAAAAACAAGGAAATTATATAAAAATGTATTTAAAATGAATTTAAAACCGTTACGAATAGAAAATGATTATACATAAAATACAGTGCAGTCATGTTAACTAATGAACCTTAATGTAAAGTGTTACCAATTAATTGTGTAATAATTGTAATTACATAATATGCTTTTCTAAAGCTGAAGTGACCTTTATTTATGTTAGAATATGTATAACTTAATATTCTAACTAATTGCAAAAACTGAATAATCAATCAAAGTCTACTGATTAATCAGTTAAATAATCGACGATTAGTCGATTAATCGTTCTAATAATCGTTAGATTAATCGATTATCAAAATAATCGTTTGTTGCAGCCCTAAATACTAAAGGTCAGGGCAACAGAGAAAAATGTAATGAAAATAAAATATTATAATAAAATAAAATAAATGTAATTATTAAAATAGAAATAAAATATTAAAATAAATATAAATAATACTAAAAAAATTAAATCCATTTAAAATATACAAAATATTAAAAATAAAATACAATTTTAATTAATTAATTATTAAATAAATTTAATAAAAATAAACAAATTTAATAAAATTTTAAATAAAATAAATTTAATAAAATCTAAAAAATAATAAAAATAATAATGAATTAATCTAAAATATTAAAAAGTTAGCAAAAATAAGCAAAACATTAAAATTGTAAATAGTAAAATTAAATGTAATAATATAAATAAATATAAATAAAATAATATAAATAAAATGAAATACAAATATTTAACCAATATAATAAAATTTGTACAGCAATATTAAAAATATACATATAAAAAGTTAAGATTATATGAAATGGAAGTGAAAGGCTAAAATAAAATGCAATTAAATAATAGATAAAACAAAATAAAATTATGTGTGCCTTACCAAGAATGTCTGAATAACAAGACGTTTTTTTTTTTAAATGATTGGATCCTTCAACCCCCCTCCCAAAAGACCACCAGATCAATGAGGTATTGCAGCAGGGAATACGTGGAACGCTCTGTAGGTCACAATGTGACCCAGCCATAGAGACGTAGAGGATGCTCGTTTGTCTCTGGCGAGCTATGTCAAAACCTTCCTAAATAAGGTAACACAGGAGGCAGCCGTGGTTTGCCTGCATCTCTCTACAAGGTCACCCATCTCACCGGGGCTCTGGGCTACTGTCAGGGGAGTCTGAAGCAATCAGGTGTGTACATCTGCTCAGGGAGAACAAATTCCCCTGCCATTCAACACGCACATACTCCCAAGCATCACTGCCCTGGGGAATGAATTGCAGGGGGCTCTCAGGTTCACATGACTAGTTGAGGAATCGCAGTGAAGCAGCAGTTATCTAATCATGGGGAACGGTTGCAGGGTTGATGGAGTCCTACTTGTCTAACTAGCAGCTATACGGTAAAGTGAAAAATGTCCACTTGGAATTGCTAAGAACAGTAGCAAGGAAACTCTGGGTATTCTACATATCCTAAATCTGCGTTACAGACAATCTCGACACTACAATGGGAGATTATCTCCATCATTCAATAAGCAATTTCACCCTCTTTCTCTCTCTCACGCTCACAATCAAACAAAGACCCAGACTCTCGCGCACATGCACAACACATCTAAAGAGAGTGGATAAATCAATACAACATTTTATCTCTTCATTTCAAGTTCATGAGCGACTTGGGCCAATGGTGACATATTCCTGAATGGTAGTGTGGAAAGACCATTATTTGGCACACCAGCTGACTGTCATTCTCAATTGTCATTTGGCAAACCACAGTTAGTCAAGTTCTTGAGGAGAAATATACTGGGACTACATCAAACCCACCCTCAGGCATTTCACACAGCTCTGCATCTCCAGTTATTTGTCTCTCAGATTTTATTTTGGCCTCCCATTCACTCAAGAAAAACAAAACTGGGAAAGATACAACCACAGCTAACTTACCAAACTATAAGCTAATCAGTATGTAGAATAGATCAGCTACAGTCATGCTAATTTTAATTTAAATTCTGTTCCTGCAGCATACTCAAACAGAAAAGCATAGTGCTAGCAACGCCAAGGTCATGGGTTCGATTCCCACTTTGAATAAAAGCATCTACCAGATGCACAAATGTAGCTACTGTGCACAATACAATAAATACTATTAATGGCATTTTCCCCTTCCCCAGAAGTGTACATTTGAGTGTGTAGCATGTGTACAGCCGAACACATAGACTTTCAAAGCATACTCCATATCATAGCATAGCATATTTGAACACAAGTAGTCCACACACAGTTTAATCTTTATCCAGTTTCTGCGCTATTTCTCTCCAGTTGACAGAGATGATGGATAAAAAATGTTTTTGTTCTCAGTTTTACTACTTCTTTTAATCTCCCTCACACAAATGATCAACAGTGACAATGGCACGTCAATGTCAATGACACGTTCAAGGCCAAGAAAGATAGTAAGGACATCATTAAAATAGTCCATGTGTCTATGCAGGGTCAGACATCTCTCATATTTCATCAAAAATATCCTAATTTGTGTTCCAAAGATGAACAAAGGTCTTACGGGTTTGAAACAACATGAGGGTGAGTAATTAATGACAGAATTTTCATTTTTGGGTAAACTATCCCTTTAAGGCTTAACTCCTCAATATTGATGTAGCATGTGTTTGGAGAAAACAAGCAGTATATAAATGTTTTCTGATCTCACTATGTTAAAAACACCCACCATTTAAAGGTTTCCTTTAATTTTGTTCCTCAAATATTAGATCGTGACCCTTGATGCATGTTAGATTATTCTCTGAGCTGCCAAACAGTGGCCTGAAATATCTGAGCAATGCCTCACTGAGTTTTAATAGGGTTCAATTTGAGCCTTAACTCTGTGTCAAGAGTGTGATGCTATTAAACACTGAATGGGCAATGGTTCGTCCCGACTGCTGATGCATCTGAGAATATAGCATAGTGTGCACAGCAAGATAAAACCTTGAGAAAAGACAAAACAAAGCCGTACACATCAACCGGTGGTCTGAATAATCAGTTGTACCTGTTTGATATTGTGTTAAACAAACTAAAATATTTTACATACATCAGAAACACAGGGGGGAAGAAACCAATGTCAGTCAATGTCATAGAGACAGATGCAATAAACATTACCATTGAAGCGATATGCATCCCTGAATGATGACACTTTAAGGCCACATTTAGCTGTCATTCATTGCATTTCCAAAAGGTAAGCGCTGTATTTAAATGTATGACCTACAGGTGAACCGTGGTAGCGTTCTGCCTGGCTGAAGGGGAAAAATGACACCGGGATTGTTGGTTGGTGGACGCATGGTTAGAGTGAAAGGTAAAGAGATGGTTTTGACATTGCGCTTCTCAACTTTCATTCACGGTTATAGGACGCAGTGAGGTTTTAAAGCCGTCACTTTTTTGACAAGCAAGGTGACTGAGAAATCTTTTTGTACTCCAGCACTGTCATTTGAGTCGTAATCGCCGAGTCCATTTCTTTCGACCTTTACTGCTGACACCTCTTATACACTAGAGAGTGTGCATCCTAACACTACACAACAGAAATTAACCATGACAACAAGAAAACACACATCGAGAGCTTAATGACTCTAAGCTGATGCGATTTCTATGTCAGTAGTGCCGCACCAAGCGCAACTGCAAAAATAACTCTGAATTTTCTGAAGAACTATGTTTGGTGTTATGGGTGGTTTCTAGCAGGGCCGTGCAGAGACCTTTGGAGGGGCAGGTGCTCAAAGTATAAAAGGGGCACATGGAACACGTCTTTTAATAGGGCTGTGCTCCTTGCTGATATGTGTATCGAAATGAATGCTTCTGTATTAATACAGCAGCAAATGCCATGAAGCAGGTTTGAAAAAGAAACACAGAACAGAAAAGACCATTTTAAGTTTAAATGTTAAAGACATTTTTTTGCACCTCTTAATTACTCTGGAATGATATTATTATTGTTGTTGTAATTGTGTTTACAGCGTATTGTGGTTTTGCTGTTGTAAACACTACTGTTGTTGTTGTAGAAAAAAAATATTCCTGTCTTATTTAAAATAGAATTCTATTCTAATCCTGTTCTGAATTTATTCATTTTTTGAATGATAATGATTATAAAAACAGGATTGATAAGTATAATTTGGAGGACGAGAAAATGTTTTATCAGTGTTGTGATAATTATTTTTAAGGCACTCTACGTTTTTAAAATAAATACTGTAATAATAATAGTTCAAAGTATGAATAATTTTTAGTCAGATAACATAAAAAAGACAAGGCACCTCGATGCGCTTTAAACTTTTCCAAATTAACCAGCAAGAACGAAAGAGAACAAACACCTTTGTTTTTATTGCTGTGTGTAGAACTACGTTAGCTGCATTTTTAATATTTAATATTAATTTTAATAAAATGTAAATTCGTCCCCGGCACTTTATTCAAGCTCGAGCAGGTGTTTTCACATAGAGGTTTCTAGATTTAAATTAAAGAGACATAACCTGACGTTTTATTCGTATCCAAAATGAGGAGATGTGAATATCAGGAGAGCTGAACACTCTCGTGCAGTGCATGTTTAATTCATACTCGAAGTCAGAGGGTGATCTCGCGCAGAAACTTTTAACGTGCAGGAAAGCTGAGCTGAATAAAAAGCAGAAACATTTTTACTGATGAAACGTGAATACAATAAACACACGATTGCGGACATATATGGTTTATGTGTTTTTCAAGATATCTTCAGGTAATAAATAAATAAACTATATGAAAAATGCAGTATTGATTGACATATCATTTAGTATAGAAACTATACAATATATTTCCTGAATTATTCTGTGATAAAAATGGGAAAAGGGTGTTCGTAGTAGCCTTTATAAGCCAATCATAAAATTGTCATTAGGAAAACATTGAACAAAAGTATTGTAGCCCCTCGCTGCAGCTAACCTTGCTTCCACAGGCTACACACAGCAATATAAACAACAGCTGTGCATGATCTCTTCATGCCTTCTCGTAAAATAATAATAATTCAATAATATAAGTTTACAAGCACACCACTCCGCTGAGAACTCCACTTACCGGCAGCCACGGACGTTATTGAAGGCATCCTAAATGTATCTGTAAGTGAGGGATGTCCCGGATGAGATCGTCAAGTGAAAGGCCATCATGTGGATAATTTACAGCTAAACTATTATTAATAAATTTTACTAATAGTTAGATTGGGCAGGCCTTCACAAAAGGGCGTAAAAAAAAAAAAAAAAAAACTTGCCTTGACAAAAGGGCACTTTGGGCATCAAGGGGAAAAGGGGCAGGTGCTCAACCGAGGTTTTATCAACATTTTTCATATTATCTCTGTATAAATGGTATTAATAAGCAGGGGTAACCATGGCAACTGCTGTATTTCTGCTTGTCCAAAAGTGCCACCTACTGTCAGAGAATGAATTTGCATTTTTATTCATCCCATCTGCTGCTTTTGTTGTTGTCAGTGTTGCAAATTTGAACCGTTTGATGGAAAATAAGAACAATTCAGATAATATGGTATTTAGAAATATTTGACTGCTTGATTCATAGACAATCTATGAATTGTCTGAATTGATCATCGCGTCTGATTTAATACCAGCACAACATAAACATGTATAAACATCTGAAGGTATGTTAAAATAAAGAATACAACTTATCAAAATCCATATCCTGTCTCATGTAATCGCTCTATTAGTGTTTCAACCACACAAAGACGTCAATATAACAGCTTGTTAACAATATGTCACTTAACGTCACATTTACCTCAGAAAAAAACATATTCGGTGATCATAAACTCATTAGTCTGCTAGAAAAATGAACTCTGTCGAGGAGAATTTTCCTAAATATATGCACCATATAACATATTCATTATAATTTTTACTGTTCTTCAATGTTTAATGTATGTTTGAATAAATACATCAAGTTTTTATGACAGCCACCATACAGATCATTTTAATCTTCAATATTATAGCAATGTAGTACCAACTGACTCTCTTGTATATTTTACAGCATTTGTTATACCTGATATACAGTTGTGCTCATAAGTTTACACACCCCTTGCAGAATGTGCAAAATGTTAATAAATGAAACAAAATAAGAGGGTTCTTATTTTATCTTTTTAATAACGTTTTTTTTATTAAGTACTGTCCTGAATAAGCTATTTCACGTAACGGATGTTTACATATACTCCACAAGACAAAATAATAACTGAATTTATAAAAAATGACCCCATTCAAAAGTTTACATACCCTTGAATCTTAATACTATGCGTCATTTCCTGGATGATCCACGACTGTTTTAATATTGTGTGATAGTTGTTCATGAGTCCCTTGTTTGTCGGATGATCAGGGTAAATTGTACTTATTTTGTCTTATGGGAAACAAGCATTTATGTAGCTTCTGAAGTCCAGTACTAAATAAAAAATATAATCGTTAAACAAAATGAGAAGAATTTACACATCATCATCCTGTTCAAAAGTTTACATCCCCCAGCTCTTAATGCCTTGTGTTGCCTTATTGAGCATTAGTAAATATTTTCACCTTTTGTAATAGTTGTGTACGAGTCCCTCAGTTGTCCTCAGTGTGAAAATATGGATCTCAAAATCATAGAGTCAATGTTGGAAAGAGTTCAAATATGCAGAAGATGCTGGAAAACCAAAGAATGCGCACGAGCTGGAGGATTTACAAACTGAGAACTGTCACAAAATTTAAAAATAGTCATGGATCATCCAGGAAATGACACATAGTATTAAGATTCAAGGGTATGTAAACTTTTGAATGGAGAATTTTTTATAAATTCAGTTATTATTTTGTCTTGTGGAGTATATGTAAACATCTGTTATGTGAAATAGCTTATTCAGGACAGTACTAAATAAAAAAAAAATAACAATGTTCATGATCCCTCTCATTTTGTTTCAATTATTGACATTTTGCACATTCTGCAAGGGGTATGTAAACTTATGAGCACAATTGTATATAATAAACGATATTGAATTGAATCGAATCGTAAATCGAATCAAATCTAAAGCTTGTGAGTCAGAATCTAATCAAATCGTGAAATTTGTGTCAAAACGCAGCCCTAATTTAAACATCATAGAATAGTGCATAAGCACAAGATTTGGGATTTTGCATTGATATGCCTTTGCTAGTGCATTCTGGGAGGTTGCAATGACGTTGCTACTAGTGTGCATTTGTTAAAGTGTTGGTTTTAAGTGTAGTTCTCAAGGCATTTTTGGTGGTTGTGTTGCTACTGTGTACAGCTGCTAAAGTGTTCCCAGAGTTTTTAGTGCATTTCTAAGCATCTGTTGAAGTATTCTTAAAGGTTGCTAGGACATTTTTTTGTGGTTGCTAAAGTGTACTGAGTGTTTTTACTGCATTTCTATTAGTGCTGTCAAACGATTAATCGCATCCAAAATAAAGTTTTTGTTTGCATAATATATGTGTGCATACTCTGTATATATTTTTTTTGTTAGCAACATTTTTTTTTTCACACATAACACAACACAGCATCCAAAATATAACAAAACAAAACAACAGACACATACTCAACATCTCAAAGTCCAGTCAAAAGGGAGGGAGAGAGTGAAGGACAACAAAAACAAAGTCACTCCTCCATACAATCACGTATATCAAACAAAAAACACTGCCAAGCATCAATGGTCGAAGGCCTGGCCCCACTGACTCGCGCCGTTGCACATTCACAAGTCACTATTTGCAGGAGGCTACGGATCCAATATGTTTTTTCACACATGTGCGGTGTAAACCAGTTCTGTATTATTGTCTTCTTCGCAGCTGTAAAACCAGCAAACACATTCTCTTTTGCATTGAATTTATACAGAGACCAGCATCATCATTAAGAAGATACAAACTTGGGTTAGCAAACCAATCAATTCGCAGTAAGGATGACAAAACCAGGTTTACATGTATCCATAGACTAATGACGATAGGACATTCCCAAAACATATGCAGAAAAGTGCCTGATGAAGCAGTATTACATATATGGCAGTTAGAATTTGATTGTAGTTTCATTTTGAATCTTTTGTAAGGAGTTATGTATGCTCTATGAATGACTTTGAAGTGAATAAGACGATGAGTCAAATTTTTTGATGTTAAGCTGACATTAGACCACACTCTCTCCCAGTCGACAGATAAATTAAGGTCATATAATTCCCTATTCCAAATAGTTTTAATAGAAAGAGGTTTTGTAATGCAATCAATAATTTTATTATATATTAAGGAAACAGATGGCCGACCAGCAGATGGTGCAATCCAGTTCCGCATAGGATGAGAGGAAATGGGAGAGGACCAAGGAACGCCATACGCTTTGAGAGCAGAACACAATTGAAGAAAGACAAAATATGCGGATGCTGGTAGACAAAATTTGGTTCTTAATGTCTGAAATAAACAGAGGCCCTGGTTATCATATATATCACCGCACGTGTTTACAACTAAAGAAGACCAAGAGGTTTGGACAAATGGACGATTTCCGCATACAAAATTACAATTGTGCCATAAAGGTATACTGTTAAAAAATTTGAAGGGTCCTCCTATCCGATGTTCAACCGTTTTCCTGATTTGAATAGAGTTAGCCACAACCGGACCAAATTTATAATTATCCCCTTTTTTTCCTGTGCCAGTAAATAAAATATCTTGGAGTCTATTTGGTTTAACCTTGTCAGCTTCAATCACCCTCCATGAAACTGTAGATTGAGGATCAACCCAATTATGAAGAGCTTTAAGCTGGAACGACCAATAATACAGTTCAAAATTTGGACAGCCAGTCCTCCTGCACTATTAGTATGTTGTAATGTGGTAAGTTTAATTCTGGGGCATTTATCATTTAAATTATGGAGTTGATCTCCTTAAAGTAACCTGGAGGGGGAGAAAGTGGTAGCATAGAGAAAAAAAAATTAATCGAGGTAACAAATTAATCTTAACAGTGGAGATTCTTCCTTGGAGAGAGACTTTAAGATTCTTCCATCTTTGAATGTCATTTTTGACCTTAACTAAAATATTATTAAAATTGTCTCTGGCAATCTTGATGAATGAATGTTTTTATATATGGTAATGCCCAAATAGATGAAAGTTTCCTTAATAGGGATAAATGAGGGAATAGAAGAATTAACCTTAACATTGTTAATTGGCATTAAAGCAGATTTGCTCCAATTTATTTTATATCCTGATAAACTACTAAAATTATCAAGTTCCTTAATTATGCTAGAGACTGAAACATCAAAGTGGTCTAAATGTAGAATAATATCATCAGCGTATAATGAAATACTATGATTATGATCATGAATCTTAATCAATACTTCAGATTTCCTGATGGCTTGTGCTAAGGGTTCAAGAGATAGACAAAACAATAAGGGGGAAAGCGGACATCCCTGCCTCGTTCCCCGCTGTAAAGGGAATGGGGGGGGGGAATAATATTACCAGTTATGACTGATGCTGCAGGTGAGTGGTATAATGTCTTAATCATAGAAATAAAGTGTTCAACAAAGCCGAAACATTGCAGAACTGCCCACATATAATTCCACTCTAGCCTGTCAAAGGCCTTTTCTGCATCCAGTGAGAAAACCGCACAAGGGGTCGGGTGGGAGTCCGCAAAGTCAAGAATATGAAGGAGTCGACGCATATTGTCAGATGCATTGCACCCCTTGATGAAGCCGGTTTGGTCCTCCTTGATCAAACTATGAATTACCTTCTCCATACGAGAGCGTACTCTGTATATTTATTATGTATATATAAATGCACACACATACAGCATATATTTTGAAAATATTTACATGTATTTACATGTATATAAATTATATCATATATAAATATATTTAATATATAAAAGTAACATATTTTTCTTATACATGCATGTGTGTGTATTTATATATATACAGTACATAATAAATATACACAGTACACACACATATATTATGTTAACAAAAACTTATTTTGGATGCGATTAATCACGATTAATCATTTGACAACGCTAATTTCTATGTCATTCCTAGAGTATGCTGGATGGTTGTTAATGTTTTATGGGTGGTCACAAGGGTGTTGCTACAGAATGTGTTTGCTAAAGTGTTCTGACTGTTTAAGTAGAATGTTGCTAGGGTGTTACTACGCAGTTGCTAAAACATTTCCAATGATTTTTAGTGCACTGCTTTGTGGCTGTGAGAAGATTCTTGATGCTTTCTTGAATGCCATGGAAGTGTGTTGCAATGCAGTTTCAATTACGGTTTCTAGCTGACTTATGTATAAAAAATCTCATATTCTTGTCCTCATATTGCATATCGCTTCAATAAACGTCTAAATAATTTTTCTTCCCCCATCTGCCATTGTTCATGGAGAAAATCCTGTCCCAAAACTCACACTATTGGTTGCACTAATGTTGCTACATCATGTTGCCGCACTAAAACACTAACAATGTTTTGACAGCACCACAGAGCTACAGTGTTTACACTTTTCACAGAAAGCATCCTACGGATAGCTAACTTGCATCTCTGCATAATAAACTGGGACAGGATAAAGAAAGAAACCACACACAAATTCACACACCAGCTTTAACCAGCCCTGTGGAATTACAATCGACACTGTGCAGCTGAATACACAAAACACGCTCTTCAAGTCTAAATGGGGTGACCGCTGTGCATCTCCATGTAAAGACCGTCATCCCTCCTCTTCCCTCATTAGCTCATAAATGCACCTCTAATGAGTACGAAAAAAGCCAACGTTAGCCTCTGTTTTGTGCAAGATGAATGGATCGACGTAAAAGCATCTCTGCAGACTTCTGTTGAGTGCTGAAGCTTCTGTGTCTCACTGCACTTGAGTGGGATCCTTGATGCGAGTCCCCAAGGGCCGACAAAGACCCATGAGCCCGTAATTATGTGATTAAACTAATTATTCACATAACCATTACCACGGAAACCCATTCGGTGTCTATATCCGCCAGGTCAAGAGCAGGTAATGATTCAAATGCAGATTGGTAATACAAGCGGGCCTCACAGGAAAGGACACGGGGGGCAAGATGTAGATTCATTCTCTGGCTCTCTCATAAGATGTTTTTGACATCCTTCCTTTAGCATTCCGAGCTTCCTCTGTTCTGCTGCAACCACCGAGCTTTGTGCCAAAGACCCCGAGCTACTCTGCAACTGGCGATAACTCAAAGTGACACTATACCAGTGGTTTGAAATGTTCCTGTTTGAAACATGCAGGTGGTCTGATGGAAAGACAAGACTAATTTGCTGAGGTTGACCTTTTAGCCAGTGGCGCTAAACCAGAGGGAGTCTTAGCGGAGAAGGACATTATTTGTGGATAGTTACGTATATTACATATGGTATGTCAGATTATCCTGTACTTGACACCCGTTCATACCTCAGTTCATCCTAATGGTCCATTTTACACTAAGCTAAAGAATACCAAATGTCCTACAAAGACTGAGTATGTAAATCATGTGCAATGCATAAGATTATCATTAAAGGTCAAGCACATACACTGTAAAAATTACATGACCAAAAAGTTATGACAACATGTGTTTTTACATTACTTTAACTCATAAAAAATAAGGTAATTTTCAACTTAATTTTACAAGTTGTACAAGATTCAACTCATTTTTTAAGCTTGTTTAATGTTATTTAAGTTGAAATGACTTAAACAGCTAAGTTGATTGTACTTAAATAAGTTTAATACAGCAACTTATTTTTTTACAGTGTATAAATAAGGATGACTCAGCCAACCTAAAAAATAAAACAGAGGGGAGAAAATCTTCTTGAAGTAATGTTTAGAAACTTTATGTTATGTTGCCCCACAGACAGAATTATTGCTAATCACAAAGCTCCATATGGGAATTAAGGTATCTGCTCTTCATTTAAAATGCAATTTTGCATTTTTTGCCATATTTTGCATTATTACACACTACTGCACCTGTTAATCAGGGTCAATAAACCTGCAGTGAACATTTTTTAAATTTACCAGGGAAATACATTTATTATGCTGGGAAATATTTTAATGCTTTTGTAGAAGTAAAAAGTATGACTTACTTTATACTGTAATTTATGGTGAATTACGTATACTAATATAATACTAAGATAAGACACGTTTACAGTGATTTTAAAAAATATATTTTTTAATAAGAAAAAAAAAGTACAGGTAACCTCAATTTCCAGGGGGAAAAATGTCAAATTATATTTATGGTGATTTTCAGGCTGCTTAGGCTGTTTAATTTTTTAGTTTGTACTGTAACTCAAACTTCACATACACACTGATTGTAAATGAAAGAGGCTATGACCTCTTAGCTTTTCTTTCTGTGAGAGCAGTTACAAAAGTGTATCGTTTGAATGAAATCCAGCAAAGTAATTAGTAAGACATTCAGGAGACTAAATCAAGCTTATTTTTAAAAAATACAGCTCCGCACTGTTTAGGGCACATTGAAAAATATATTCATAACCTCAGGTATGAAGTATTTAGAATGTTATGCTTGTTATGTTCTTTTTTTCCTAATAGTTCCTCCATTTAGTATTCATATTGCATTGAATACCATTCAAAAGCTTACCACTCATTGTTAATTTTTTTTATACACACTCTATGAACTAATTCATGGCTTGAGATCTGTGTAATTTTAACATTTCATTCATTTGAAACAAAAGAAAGGCATTACGGTGTCCTAAATGCTTATTTAGAAGTGGGCAGATGAATACAATCATGATATAATAGATCAGAGTCTGAATACAATGAGGTACAAGATGTTTTAGTGAGATAAAAACTTAAATCAGCTCATGAAATATGTTAAGAATCTCAGAATGTGTTATAAGATAATGTCTTTACTCACCTTCATATTGTTCCAAACTCAAATAAAAAATCTGTTCCATTACATTTAACAAAAGTGATAGATTTTGTCAACTCCAAAATAAAAAAAAATGAAAAGCACAAAAACATGTTTCCGTAAAAATTCAATAGTACATATATATATATTTTTGTCTTAAATTACTTTAAAATTAAATAAATGATGTAACAAACAATAAAAAAAACGTGTTTTACAAACCATTTAAATAATTCTACCACTTTTTTTTGTTCCACAGAAGCAAGAAAATCTTAAGGGTTTGAACCAACATGACAGTGAGTAAATAACACGAATCATATTTTTCAGAGAACAATCCCTTTAAAAGTGGGGTAAGTGATTTTTGGAAGCCAATGTTGATATTTGAAATCACAAAAAAAAACACGCCCCTATACCCCAAAAGGGTCTCGCCCCTATTTTGATAGATCCGCCCCACATATACGTAGCCTACGCAACCCAGGCAATGATTAGTTCTGTGAAACATAAGCCGCTTTTCCACCGAAATTACCTGGAACAATATGTCCCCGGAAATTTTTTCCCCCAGACCAGTTGCTGTCTGTGTTTCCATCGCGGTATAAAGTACCGAGAAGTTTAGGCAAATAGTCTGGTGACGTAAAGTTAGGTCTGCACGCGTTTCTCAATACCAAGTACGGAAATTTCCGACTTGCATCCTCGGTAGTTTGGACTTCACGTGTTAGACTCGGGAGTGTGAGCTCCCGCGGACGGAATGACGCAAGTCCGGTAATTCTGCAAAGAGCAGCGTACTTGATAACATCAGTCAGCTCGCCTCGGCTGCTGCAATCTTCCTCACTTTATTTACAGACGAAATATATCAAACACCACTGCCTCTTTTCGTTTTCATTTAAACATATGAATAGCCGCATAAATGTAGTTCAGGGAGCGTACATACATTACAATGAAATGAAATATTATATCAAACATTGCCTGTTTTCATTTTCATTTTAACATATTAATAGAACAATAGAATAAAGACCAAAGATTACCTGTTAGATTTACCCAAAACAAATTATATCTTATGTTTAACCACTACAGAGACATCAGAGCCAGCGGCAAATGTCAGAAGGACTAGCCGAGGTTATGCTCCTCTCTTCGGGATACATGAGCACTGAGCGCCCGGTGATCGAGTGGAGCTCACGTCTCCGAAATCGGCAAAGCACATTTTCAAATAGGTGCTGTTTTTATAAATAAACAGCAGATTTGAGTTTTAAACAACTAGATTGTCGCCTGAAATACACGCGTTCAGTGTAGGCAGATTTTAGCTGTTGCGGCGCGCCGCGTCCGGTGTAGACACGGTGTTACTCACCTCTCGAGAAGAAACAAATCAAACTCAGCGTCCAATCTCAGGCCTTCCGCTCCTTGAGTTCTCTCCAGCGCTGGAAAGCTGATCCGATATTTACACGGGTCCTACTTCTTGCCTTATCGTTCTGCAGACATTTTCCTCTTTTGTTTTGTATCCGCCATTTCTATCGTTCTGTCGCTCGGCTCGGCTGTTCACTGAACGCTCTCTCCTCCATATCATGAGTAGACATGCCTATTACTGCTGATTGGCTACAAGTTTGTTTTGGTACTCGGCCCAGACTCAGTTTTCTAAAACGTTTTTGAAAAATTACATACCCCACCTTTAAAACCTTTAAAAAACAGAATATCAGTCATTCAGGTCATGATGCAGTTCAGACTCCCACGTTATCACATCCCTACTAGCGAGATGCAGCAAAGTAATGCAGAACAATGACGAAAAACAGACAGACGGAGGTTAGCAAGGACTGCGCATAAATGCATTTAAAAAATAAAGTCGCATCTAATCATCAACGTTCAGTTCACATAACTAGGTGCCGAGAGGGATATGTAATGAAAAACAGCAGGAAAGCCACAATGACACAACATCTCTCAAACGGCTTCAATTTGGCACAGGAATTGATTAACGATATGATTTTATGGGTCTGTTCACTTGCCAAATCAGAGGAATGAAGAACCACCTTCCTCTATTTCTCTAGGAAATAACATTGCTTTTGCGCCATTAGATTCATGTTGTTTAGATGTCAAGGGATTGAAGGCACACATAAATATCAGTCTGCCAATCACTCCGTCATGCTAAGCGCGGTCTGGCATTGGAGGAGAAAAAGTAAAGGTGAGCTGTACAGGCTGGTACACAGCTGTTGACACCTCCAAATAGGACTGACAAGCATTAGCAGAGGTGATAGCATTCTGAGAGGGCAACCTGGCACTCGGAAAACTGTTTTTATTTCTTTGCACCTCAAAATGGGCGCCTTGGTGAGCCCATACAGGGTGCCAATGCCAGCACATCTTTCCCCTCACCAGCCAAAAGCTCATGAGGCCTTACATATATGCCATTCACATCATTTAATGAGGAGCTTGCAAAGCCCAGCCAATGTAGGGCCATAGAAAACCATAGGCCATTAATGTTCAGCATTGAATAGACTACATGCCATATGGACATGGGCTGATGGACAGAGACAGGTAGACAGCAGTGTTGCCGAATAACTAAATAAAAGTTGCGGTGCTAGCTGCTAACTCTTCTCTTCAGTAGCATGACAGTTGTTCATCGGTTTTCAAAATAATAGCTGCGGTAACAAGCTACTTTCTGAGTAATCTTGTGGAGAGATAAAGCTACCTGTTGGAGCCATAGTCTTGTGGACAGTGATGAGTAAAAATAGAAGAAAAAATATGAGTGAGTAAATACACCTAAGCAAGCATTTGGATGGTAATTTGTAAGTATAAATATATAGGGAACTATACAAAAATACACAGTACAAGTATATAATTTATCACAGTAAAAATACCAACAGACATTTATGTAGGATGTCTAAAGTAAAGAGTATTTCTGATATTAAGCCATCAAAATACAACACAACTCTATAAATCTTATGAGTCAAACAAAACGACGAGTGTTGTTGTCACAAATATACAAGAAAGAAGACAGTTTTTTATAATATTTATGGAGTATTTATCTCAATTCACAAAAGTTAATTTTGAAATAATAAATATATGCTCACCTAGAGTGTGCAGAAATTAACAGAAGTTTGTTCGGTTCCTTCGGACGACTGATTTAAATGAATCTGTTTATTTAGACGATTGGCTTAAATGAATCAATTCCTAAGGGCAGTTCATTTTTAATGACTCTGTTCATTCGGATGGCTTGTTTACGCAGTTTCTGCGCTACTAGTGGAACTACAAATTAAAGCATGTTTTCAAACAGACTTTGCAAACAACCCATTCACCTCCCCCAATTCAAATATCACAAACACAGCTCTTACGGGTCTATAAAAGTGAAGGCTATTTTCAATGAAGATCATACAGTATTAGGAATACTTTAAATTTGAAGTTTAGCCTACCCGTTAAGAATAAACTCTTAAGTTCATCCTATTAATTGAAACCCAAACATTACATCAAACTCCTCCATCTTGTAAACATACAATGTTTACCATTGTTTTAGCCTGTTGTCTGTTGCTGTGCATTTTGGGAAGTCTTTGAATTTTACTTGCACTTCTGTAACGGAATATTCATTTATTTTTTCAAAACAAGCTAAACACTCTCTGGCTCAGCCTGCTACAGTAGTCACGCCCTAAACTCTTGCTATTGGCTGTGTGGAGGTATGCAAATACATAGGTTGACAGGCAGGTATACGACATCCTATCATTGTATTCAGACCAAATACAGTGATTGAACCAAATGTTTTATGGTCCATAGAAGAAACATACTGTATATAGGCTGTGAGATTAATCCATTTGTTTAATTTAAAAACTTGAGATTCACAGTCACTGCATGTTACGTCATCTACTACTAGAGAAACTACTAGCTACTAGATTCACAAATTGTTTAACAGTTTTTTTTTGTTGTTGTTGTATTTAGAGTAGTGTGTATCTAGGAAAAGCCTATGCTTTTAAATAAAACATAAAATCGCATTTCAGATTGGATGCAACATTTACAGGCAGACACTGTGAAGAAGTTAGCTGTTATCCTTTCCCTCCAATTTGCAAAAGGCCATGTTTTGTGCATCTTCTTTTCATATGCATGTAAATGATGGTTTTTCTATGGTAAGTGATTCTTTCTTTCGTCTTGTGTTACACTGACCACAGTATGGCCTTTATTTTCATACCACCTTAGAGGCTCTGCTTGGTAATGGTCTCCGCACCTTAATGGACCTTGAGTTCACCTTGCACTGTGTGAAAATTATTGATCAGGTGCGCTTCAGTCGGAAATTTGGCTTTTGCAAGGGGAACATTTGCCATGCACAATATTAATATGTTGGATGCAATGAGAAGCAAAAATCAATTTCCATATTGTTTTCTCTGCTCGCAGAAAAAGAGCGTGTGAAGAAAAGCCGAGGCGACGGTCTTTTTGACAAAATGCATCTCTAATAAGATTCCTCTGCTCCTGACGAAGGCGACAGGAGGAAGTGGCCATCTCAAAGGAGCACGCTGTAACTGTTCTTTTGAAAAGGACACGGTGGGAGGGCGAGTCCAATATCTTCAGCCGTGCCGCATACGTGCGCACATCAGTGCTAAACTCATCTAGACATTTTATTAAACGGCTAATCAGCTCAGCCTGGAACCATATTGGATGCTGTGAAGATGAATCTTTCTTCTCCTCCCTGTGAAAACCGTGAGGCTGCAACTCAAATGCCCCTGACTGAGCAGGATTTGGCTGCAAGAATAAAGCATTATAACAAGATTCAATGAGATTTCATTTTAAAGTAAAAATCTGAAAAAGTTAAAGGTAGCCCGGTCAGTACATATGATGAGAACATTCACAAGAGGCTTTGTCAGGCCTGACTGAAGTAGCACTCTGATGATAAAAGTATATCCAATATGACTTTTATTGGAACATTCCTCCCCCCTACAAAATGTATCTCTTTCACTTGCTAAGCGAAAGTTCAAAATTAACCATATGTAAATGGTGAGCAAGGCACAAATACCGTTATTTAAAACGTGGCCATGATGCCATGCTTTCCAATATATTACTAACTGCCAATTTACAAGAGAACAGCAGACTCAGTGACTATTAATTACAGTAAGTAAATTAAATCAATTAACCAAATGCATGACACATTAGTTCACTGGCTTATAGCAATTAGTGACTAGGAAATTAATTAATGTGTCTCTTCTCATAGCAAACATAGAATCAAATTTGCCACTCTTTAGGTTCAGGTTATGACATCTGTTACTGCTCTAGAATATTATTATTAAGATACAGTATTTACAATTTCCTAAACAAACTCTCAATTTTTATTTTTGTTTTCTTAATACCTCGCATTCTAATATTTCAACTGAAAAAAAAAAACACAATTAGTGTACAACAGACAATAATTCTCACAAAACAAATGTTTTTTTTTATTATTATTATTGTTATCATTCTTGGTTTTGATTGTCAGAGTTTTAAAATGTATTAAATTATATTTTTATACACTTTTTATACTTTAAGATTTTAAAGCTGGGTCTGGGACAAGGGTAAAATGAGTAAAATAATTAGCAAAAATAAAGATGAGGGCATGAGAAAAGTTTCCAAGACAAAAAGTTACATATGTATATGGAGAGATTATAAACAATCAACCCCTGACAGATTAAAGTGCCCAGGGTTTGTTATGTTCATTTTTGAAAACAGAATGAAAATTGAGATACCTGCACTCAAACTCATTTATACAAGTGCACCTTAATGAGTCTTGCATCATCTTTACAGCTTTGAAATGCTGATAAGGAAGAAACTTTCAAAAATGGTCAATAAGTACATAGGTACTAATAACAAATCACAATGCATTTCCTAAATTCATTATAGTACAGGTTGTCAGATTGGATTGTTACCAGTTCTTGGCCAGATTAAGCTGCAGTGGGTTTCAGATCTTATGTCACAAGTCTAAAGTCAAGACTACTGGATAACGGACTTCAAGTCAACTATATTTCTCAGCAGCATGACCACAAAATGAAAGTTAGTGTATGTTTTGCGCCTTTTCTTCATTGCAACCTCCACTTGTATTTGTTTCAGCCATAAATTTTATACAGTAATTGGAAGTAGCTTTGGTCAATAAAGTCTGCCAAAATGAATAAATGTGATGTAAATGGAAAGTGACAAGAAGTGGCACAGCTCTTTGACAAGCTCCCATAACCGTTCTCTGCAATCCTGGAAATGCTCCTAATGGACAACTCAAAGCAATGACTCTCAGTCCAATTGTGACTGTAACACTGACACATCGAGTCTGCTTTTAAATCCGTTTTAGACATCCATGACAAACTCCAACAGCCTTGTATTACCAAGCAACACGGCACCCATTTGAGAGTCTCCAGTGTGGAAGTTCAGTATAAAAATGTGTCAGCCAAAACAGCACAGCATATACCAACACACAATTTACATAATATAGGCTCTTTCTGACTTGCATTTGAAATTTGTGGTGCATTATATACCTCCAGAGAAAAAAAAAAAAAAAACTCAACACCTCATTAACACTTAATGTACTGTTTGGGGTCTGAGAGACCATACATCTAATGACAACTGAATGCTAACAACATTTTACCTTGACAACACCCTACAACCATCATCCATGAAAAAATATTACAGTATCAGAGATCTCAGAGACCGCAGAAATAAAATATGAATAAATTCAATTATTTTCCACAGGCTTAGATATTCACATTGATATAAAAACTGCACAGTTACATAACTGACAGTTATTTATTGTATTTTGCTAGGGTCCAACTGACTCCAAACAGATGCCAAGCTACTTAAATGGATGTCAGTGAAATTTCTGACATGTGCATGTCTATTTTGATATAAACAAAAAGGTAACAATTCAATAATATTTTTCTGCTTAGTTTTGATGAGGTCAGAGGAGCAAATTACAATAATTCAAACAAGAAGACAAGAAGTTAATTTTGCAACTATTATTATTATTTTTACATGTACATATCTAGGGTCTATGGGATCTCAAACAAAAGCAGTAAAGTCAATCTCAACAGAACATGTGGCTTAACAACACTTTCTGGAACCTTCAAGGGGTTGCTCCACCCCAAAATGAAAATTCTGTCATTAATTACTCACCCTCATGCCGTTTCAAACCTGTAAGACCTCTGTTCATCTTCGGAACACAAATTAAGATATTTTGTATGCATTCTGAGAGCTGTCTGACCCTCCCATAGACAGCAATGGAATTAACACGATAAACGTCCAGAAACATAGCAAGGAGATCAGTAAAATAATCCACGTTACATCAGGGGATCAACTGTAATTTTACGACGCTACGATAATTATTTTTGCATGCAAAGAAAACAAAAATAACAACTTTATTCAACAATTCGTCTCCTCCACATCACCGTAGCGCCATTTTGGAGAGTATTCACGGAACGCAAACAGCGAGGAGACAAATTGTAGAATAAAACCATTATTTTTGTTTTCTTTGCGTACAAAAAGTATTCTCGTAGCTTTGTAAAATTATGGTTGAATCCCTGATGTCACATGGATTATTTTACTGATCTCCTTGCTACGTTTCTGGACGTTGATCGTGTTAATTCCATTGTTGTCTGGTCAGACAGCTCTCAGAATGCATCAAAAATATCTTAATTTGTGTTCCGAAGATAAACAGAGGTCTCACCGGTTTGGAATAACATTTTGGGGTGGAGTAACCCTTTAACATCCATGGGACGTTTATATAGCGCAAAAGGTTCTCTATAATAAAAAAAAGGTTCTTTAGATGATTAATATGTTCTTTACATTAAGATAAAATGTTTCTTGGGTCCAAAATGGTTCTTCTATGGCATTATTGTGAAACCCCTCCTTAGCAATTCTTCTTAGGAATATATAGAATCACCATTGATTTGGCATTGTGGTGATGTTTAGCTTGCTATAGGGCAGCTTGCCTTGTTCAGCCACAGACAATTAGCCTCCATGAGAAGCAGCCACCAGGAGAGCCTCGTATCAAATACCCACTTTCCTTATTATTTTAATGATCAATGTCAATATTGATGGATTACTAAACGCATTATTGATCTGAAAATAAGAGGCCCTAGGAATATGCACGCATCATTAAAAGGACAGTTTGGTTTTACAGGCATGCCCATTAACGGAGCTAATCTGGATAAAATGTCTATCTCATCAATTTTCAATGGCTGACCGCATTAATGAGTCATTAAGCATTGTGTTTAAGTGAAATCTGTCTCCATCATTGCCTGAAAGGAAATCGACAGTCTTCATACGACACCCTCACTAACCAAAGACGAGCATAAATTCCAATAAAAATGTTTGAAGGAGATTGACCCAGAAAAGATTCAAAGTTCAAATAAATGTGTTATGAATCCCATCAGAGGACAAGGCCATTAAGGCCTATTTGCCTGTCATAATATCCCTTTTAGGGAGGATTTTTTTTTTTTTTTTTGTTATTTATGCATTAGTGTGAAAAGTGTAATGTAAAAAGGGCAAAAGCACTCTGTGGTATTTCTTCTCAGGAAATTGGGATATCTGATATTTCACACTGAATTGACCCAAATTCTCAGTTTATCCACAGAGTATTGAATGTGACAACTTAAAGGATTAGTTGACCCAAAAGTGAAAATTCTGTCTTCCTTTACTCACCCCTCATGTTATTCCTATCCAGTATGACTTTATTTGTTTTTTGTGAAACACAAAATTAGAAAATTAAGAATGACAATGAATGATAAACTCAAGTTCAAAAAAGGTTTAAAAAAATAATTGATTTTTGAGTATTATAAATGTTCATTTTGTGTTCCATGAAGTCATAGAGGTTTGGTACAGCATGGGTGAGTAAGGACAAAATGTAAATTTTTTTTTTTTTTTTGGTTAACTATCCTTTTATGAGACAAAACATATTGGGGATATTGTTAATTTAAGTGTTCTCGAACATAAGGTTTTCTTTAGGCCATTTCTACACCATAATCTGATGTGAATGCATAGTTAGATAATAACTTGGATTAAGACGTTTTGTAGGATGTTATAGTGTTGTGAATATTCATGTGATCACTGTGGTTGACATGAATACATTCAGTGGGAAGATGAGGTAAAAGGGAAAAAGAAAAAAAGAGAAGGAACGGACAAGAGGATTTTCAAGATCTCTTTCCGCTAAATGCTGGGGTGAGTGCTTTGAGTGACTTCCACGGGAGCTCAATTTAATTGCTCGCATTGCAGAAAAAGAGAGACTTTCAAATTGAAAAATGGTCCATTTATACTTCCACTTTACCCCAGGAAGGAATGATTCCCCTTTGTTAGACAGAAAGGCTCTTTAGCACATTTTAAAGCTTATCGTTCTGTCGATATTGCGTATTAGTGCTGCATTAATAGCTCTTAATTGGTTTGTCTCAGGGAGTGATGTCAACACTATATGAGAATTCATAATAAATTGGATGTTTTTGTCAATAGTCACTGAAGGATCGAACAAAGAAATGACCAATTTATAAGGCAGAGCACAGAGCATTTTATTTTGTTTTTTTTATAGGTTAGATCATCAGAGTTACATTACAGCACATTTGTGGCATAGACTGAAAAATATGAATCACGGAGACCTTGTGGAGTCTTCAAGGTTACCAGAAAGTCTTGTCTTTTCATAAAATGGATAGTTCTGACTCACATTCAGTGAGTATAAATGCACACCTGTGGCTGCACATGCTAAAGCCGATGACAAGTTACTTCTTTATAATTCATTAGCTTATTGCTTTCATATATTACAATACATAGATTGTGCTTTAATCGAAATTTCGACAAAGTTTTTCCTCTTCCATAACTTAACAGAAAAAAACATCTCACAAAATAATCATTTAGCCATTATGAAAACAGCCTTAATATTTAGCCTTCATAGGACTATAGGAGACAAAGCCATATGCAATATTTTATGCAAATGCATGATTTTTAATGTTTAATTCTAATGAAGAGCTGTTCAATTTTGTGGTATCTCCTCTGCCAGTCCTTCCACCCACAAAATCTGAAAATGGCAACAACATTCCTGGCAGACTACAAAACAACTCTCCACTGTAAGTCACTTTATTATTCATGTGGATTTCCATGTGATTTTACAGTCACCATGGCAGAACTCATCCCAGCTGGAATTGGGACAGAGCTGAAACTGCTTTGAATTCTTAAACACATTAGGAAGAGACCGTAGACGTGAATCATGCAATAGGAGAGAGTGCAAGTACATTGTCGTCTTAAAGTACATATGTGCATATGTATAAAAATTAAGCTTTGGGTCATCCATATTCAAATGTACGTGTACATATGTACTATATTTTCATAAATAAGGAAAAATGGGCCTCTGAAACTTGAATATTTCAGAATCTCTCTGAAAAGGCAAAGTAATAATAATAAAAAAAAGTCCTTAGGAATATACACAGATGGTACCATTATCATGTATACAGTATGATCGAACTACAGTTGTGTTTCTCCACAGAAGCAAACACAGACAACTATAATTAAGAATGCTTTGTGAACCTAGTAAATACGACGAAACTGATGAAACACTGCAAAATTACAATTGTCATTTTGCTGCATGAACAGCTGCCAAATACTTTATTATCTTTAAATCTTACAGTGGACAGTTGTCTATCACATCATACAGCACAATCGCTACTCTGCACTGCACTTATTCCTGTCTCAAAGTGTGTTTTTTTGAAGTGGGGTAATGCATAGCAATAGAAATATGAGCTGCAAGTCATTCAAAGGATTTAGATCCAGTCACTGTATTCTACCAGATCTGCTCTCATAAGTTTTGTGGCCACAAATGCTGCTGTCTCCACTTGCTAATACATTTTTAAAAAAGCATTCAAAGCTGCTGTTGGCTAACTGAGAAATGACAGATGAACTTCCGCTCCAGTTGGACTTACTAAGTTAGGGGGTTTCAAACTGTGTGATCCCAAAGACACCCAGATATGATGATCCCCTTGCTAGGGTCACCCTTCCTAAAAATAATGTACAAAGACAGCTGTATATTTTTTTATGAAAAAAAGACTCATATAAACTGTGTGGGGAAAATTGTATTAATTAAAAGTTTTTTTTTTTTTCTGTTAGAACTGATAGAATAATTGTAAAATAATAATTTCATACTGGTAATAGAAAAAAATGTAAATAATACAAAATAAACAGACAAAATAATTCAACCAGTCTTTAAAGTGTAAAATTAATCTGCAATATCAAATTCAATAAATATATTATATAGAAATTAATTTAGCATGTTAACTTAGACAACCATAAAAATACATTTCAAAAATTCTGAATTAATTTTTTCTACGAACCCCCAAACATGCAACTTTTATATTAAATAATGTCATGTCTACTGTGATGAGACTTTTCAGAAGTCACCATCTTTTATATTTATTAAAAAAATTGTCACTATGGTTACAGGTGTTGTTCATGCCATTACTTATCTCGAAAACTTACTGAAACAGGCAGAATTCGAGCCACTCCTGTAAGCTGTTACATGAAGAGGACAATTCAAGAGTTACCTGTTAGTAAACAGAGAATTGTCCCAAACACCAATCCAGAAAGACTAATCTCGGACCGAACAAGCTCTCACTTGCTAACTCGCAGGGACAAGCAGGGACATTTAAAATCAGATTGAAATCACACAAGAACAAAAGCTTGTAATTATAGTGCAAAAATGTAAATGATTAGTGCACTCACTGAATGTCTTGGCGAGGACCAAAAAGTGCTCTGAAACTCGGCATGCAATTTGATAAACGGGAGAATTAAACGGCCTTTGGCAAGATGTTACCTGCCTGCATTTATTCAAAAAGAGCGTGTAGAAATGTTATGCTCCTGCCGGAACTAATGAGTATCCCTTAAGATTCACTGGAAATAATTTTCTGAACCGTCCTGGCTCCACACCAAGAATGAAACAGGATTGCCGGATTTCATTTGTTTCAGTATGGGCTCTTTATACGTGTGTGTATAAATCTGGCTAAATTAATGTATTCTATGGGCTGATATCCCAGACATATGATTAGACCTTTCGGAAACATGTTTCAACCAGAGTTTAAGATGAAGTCAAGGACGACCTTCAAACAAGTCCAGATCTCCACTGTTGAGATTTTAAATTCCATCCATGCAATCAAATGTAATCAAATTCAGAACAATATTTAATAATCATAGTAATATTTTTTTATCTTCACTATTAATGAGGCCCAAATGAAAATACCCTCTCACCTCAGCTGCCCTAGACCCAAAGTGCCTCATCACAGTTTGAGATTAATCATTTGCCTGCCAATCAAGAGTGCCGATGGGGCAAAAACACTGTAGCAGATCGTTATTCTCTGCAGACTTCCTCATTGAGGCATATTAACAACGGGCCATATTGTGCTTGATTTATTCCCATCTGCATACTGAGCAGAGCACGTTTCATGTGCCGCATACATTAGGAACGCACATTATCATCGTGTCAAACAAACACATGCAAATAAACACACAAAAGAGGTAATATAATCAGTGATGTGAGATCTAAAAGGTTGAACTAAGGCTGTAGGCTGGCACTGTTGATTTAATCTAGAGAACTGAGCTGGACCTAAATATTTCCAAATTAAGATGCAGATACATTGCTGTGACAGACTCAGTCGGGCCGGTGCTAAAACAATTTCAGTAAAATACAAAAAAAAATAAAAAAAATAGTTATTTTAAGCACACATTACTGATGCACAACAAAAGTCTGGCAGAATGATTGTTGTAGACTTTTTTTTTTTTTTCCTGACCATCATTGCTAGAACGAAGTCCCAGAACAAGGACTTGTGATTGATCCAGCAGGTTTGGAAGGAATATTAAAAATGAAACACAAAATTAAATGAATAATTTTAAATTGAATTTGAATGTGATGTTAGGCATCACAACATTATATTGTACAGTAGTGGATATTCATTTTGAGATTTGCTAAGATTTAACAGTGCTATTAAATTATTAGTGATAATAAAGATTAAACTGGATGATTTCAAGAAAGATCGTGTGACACAAAAAATGGAGTAATCAGCTTTGCGGTCAAAGGAATATATCACATTTTCAAATTTATTAAAATAGAATTGTAATGATATTTCACAAAATTACTGTTTTGCTGTATTTTTGATCAAATAAATGCAGCCTTGTTGGGCATAAAAAACTTATTTCAAAAGCCGATAAAACAATTAATTAATTATTTCAAATTAATTAATTCATAAATTATTTTTAATTCATTAATTATTACTGCTGCAAAACTAGTTTCCCCTAAGGGGGACAATAAAGTGAAACAAACAAACAAACATTTGACCGGATATACACACACACACACATAATATGGGCCAATTAATATCAGATGACATGTTGTAGATGTACATGCATTCCTAAATAATATTATTACTACAAATAATTTTTAATGAAACATATCTACAGATCATAAATTGCTTTTAGAGGAAAATAAGGTGGAAGAACTAAGTCTGAAGGTGCCTGATCCAGATTCAACTGTGTTCAGCTCAATATCAGAAAATTAATTTGTTGGTTTGCTTGCTTTTCTGTTGTAAGAAACCCAATAAAATCAGAGCGTGACACTTTAACATTTACTATAGCCTTTCTTCACCTGTTCATCGAGACCGCAAAAAGTGCAGAGTTGTATTGGCTCAATGTGAATTAAGAGCATGGATTATTTTTAAACAAGGGAATTTTCCATTGGTTTAAGCAGTTCCACTGAGAGCTGAGCTCTTCAGTTTGGTCTGTCTTTAAATACAATGGCTAAAGACTGCAGAAACTAGGGGTAATGATCCTCCTGGGGTTCACTACACAAAACAGATCCAGCGCCGCCTAACTACCTTCATTACCGCCAGCAACCCAAAGCTGCAGTGAAAGCATATACAACTATGTACCGCTTATATGGATTTGCAAATAATAGGACCATTTAAATAAACAAAGCTCCTCTATTACTGACTCGAGATTTCTTGATTATATTCAGACTCTAATAGCCTGTAGATCACCATGCACAGCAGTCTGTTGTTTTAAAAAGACTGGCTTTTCCTTAATCTATCCTTCCGCTTCGATTTTCAGATATCCCATTAGTTGAAACAATTACCATACATGAGGTACTTCTGGCCGCTTCATTGCTATGTAAGGGAACGTAACCAAGTCAGTCCAAGATAATTAAAATATTTTTAGCCAGTCTGCAAAGTCTGACATTTAACCGAAGAAATCAATAGAAGCTCTTCATAATAATTCATCAAAAAACTTGGAGGCAGAAAAGAAGTTATAAAGTTCAACCCAAAGTTACTTTTAGCTACAGAAACATGATGCAATTGTGTCCGCAAAACGTCTTCAAATGCATTCTGATTCACTGAAAGAAGAACGTTTTATTAAGATCTGTCCTTGGCTTGGAGAGAATTACGGAGAAATGCAATAATTAGAGCTGTCTGACTTAAGTATTGTGACAATCTGAAGCTCAAAACCATCTTTATACTTTATCCACTGCCCAGACGTGCCTAACAGGACGTACAAAAGAGAATTACACATTTAATTAGAGCTATAAATACATACAATGCAGACTTCATATCTTGGAGAGGTGGTGTGAATCTGCTAAGCTAATGTGAAATTTACATTGAGACTCCAGGAAACGTAATTCCAGCATACCCACCCCTCCAAATATTGACTTAAATATTGAACCAGCTCTGTATCTAACAAGTCCCTAAAGACTCATCTATGCGCTCTAGATAATAGTGGTTTCCTGGAAAACAGCACTCAGGTACGGTATGATGTATGCGGTGTATTGCACATATTGGCGGTTCTGTCATGGTCCTGGGCATGTTTGCTGAACCTGACAAGATGCAGCTGAGGTCCAGATGCTGTGCAGCCGCAGGGCACTGACACGCATGGATCACAAGAGCTGAGGCGAGTTACAGCCTCATTACCGAGTCCACAACTAACTGGGTCAGTGTGCAGCCCGGCACCACGCCGCTTTGAGTTTCCATATCACCTGCTGGCACTGCTAGCGACAGGTGGGCCTTTGGGTTTTGTCATGTGTGAAATGTTGGTGGGTATACAGGCATGTCAGAACAAGCGTTGCGGGGGGCGGCATTGTGATTTTTAGCGCAGAGCGAGAAAGATGAGGTGATAAATGCCGAAGTAATGCGATGGAGATCAGACGTGCTCATTGGCTGTGATAATGCTGCAGGTGTGCAGAATATATCTGTTTTTTTAGGACGCTTTCAAAGAGTGCTTTCAGGGACGTGTCATTTAGACCAGTGCTTCACAATTGGTGGGTTTCAGGTCTGTTCTGATGGGGTTGCAAACAGCAGGGGGGGAAATATGCTAAATGCAAAAATGCAACCATAAATGTAACGTTATAATTATGCACAGTTATTTTAGAGAAATTAAACGGGTTTAGCAACTTAGACGGAAGAGAAAATGTATTTAAAAAAGTATAAATAAATAAAATTTGATATTAAATTAACAGTGAAAGTGATGAACATTTATGATAACAAATAACAGTCTTCATATTATGAAGATTTAGATGATTGTCACAATTCAGCAATAATAAAATGTATTTATTAATCATGCTGTCGATCGATTAATCGTGATTATTCACATTCAAAATAAAGGTTTTTGATTATACAATATGGTTTTTGTTATTTAATGTATTATGAGTTACCTATGTAATGTGTGTGTATATATATATATATATACACACACACACAGTATATATTTCAAATATATACTGTGTGTGTAATTAAAACACACACACACACACAGTAATATTTAGAAAATATTTACATGTATATACATGTGTAATTTATATTCATATAATTTATATTATATATAAATATATTTAATACTTAAACTACTTTTTTCAAATATATACATGTCTGTGTGCATTTAATTACATAAAAAATTTAATACACGAGTTTTTATTTTGGATCACAATTAATCATTTGAGCACTTAAACAGAATAAAATACTGAAATAAATGAACAAAGTTTTCAAATAATAGTGTTCAATACGAAGATTTCATTCTAATTTATTTATTATAAAATTAAATAAAATTAAATAAATTAAATATGATGCACCTGTACATTAAACTGATTGAAAGTATTTTTACACTCACACTCTCTCTCTCAAGTGATAGTCTCTCTCACACACACACACACACACACACACACACACACACACACACACACTCACACACACACACATATACATGTGCAACCTAAAATTGAAGCAAAACCTGCTGCAAACCACTGCTTCGTTCAAGCATGAGCAACAACAGTGCTGGAAGGATTTGCCAGCCTAATCATGGATGTAACAACCAAAACCGCTCTAGTAAGGAAAACCTGACGCAAACCAAAGTGATGTTGTTGTGCGAGATCAGAAAGAAACTTGCCAACATGCAAACAGGTTATGAGTCTGCTGAGCCATTTATACTACAAATGCATATCTCTGAGGCTGCATATAGGAAACGGTGTCTGTGAGAGTTGTAATCCTCTTTAGTACGCTCTCCCGAGCCCCTTTTCATTTTATCCTGAAGTGAGCGTGCGTGTGTGTATTTGTGTGTGTAGCAGACTAACAATCTACACAGCAAGATTATTTGCATATGCCTTTGAATTAAACAGCCATCCTGCTCGGTCTAGCGTTTAATCGACCATTTAATCAATTCATATCATACAGCTGTGGAGGCTGTGTTTCAGATCTCAGTGCCACACGTGTATGGAAAATTTGGGATTTTGAATTAGAACAGAACAGTCATAGCACCCATTCAACTCCTTTTAACACAGATCGTCTACTTGCACTGTGTGGCGCCTGTAACATAAGGAAAAAAAGCATTCAAGGGGCGAGGGGAGGAAAATGCATAGAAAATTAATTTACATCTGTTTGTTTGAGCGCAGAAGATCCCATCAGTGGCTTGGTCGCATGCCGATTGCTGAAAAGGCTCCAGAGGAATAGTGGCAAATGGAGGAGGGAGTGAAATTAGCATGTTGTTCACTAGGGGATTCAAATGTGAAGAACTAGACACATCTAGACACGTTTTCTTGCACCCTGTTCTGAAAAATAGCAATGTAAGAATCGCTCACCCAAAAATACAAATTCTATTTTTATTATTTTATCTGGTCACCAGCAGTTAGAAACTTTGCTCAATAGCATTTCAGGGTAAAGCAAGAATTATTTGACTTCAGATGATATCATGGAGGACAGGATTTGGAAAATATGAATTTTTGTGTTGCTGTGTCTTGTTAGGATATGCACTGCAACTGCTTCGGTCAGAATGATCGACCTCCTGACTTTTCAAGCCAAGACTGGCAGGAGGCTGATTTTGTCCAAATCACTTGACTGAAGAGAAAGGCGTTTGTAGAAGAGCCTAGTGCAACTTCTCAAGCCAGGCTGACATTTCAAACTGATGAGGACCATAAACACCCAGTGGGAGGCTTGGCAGTCTCCCATTGCTTCTGCGTTGCTCTCTCCTCTTTCCACACGTCCCCAAAACAAGCAGCCAAGCCTGGAGGACACGATCACAAAGAACTGCCCATCTTTTGGTCATACCATCCAAGCTGGCATCGCAGGGAGCTAAGAAATAGAAATAAAAACTGTCCCTCTTTGGGCAATATTTCAGCTAGGCATTTAAGAACAGCAGGCCAGATCATCCCACGCACAAGATTCAGAAGTTCAATGCCTTGGCTAAGAATTCTCAAGATGAATGCAGCGTGGATACGAAATGAGAAGGGATTGTATTGGAAGAGGTCATTCACCTTTGTTAATATTTCAAAGTATATTCAAAACATTGTTTTTACTCTAAATTTCACTCATTTCCATTAATCTAGGTTCACATAGCCAAAAGCCCAAGTCACATCTGACTCCGCTACAACCTACCATGATCTGCAAGGACCCCGTCCCTCTTCTGAGGCAGCAAACATGAAGAGTTAGCATACAAGACAGTATAATGAGGAGGAAAAAAAAAACACTTGTAGAAAAATGAAATCTCATTCAGTTCATGAATAATGTGGTGGTAATAGGAATTAAATTCTACTTTACGATAACAGCCATTTTGATAGCGTTTGTTTACTCTAGAAAGCATTAGCATTAGCTAGACCAGCCCGGAACCATCCTTTTCCTGTACTTCTAAGCAGCAGGGATATGCGTTTACACTCAAAAACGAAGCACGATGTAGTACACTACAATTACACAAATTATATACTTTAACTGTTGCTTATTAGGGGCAGGCAAGAAACTAAACATGCTAAAGCTAGTAGCAACACATTACATGCAATTTCCCTCAACTTGAAAACACTGAACGTTGAATGAATGACTTGCCTTAATATGAGAACTTGTAGGGTCCTGTAGGGTTCCTTTGTAAGTTTAGGTAAATTTGGCCATCACAGAAGTTCTAATGGTTTCCACGACAAATACCATTACAAACATTTACAAACAATTACCAGTAGAGACCAACTGGGACCAGTACAGTCTCTATTAAAACCAATACAATTCTCATTTTAATCATGAAAACCATTACAAATTCTACGGTTGTTAAGCATGCATGCAAGTTATTTAAAGATGATTCAATTATTTATGCACATGAGCATACTTTATGACTTTGAAGAAGAGTGATCAAAGGCATCTACCAGACAATGTGAAATGCATTGATATGTCCTCCCTTTATATAATAGAGTTTGGTTTGAAATAAAAACAAAGCTCAAGGAAGGTCAATATTTCATCACATTTCATAATGCCTCATAGGTTATGAGTTTTTGCAAGAAACAAAAAAACAAAATAGAATTTGCAGACATTACAACTTTCAACCAAATGTCTCCTACTCTTTCATGATAGCTAAAATATCGATATATGAAAAATATCAAACTCCAAAAATAGATTGAGCTGCTTGTTAAAGCAGCTGGATGTTTCACTCTGGCCCTCTCCATTAAAACCTGAATATACTCTCGAAAGATCTAGTAAATAGTACAGGCTAATTTTGACTTGTGTTCTGGCAAAGAGCTAGAACTCGATATAAATACTGTGGCCTAATGTGGGACTTTGAAAGCACACTCATCACATTGATGAAGAGCTTCCTTAAGAACTCAGTGACTCAGTGTTTGCATCCTTAAGCAAATGAAACACTGCAATAACACTTCTCATTTCGACCCACTGGCCTCAAACTCTCAGAGCAACTGTATGTAAAAATGTAATGTCAATTATGAATTATGGTCTATCCAACACCCATTCAAATTTGAAATGAGCATGTACTCAATGGTCATCTTTTATGAAAACACAATAACAATGTGTGACTTAATTAATTAAAAGGCAGTAACAAATATATACACAAACATGTCAAAAAGTCAGATCACGTACTTGGGGTTCTATGCCAGTTGAGCAATTGCCATTGAAATCAATGGAAATGCTTATAGATAACTTTATCCAGAAATTGTAAACCTTTTTGCATTCAATGTGGAGCTAACGACCAAAATACCCATTTCTAATTAAAATTACTGAGAAAAATAAAAAATAAAAATCAGATACATAAACAGCTAAACATTCACAAGCGCCATGGGGTAATGATCAGCATTAAGAGCATCTCAAAGGTAACAGTGCCTGATGTGAGTTTTAATTATTGACAGCCGTTTCAAAGATGAGAATGAATGCATTTAGAATGCTGATCTTAATTGTTAGGTATCATTAGTGGATTGTTCTGTTGTCATTGCCGTTGCCTTCTCCTTTCATGAGGCTCAGATCCGGTCTAAGGTCAGTGTCAGATACTAATTACAAAGAACGTGCATCCTGCGAGTTAATGAGCGTGCACCAAACATTCTGCCAGTATTCAACGCTGACAATACCAGTGACACAGAGAATATTCTAATGTATCTTTTCTCCTTTCATCAGACAGTCCTCTGGGTTTTGTGTGTTTGCTTTTACCTGTGAACTAGAGCAGAGCGATATTAAATATTCACAATATATTCACATTCATTTTGCTGGCAATACACAATTAAGCAACATTTTTAATATGGCCATGCGTTTTTTATTTGGCCATTAAGATTACTAAATACCATGTCATTAGACTAATTTTGCAGTTAATTTTAGAGTTGGTAAAAGCTCAGTTAATTGCAGAGAATCAATTCATACTGTCAAGCAAAAACAGTGTCTTAAATGAAATATTACATTTAGTAGCCATTACTCTCACACCCACCCACACACCCACACACCCACACACCCACATATATATATATATATATATATATATATATATATATATATATATATATATGTTTAAAATACAAATCTTTTGTAACAACATCTTAAATTTTGTCTAATTGAATCTGTCCTTGATGAATAAAAGTATTAGTATTACTATTATTATTTTTATTATTTTTTTTGAAAATCTTATTGACTTCTGCAAACTGTAGTTTGTATTTAGGTAAATGTAGCTGTTTATTTTGATGTATTAATCATTAAATGTATTAAAAAACATTTAAATCACAGCAATGAAAACAACTTCAGCTCAATACATCTGCCACATCTCAATTCTCCAGCACGTCCTGAAAACAAGACAGTCATGACAAGACACCTCAAGATTAACAAACCTTCTAGATGACCTTGTGACCTTGAACACATTATTGGTAGACTACCACTATGTAAAGACAGCATGAGGACTGCAACTTTTTTCTTAGCTTTTTCAATCACGGCTTTCAGTTTTGTTTACTTCAGCACTGAAAATACATTTAAATCAATGTTTTTCATCTTATTTTTAGTGTACAATAATCACCCTGGGTGTATTTTTAATTCACACATGCATGTGGGCTGCTGTGTTTAAAACATTTAAAAGAACAGGCACAGCTGAGGGATGTATCAAGATGTGATGAATTACAATTAAAATGCTGAATGCACACGATATAGAAAAACAATCAATGTTCAATTTCAGATCTGTCACCTGCATACATGCTTGATATAAATGTGAGGAGAACAAATACGTCTGTGATATTGCCTCTCACATCCCTGTCTTTCAGTTTCTCAGAGAATGACTGCTCTGTAATATCAGAAGTTCAGTGGGAGAAACATTCACTGACCTATTTTCATATTGTGCTAGTCAGGAGACATGTTCTGTTATTGCATAACTATGAACAAGACTTATACGGTGCCACCAATGAAAATACAAACACTCATAAAGCAGCCATAATTGCACTCAGAAGAAAATCTGCAACCAGACTATACACAGAAACACAAATGTATGCTGGTTTATGATATTGTACAGAGTGATATAATATTGGAGTATCCAGTCTGAACTGTTTTTAAATTACGGTTTCCACAAAAATGATTAAATAACACAATTGTTTTCAACATTGATAATAATAACAATAATAATTTTGAAAATGTTTCTTGAGCACCAACTCATCATATTAGAATGATTTCCGAAGGATCATGTGATACTGAAGACTGGCTACAGAAAATTCAGCTTTGCCATCACAAAAAAAAAAAAAAAATACATTTTCAAATAGAAAACAGTTATTGTAAAGTGCATTATTATTTAAACATTTTATTGCTTTTACTGCATTTTTGAGCAAATAAACATAGCCTTAATTGAGCATAAGAGACTTCCTTCAATATCAACAACATTTTAAGTAATACACATGAGCAGACTCTGTTTAGGACCACTATAGAGCAATCACACCAATTTTCTGACAAAATGTACAACATTCACATACCTTTATGTCTGGCATGAAATTTATGATTCACATAAAGTCAAACCACAGAAACATTCTCAGAATCAATTGTAATGTAATTTCTGTTGCATTCCAAAATAACTCTCTATCTACAAAGTCTTTCACCATAAAGACACAGAATGCAAAGTAATTTTGAAAATACATTTCCTGTCAAGGTGTCCGCACAGAGGAAACATGTCAGTCTTTTATCAGTGGCAGAATACCAAAGAAGAAAAAATAATGGCACCATACTGGAGTCTGTTCAGCACTCTCTTTAATTAGCCCAAGACATTGTTTCATCCTACCCTTTCTCTGTCTAAGCAACCACTAGTTGATCTAATCAGCCTTCTTTTTGCAGTCTATTCAGAATCTTTGCATCACTTCTCCCCTCGAGTTCATCCGAAGCGCCATTTTCTTTACGAAATGAATTCTCTTTTCACAGTTTTCTTTCTTTTTTTCTCACCGAGTCTGCCAATAAGAACAGAACTGCATTCATTTGAAGTTCAAAGAAGATCTATTTATAAATCACATGAATCAGTTTCAAAACTATTTAACATAAGGTAACCTTGAAAGGTAAGTTAGAGTAGTTTGAATGTAGCGACTTTAATTGAAGTAACAAATAATGATCGGAGGATTGGAACATTATCAGGTTATTTTCAAAAATGTGACTGTGGGCTACAGTTCAGAGTCTTTATTGCGCCAAATTAGAAGACTTTTAGGCTCTTATATTGTCAGTTATACAGTAGTATAGTTAAAGCAGATCATTTAAATTACAATGACAGTTCACCCAAAAATGAAAATTATGTCAGCTAATGTCATGTCATTCCAAACCTGTATGACACTTTTGTTCTTAATTCAGTAAATCGTGAGAGAATATACATTTAAGGGTGAACTATCCCTTTCAGTGCAACATTCTACTTTATAAGCAGTTTGTTGAAAATGCTTTTGATACCTTGACAAAATTAAAATGATTTACTGATGCTCTACAGTCAGGATGGTACAATGGTTCAATGTATGAAGGTGTCTAATAGGGGTCTAAATTGGACGTTTCACCATGATACGATATGCCATCGATCTTCTTAGCAAGCAATATGATATTTGCAGATATATCAAAACATGCCTCGATACGATTACCTGCAATTGATATTATGTGCTATTTTATACTATCTTTGTGTTACTATATTATTTTTATGCTATTTTATAAACTCAAAAATGCAACCAAAATATAATCTGAATATTTAACTGAACTGTCTAAAAATTGGGACATCTAGAAATTAAACCATAACCATTATATACGCAATGAAAAAATAAATTTATTTTGACATTTTTTTATAACGGTCAAACAATTCTTCTAGTGGTCTCTCAAAAAATTATCTTTTCTTTGCACTGCATGAAATTTGGCATGACAGTGTCAAAATAAAGAGTATCTTAAAATATATATAATATCGTTAGTCATTTGATCAATGTATCAATCAATATTACAGGGTTTTTTTTTCAACAGCTTACACACATTTTCAAAACTTTGCCTCTTTTTTTTTTTCAAAACTTTACACACAAATCCAAGATTTGCACACATAAAATGAAAAATGCCTCACATATCTTGCAAGATGAAGCACTGCATTCAAAATATCACAAAAACATTTCAAAAGCAAACATTTGCAAACACCTTTGCCATAATATTAATTCCTGTTAGATTGTTGTGTGTTACATAGATAATTGTGTTGTGTTTTGCAAAAAGTGTTTTATGAAATTGAAAACTGAGTCAAAGCCCAAGAATTAGTGTATGGTTTTGCAGATTTGGTGTGTGGTTCTGGTGTTTGAGTGTCAGATTTCAGAAATTGTGTGACAAGTAAAGATTTTGTGTGTAAGCAGTTGAAAAAACTGTAATGTATTGTTATGCCCCTAATGTCTAATTCAACATACAGTATCTTCAACACAAGGCAAATAAAAGGTAGTTTACACTAAAAAAAACATTGATAAATGCAGTAACGAAGAATAAATGGTGGATTAGAATATTCTTAACAGAGACAGAAATGTTAGAAATCCAAGCCCATAGTAAAATATGCTGTCCGTTTGACCTTGTGGGCAAATGCATTGACTGTGCGAGTGGGTTAGAAGAGTCTCATTTCGTCTGAAGTCTTGCTACTCTATTTTCTCTCCCCAACAGAGTCTGTTCAATTCTTTCAAACCAGCATAAACTGTAAGGGCAAGATTAAGAATTGTCGTGACGCAATCTCCTCAGAGGAATGCTCTTTCCTCTTATCGGGTGCGCTTGAAAGTGTTAAATGTGTCATATTCACCTTGCTAGAAAAAAAAAAGCGGTCCCATCCGGCACAGCAAGGACGAGAAGCCATTCCGCCTTGTGCCTCAGATACTCCTGTATGATTTCAAACTGACATCGAAAGACTCGGAAAAAAAAGGCGAAAAAAAAGAGTGTCTCTCAATCAAAATCCCCTTTGTACCAGTATGAAAGGCATTGTAAAGGAATGAAAAGTTGGAGTCGAGTCTGTCTACAATTGTCCCCTTCCTGCACGTAGCTTACTTTTTAAAAAGTGAGGTGAACTGAAGCATCCAGCTGTGAACAGAGATCACTAATAGAGAACAGTTCAAAGTTTTCCATTAGACTTGCTCCTGAAAACTAATGCGTACAGGCTGCAGAATCTAGATTACTTCTTTGTTTCAAAGGCTTTAAATGTTTTAGTTTCTTTTGTAGCTTAGATGTAAGCTTTGTTTTTCTTTAGACAGCGTCAAATTCAAATGAAGATCTCAGTGGGGGGCAGCATGACTCAACAATGGTGACTTTAACAATTTCTCTAATAACTACCGTCTTTTGAATCATAAAACTAAAACCCGAGCAAGAAACTCACGCAATCGCTTAAAATAATCTTACTATGATGATCATGTGAAACTGTAATCTGTCAGGGTGTTTCTTTACACACAATTTTACGCCCAGTTTTATTAAGATTAAACATTTTTCTTTTTCTTAAGATGCTATTTACTGTTACATGCCTTCATTTATTTTTGATACTCGTGCTTGTTCTGCAAAGATTTGATTGTTTTAGCCTTGTTCCAGATGAGACAAAGTCTTAAACTATGAAATCTCATTATACAATTATATATTATTTAAAACTATGATAATATAATCAGAGTGAATTAATTTCAATATTTATTGGATAAAAATGGTTTATGCACACTTCTGTTTGGGGTCAGAATTACCTTTTTAAAGAAACTAATACTTTTATTTAGCAAGAATGCATTAAACTGATCAAAAACGATAGGAAAGGCATTTATAATGTTACAAATTTTCAAGTGCCGTTCTTTTTTTATTCTTTTATTCATCAAAGAATCCTAAAAAAAAGTGTTTGTTGGTTTCCACAAAACAACGCAACTGTTTTCAACATTGATAATAATAAGATTTTTTTATTTTTGAGAAGCAAATCAGCATATTAGAATGATTTCTGAAGGATCATGTAACATTGAAGACTGGAGTTATGGCTGCTGAAAATTCAATAATATTTAAAAATATATATTATATTTAATATATTATATATAAAATAAATAAAAAAATATATATATAATTTGAAAGACTGGTTTTGGCTTATTTGAAGGATACCACTGGACCCTTACTGGACCCCCTGCAGTTTGCCTACAGAGCAAACAGGTCTGTGGATGATGCAGTCAACATGGGACTGCACTTCATCCTGCAGCATCTGGACAGACCAAAAAAAGCTCCGCTTTTAACACCATCATCCCGGACACCCTTCAGCATAAACTGACACAGCTCTCCGTGCCCACCTCCATCTGTCAGTGGATCACCAGCTTCCTGACAGACAGGCAGCAGCTAGTGAGGCTGGGAAAATTGTCATCCAGCTCCCGTACGATCAGCACTGGAGCTCCTCAGGGCTGCGTTCTCTCCTCACTGCTCTTCTCTCTCTACACGAACGACTGCACATCTAAAGACCCCTCTGTAAAGCTCCTGAAGTTTGCAGACGACACTACACTGATCGGCCTCATCCAGGACGGTGACGAATCTGCTTACAGACAGGAGGTTAAGGAGCTGGCTGTCTGGTGCAGTCTTAACAACCTGGAGCTTAACCTGCACCCCCATTTTGGGCCTCACAGCTGAAAATGACCTACCTAAATTCTAATGAGTTTATATTTCAAATTTGAAGAAGATACCATGAAAAATGAGATTCCTGCAATAATTTTTCTGATAATATTTCCAGATACCCCCCCCCTTTAATGAAAATTACCACCAAATGTATTGAGGAATTCCACAAACTATTTTAGTCATTATACAGTACATAGTTTTTCAATTATAAAATAATATACATAATTTTAGACATCATATAAGTGATTTATTTGAGCCCTAAAAATACAATAAGAATAATTTGAGTAATAAAAAAAAAAAAAAAAAAAAGGAAGAATTTGCTTTGTATGTAGTAGCCTACATGCTCAATACTTTGCACTGCCAGACATAAACTGATATTGCCAGACATTCACACTGATTGCAGTCAGTAATCACACGCTGATGTGCGTCCATACAGATGATAATCATACAGATGGGCCATATCATCAATAATAGCCGTCATTGACAGCATTCTGATAGCAGTCATATAGTTGGTAATTACACGCTGATGTGCGTTCATATAGATGGTAATCATGCAGATACAGCCATGTTCCACACATCACACACACACACATAAATAAAAAATGTTGAAAAAAAGAAAGAAAAAAGGCAATAAAAATTATTTGGCAAAAAAAACGATCGCTAAGTTACGCCCCCATCAGATGACAGGTGCGTCACAGCGTGTGCCACGCGCCGTCATGAGGGAGCGCCAGAATTCAAATGAACAATATTCCGCTTATCTTTAACTTTTTTTTTTTTTGGGATGGTCTCGTTCTGTCTGTGAGACTGTAAGCTACAAAACTGTGATGTTTTTTACCACCAAGACGCTGTTTTTGAGCGTAATTTATTCCATAACGGACACAAACAATAACTCTCCCTGAAGAAATGAAACTGAAACAAATCAATAACGATCCAAATTACAACATTATTGTTTCTTTGGACTAAAAGTTCTTGATGTAATGTTGTTCCGTGGATCCTTACCTCTCTAACTAAACCGGGATTTACAGCAGTGGATACGTTTGTGTCTCATTATCAGGATGAATCTGGTATGTACTGCGTTTTTTTTTTATAAATGTTTTGATGTGTACTGCTTACACAAATTTAGCAAATATATTCCTTATAAGCTTTCTATCGAAAAACAGCGATCTTTCGTCGATGCTTGAGGCTTAGACCTTCGGAATGATATATAGTTTGTCAAGATTAACTTTGTCCCATTTCATTTAATCTATTCACAAACGATCACATGTTCAAACAAAGAGCGTTCAGTGCGCCGGCGTCCTGGTGCAGGCTAACAGGTTAACACGCTCAAAAATGTGGAGATGATCGTGGACTTCAGGAGAAACCCCCTTGCTCTCCCCTCAATCATCATGAACAACACTGTGACTGCAGTGGAGTCATTCAGATTCCTAGGCACCACAATTTCTCAGAACCTGAAGTGGGACAATAACATTGAGTCCATTGTTAAAAAGGCCCAGCAGAGGTTGTACTTCCTTCGCCAGCTGAAAAAGTTCAACCTGCCACAGGAGCTGCTGAAACAGTTCTACTCCGCCATCATTGAATCCGTCCTCTGCACTTCAATAACTGTCTGGTTCAGCTCAGCTACCAAATCTGACCTCAGAAGACTTCAGAGGGTTGTCCGGACTGCTGAGCGAATCATTGGTACAACCCTCTCCACTCTCTAAGAATTGTACTTATCCAGAGTGAGAAAAAGGGTTGGCAAAATCACTCTGGACCCCTCACACCCAGCACACTCCCTCTTTGAACTGTTACCGTCTGGTCGACGCTACAGAGCTCTGAGCACCAGAACGACCAGACACAGGAACAGTTTGTTCCCTCAGGCAATCCATCTCATGAACACTTGACATTAAACGTTGAACACACAACACTATTATACATTTATTCATTACACATACTTATTTTTCATTTCAAATTTGCACATATCAGACCTGTACACACATAATTGTCCATATTATATATTGTGTTTTTGCTATTTTGTACATTGCCTATTTGTATATTTTCTTTTATTATCTGTGTCCTGTCCTGTTGCTGTAATTCTGTTGCACTGTGGAGCTTCTGTCACTATAACAAATTCCTTGTATGTGTAAACATACCTGGCCAATAAAGCTCTTTTTCATTCTCATTCATTCTCATTCTCAGTTTAAACATTAGTTATTTACCCGTAATAGGCATGAATGAGATAAAATAAGAAGAAAATAAATTACAATTACAGTAAAAATTACTTGTGAACAGAACATTTTATGTGCATCATGTCCAATCAAACTGTAATTTTGTGCAAAAAGATCATACATTATTATGAAATTATTACATAACTGTGTCCACTTCTGATGCATAAAGTCCTAGCCTCAGCAAGACACAGCAGTCTGACACTCCATTCTAAAACTGCCCTTATCTGATAAATACCCAATGTAAATACCCACTTGTTAAAAGCATGGCTTACTTAATTTCCTAACAGAATGTGTCGAGAGAGAGAGAGAGAGAGAGAGAGAGAGAGAGAGATAGAAGACCGCATCTGCTTTTGGATTAGATGACAGATGTCTACCACAGCTTTCAACCAGATGTTCGATAACTTTCAATAAAAAAAATATAACAACAACAAACAGCAGTTCCACTTAAACCACAAACTAATAAATATCAGTTGGCTGGAGTCCAAACTCAGATCATCTCTATATTGTTTCTTAGGTTTAAGGAGTACATCAATCTGCATTGTAGATCAGGAGAGAGTATGTGAGAGCATTTAGTTTAATATTAGATCTACAAAGTAAAGGTACACACAGTAAAAGGGTGTATATTTTATACAGGGTTAGCTAGATTATAGATGTGTAAATCCTGTCTTTCAGCACGAAACAATTTGTGGTACTAAATTATTAATTGTTTACCTTTTCCAATGTCATCCATAATTGATAACAGAAAAATGCAACCAGGACAAACCTTAAAAACTCCATCTCCAAAGTAAAAGTTTATCCAAAGAAAATGTTGTCATCATTTCCTCATCCTCTTGTCATTCCAAACCTAAATGCTGTTTTTTTCTCTCTCTCTCTTTTTCTCAATGCAACACAAAAGGAACATTTTAAAGGAGAAAGATAAGGTTTGGAACTACTTAAGAGCAAGCAAATAAAGACAGAAAGTTCATTTTAAAATCTTGAATCTGAGATATATGTGATTAAAACTTGCTGTGTCTTCGCATCCAGTTTAATCATCTGATTCTTCCTTCTGGCAACTGACTTTTAAACGGTACACTGGTTAATATGCTTGTTAATTTTAGGACATTTGGTTAATCAAACTCTTTATACCATATGTCCTCTATCTTGGTCGATGACCTATGATCTGCCTCCTTCATCCAAAATTATGCCATGTCCCACACCGAACAGATAAGCCTCAAGCATCTGAGTCATGCTGTTCCTAACCCAAATCCAGAGTGCCTGTTCTGCATTAGAATAGCACTGGGAAAACACTCAAGTGTTGTGTTGATTGCTCATTGCATTGCATTGCATTTGTTGTTATTTTCTTTCTCAAAGAATGGATTACAGCTGGCAGCGCTGAAGTCATACTGGATTTTATCAAAGCTGTGCAAACGCGTATATACATTATTTATACTTATCAGAGGGGAACGTGACCATGCATATTCATTGGAAAGTGTGAGGCAAGCTTTTCTATAGTAGACATCAACCCAGACCTTTACTCTATTTCCCAAATGAACCACTGCTGACCACAAGCAGATACCCAGCATCTCAAAACATACCGATGAGCTCCCCTTTAATGGCGTAGAAATAAAAATTACCATAAAAATCTGGATTTTCCTAAACTATGGAAGCTTGTTTCTGCCATAAAATAAAATAAAGGAACACAGACACAGCCAGATAATTTCCGTAATGACTAGCGCAATCTACAAAGAGCAGCACAAATTACCGCCTGCTTTAAGACATGCCTTTTTTGGGGCGTTAAATAATAGCGCAAATACCAGTAATTTGACGAGCGCAAATGTTCGTAAATCACATTGCGTGATTCATTTTAATACTCTCCTCCCATAAATTTTGCTATTGAAAGTGAAACTCCTACAAATGCATATTCAATCAGGTCAGGTGCAAAAATAACTGTCTAAGCCTTTTCAGCGCTAATTCTTCACTGCGTCTCTTTAGTAAATCCTAACAGTACTATTTTAACGCCAAAAGATGGTTTGCGCAATCTGTTGACTTTATTTCATGCAAATCTGAGTTTATATCTCACAATTCTGTGAGAATGTCAGAATGTTAAGATACAAACTCAGAAATGTGAGAAATAAACACAGAATTATAATATAAACTCAAGAAAAGAAACAAGTTTCCTTAAAAAAAATGCAGCTGAAAACTAAATTCTAAATAAACCATCATTAACATCATACTGATACTTCAGGAAGAAAATTGAATGCTGCAAATGCGTAGAAAATATGGCCATTTAACATGCAAATCACCATTTGAAAATCAGTTATATTGCAGAGTAATGGTTTCATCACTGTCATAATATTATCATAATGTGCAAGCATTCATTTGGAGAACTAGCAGGAAGTATATTTGATTCCCTTTTAAACACATTTAGCTTATTTATGTAGTAGCTCCTCATATGTGAATATGCTGCTAGTGCGACCCCAGGGAATACATAAAGCTGTTGTGTCCCTCTTAGGGGCACTCTCACTCAGAGAGCATGATGGGAAATAATCTGCTGTATGTGCGCCCCAAACGTTGTCTCCCATTTCTGCGGCCCATCCAGCCTGACGTCAATGTGTGGATTAGAATGTTTTCATCTCTTTCACTCCCTCCGCCCTTAATAATCTAAAAGCTGCTTTCCCAGGAAGCAAAACAGCGACATGTGTAACAAAGATCAAAAATCCCTGATCCAGAAAGAGAATGATTTATTTTTTCATCTGCATTATTTTTTTTTCACCTTTATTTACCAAAAAGAAGGTGTGGTGAGGAGACGAGTGGGATACACTTCCACTTCTAATGCCTCCTTTCAATTATTCAATACATTTCCATTGTGTTCATCACCTATTTATTGCAACCCACTACAAAAGGAGATAGTATAGTAATAATAATAATAATAATAATAATAATAATACATTGTCAGGAAGCAAAGGGGTGCACCAATATTAAAATTAGTTCATTTTAATGTGATAACTGATAACTATTAAATACATATTTTAATCTTTGCCTTATAACTTTTCCTTTTAGCAGATAGCCAGTGTTTAGTTTCTTATGAATGGTCACGAGAATTGCAATAATTCGGTGTGAATTAAATGTCGATTTTCAGCATCATACAAATGATGATAATACTTTTATAAGTTGTTAAAACTTCCAGAAATGTTTCCCCACGTGGAAGATTAAATATTAGGTTAATTTGTGTCCAAAGAGGACCAGTACGGGGCGTGGTCAAAGCCCTGCAGGGACAATTTGATTGGATCAATCGCCATGGGATGGACCGAAATCAGCCTGCTTAAGACTGGACACAAAGCTCTGCTCGCGGCTTGCTTGCTCTCACTCGAATTTTGGCTCTTTCGTCTTCGTATGATCGCGCACCCACTTGCGCTCACAGCCGTAACATCAAGTGATTGGGTCATCCAAGAACTCAAACACTCCGTCAAACTTCTGACTGAAGAAACTTTTCATCAAGTCACAAAGAAACCAACCAATCACCGGAGGACATTCCCCAGAGTGACGTCACCCGACGACCACGCAGCAGTCAATCCACAGCCCGGGATTCCCTCAAGCAGCCATCCAGGAAACCAGCTGCTGTCAGCTGTCAACTTGAACGCAAGTTTTAACAAAATCTCCATATCTTGCTGAACTGGTCAAATTAATCTAAATTGCGTTACCTATAGCTCAGCTTAAGAAGCTATTATTAACAGTTATTGTGACCTTTGGCCAAGGGCATAATATAAATATCAAAGTTGTTAAGATATACTGATTTTAACATTTGCTGGACGAACCGTTGATAAGGTAATTATAAATTTTGAATTAAGATCAATTTAATCAAATCAATATCAAATCTTTAAGAATCGGTTCCCCAAAAGCTGAAATAAGAGCTTAAATTTATTACAATATTCCATCCTTTAAAAATAATAGAAATGTAATATTAATTATTTAGAAGAAAAATAATAATAATAAAATACACTTAAACTTAAAACTAAATATATGAAGCCGATATTACATTTCTAAAATTGACCAATAACCGATATGGTACCTGCATATATAGACCAACACGGACATCATGCGTCTCAATTATCAAAGATACAAACCATTTTCTTTTGTAAGTTAAAAACCCACTTCACTCAAATCTCATATTGATGCTTCTGAGGGCCAACAGTGCTAAAATTACTGAATTGTGATGGAGTGAATCATGAGATGTTCTACTCTAAATTGCGTAAGCAATGCTGCTGACTGTCTGTCCAACAGTAAAAAGCATTGACAGTGACAGAATGTATTTTATGTCTAATACCACGTTAACGATGATAAACAAGCCACAGAAATCCATATTTACAGCATAACACGAGGAAATGCTGCAGAGAAATTGCTTATGATGCCCGTCTAAGCGAAAACTGGTCGTCTTCTGCTGATCCTTCTAAAAAGTAAAGCTAGGGACTAAAGTCTCATCAGTACTCGTCTGTCACCGTGAGGGACAGCAGTCCTCAGGGTGCAAGCACATGATCCTTCTCATTACTCATCATAAACAAACAAAATAATAGGCAGACTTTCTTGCGGTTCTTATTTCAGAAATGATAAATGGAATTAAGTAATGGCTTTATATGCTACAAATAATGTAACTCCATTAAGTGTAATTTGATCCTAGATATGAAATAATTCCTAAAATGACCTGACCTAAATTGCACTCTTAATACAGTAAAGCCTCTTTAAAGTAGGTTACTGTTTCCTCGATATTTAGCCAGCTACTGGACTCTGTGGCTACATTCAGAGTAGCATACTACTATTACTGGTACATACTTACTAGTATGTTTGCAGCA